>OZ020625.1:24064252-24664252 GCA_963971575.1 Liopterus haemorrhoidalis
ATTTAAATTCACGCGAAAAAATGTTATAAAAAAACTACTAAAACTGGATAATGGAATGATTCATGCAAATTAATGATTTAGAAGTTTAAGGGACTTTGATGTTTGGTAGAGTTGTAAAAACTTATGAGTTTTGTTTTACAACTGTAGTTTTTAGAATAAGTACTTGTGTTGATGAGGATGAAAGAGGACAAAATGCTGATTCTATGTATTAAAGTGCCAATTAAAAGCGATTTATCATTTCATCTTGAAATTAAGTACCTGAACTAATTATTAATAATAATAATAATAACCTCGAGATTACTGACAGCCCTCCTGCATATCGAGACCAAACAGATGTTTGTGAACGAATTCTCAAGTCCAATTGCGAAGAATATCTCTCTCAAGGAGGAGGAAAGAGGTCCCAGTATATGGATCTCTTATCCGAACTTAGAAAGCTGTATTCAGGGTATAAAGTTAAGCTTGTAGTCCTGATAGTTGGTGTTTTGAGTGGTATGAAAGCCTCCTATCGAAGGGAAGTCGAGTCCATTCCCGCCTGCAGATCTTCTGCCACTTCTTTGATCTGCAGGATGCAGAAAGCAGTGTTGCTCGGGGTCACTCCGCATTGTGCAGGCACTGGATCTAGCGTAATTTCCGCGTCTTCATATCGCCAAGGTTTGGGATGCAGCCTTGTGTATTTAGCTCCACTAGTCTTAGTATGACGTAACTCAAAAGGTTACTGAAGTTTGCGATTAGTGGACGTTTGTCAAGATCTGACAAACCCAAAGAATAATAATAATATTTTGCATCTCATTTCTTTCTCTATCGCGGCAGTTGATGATACACGTCGGGTCTCCCGTCGAAGCATAAACACAAAATTACCTATCTTTTTTACATTGATGAAGCTGTACGCCTTGAACGAGAGGTATCTTCAGGCCGCCTTAAGCACGAAACCCATTATGAACAGCCAGCACAGCCAGTACGGCAGCGGCCGGCGTAGCACGAAACCCATTATGAACAGCCAGCACGGCACTTGAACAGCCAGACGTTTGAAACAATCTCAGTTTTAGATGAGCTGCGTTGGATGCAATGGAGAGTTCATTGGAAGAGGAGCTAATTATAGTGGCTGCAATTTGTGCTGAGGAGGAAGAGCGTGAAAGACAACAGCGGAAAACATAGGTTATGGGTCCATGAGATTTTTTAAAAAGAGGAGGAAATTTGGAGAATTCCATCATCTTTTTCCAGACCTTCTGAAAGATGTAGAAAAATTTTTCCTTTATTTTCGTATGTCAAGAAGTAAGTTTTATGAACTTCTTAATCTTCTTTTTTGTCAAAGAAATATACGCCTTTTCGAGAAACTGTCAGTCCCGAAGATAATTATTCCTACCTGTCCAGGACACAAAATTCTCAGCAATTTGTTGCTACGCGTTGTCCTTCTTCCTGTTATCATGATATGATATAAAAATTTCCTCGGTGCTAATTTTTATAAAATATAACCGAAACATTCAAAACACTTGTATTACCTGTCCAAATACCACGCGTTTCGTGCCGGTCTGGCGTCTGGCTGTTCGAGTCGAACGCCGTTTTAATTCCAAGAGAAACATTCCGGTTGTGGCGTTGGCGTTTTTGGCTGTTGCTGTGCTGGCTGTTGCTGGCTAACCGCAACCTCTCCATTACAATACATGGAAAAGAATAAGAACCTTTGCCGTACTGATTGTTGCTGGTTGTTCATAATGGGTTTCGTGCTTAGATGCGGTTGCTGGGTACACTGCCGCGATAGTAATGTAATTCGGGTTGAAAAGATGCGCTCGTTTTCATGTCTACAGAGGAAAAGGCTTAGACAGCGGTGAAGATGTTTGTTTGGTGCATTACAAAATATATTATTGGCGAAGGGTCTTACACATTGTTGGGCATCAGTGAGAGGGGTGTCCAGGATGTCACTCTCATTAAGCAGCCCCTTCGCAGCAAGTATATGGCACGACTTAGGAGATTTTGTCTGTCTGGCGAGAACAAGATCGGTTGCACAAACATGCTTGCTGTCCCATTAATTTCATACACTATTGGTGTAATGAAATGGAATGTCGATGATCTTATGGATCTTGACAGAAGAATCAGAGATATGAATATCAACCGAAGTCTTCACCCGAAATCTTAAATTATTAAAGAAGATTATTTAAAGGGCAAGAGAGTGTTTTATAAGGATGAAATATCTCATTTATCATTTACTTTACAGCAAAAATGAATATCAGAAATTAAACTATTCCTCTCTGTTTAATGCATTTGTCAATAAGACATGTATTTGGGGAGCTATGGGAAGAGTTCCTATAAACGAAGTATTTCACTTATCACTTACGTTACAAGAATATATATATTACAAAAACCGTACGGGTAATCCAGCTAGTAACAAAATAATATATATATTTTTATAAGTTTGGAGATAAATTAACATGCATTATATTGTGAAAACAGAGATATCATATGACGGTATTTTGTATAAATTTTAATCTTGATTAGATGAGTTACGTCCGTAAGTTAGTAATTATAGTTGATAGATAATGGGATTCGGACCAGTCAGAAAATAAAAACAAATTTATTAACTTCGCTAACGTTTCGATTTTAATTTAAATCTTCATCAGAGCTTAGTTAATAGTCACGATATAAAATAACAATTTTAAAATTAATAAAGAACACATCATATTGTCCGGTCATTGAACTCAGAGATAAGCATGCTTAACTCTGAGTTCAATATTAATTTTAAAATTGTTATTTTATATTGTGACTATTAACTAAGCTCTGATGAAGATTTAAATTAAAATCGAAACGTTAGCGAAGTTAATAAATTTGTTTTTATTTTCTGACTGGCCCGAATCCCATTATCTATCAACTATAATAAATTTTAATTATTTACAAATATCCCAACCTTCTCACATTATGAAATGCCAAACAACAATTTATTTAGTCGTTTTAAAAATATAGTTTTTTTTAAATTTACTGGCAGCAAGATGTTATATATTCTGAAATGTCATTTGTGCCGTGAAATTTCGATTCGTAACAGTTTTTATGTCTTTCTAATATTATTTACTACAGACGTTGCGTAAAATGCTCGTAGTATATTTTGCACACGGTTTCACTGTCATTAGTTAAATATGTGTTTGAGATAACCGATAAGAAGAAAAAGAAATAAAAGTGTGGTGTGAAATTTCTTACATTTTAGGGTTTCGCAGGTATTTAATAAGAGATAGAACAAAAGTTTTTTCTTTTTGTAAAAACTGCACCAAAATAAAAAATTGATGTGAAGTGTGAATTTTCACACATTTCAGGGTTTCGCAGGTATTTAGTAAGTGAATAATGATTATTTGGGATGCCAAAACAAATTTTATGTTAAAATATTTTTTTTTTTTGTTAATTTTAATTCGAATGCCTAATACCATTATGTAGGTATTTAAATATGTGTAGTATTTTTTTTTATATTGCAAGGTTTAATAAGATTTTGAAAATTGCGCCTATGGCTTCCATTGGTTGTTTTAGTCATAAGCTCCGCCCTTCTGTTTTCGTGTATTTATAGGAATATAAATAGCAGTATAGCAGTAATATATTTAGGCACTAATATGATTCAGACATTTATAACACATGACATAACATATATTTTATATATTTAATTTTTTTTACTTGTATCCAAGGTATTATATATTTATAGTTACGTTATATTTTAATTTACTTGGTTGTAAGTCCAATAGTAATCAATTTCAACAATTTCCACTGGTTATTAAATTTACGCTTTTAAAAATTAAATGCAATATTTGTCCAAATATAACTAGAATTTTGAAAAAATAATTTAAACAAAATAAATATGCAAAAAAAAACTGAAAAAATGAAATTGCCTCGAGGCCGATTTGAACTCGAGTTTGCAAATTAGAACGCCAGTATACTAACCATTACACCATCGAAGCGCTCTGTTAACTGTGCTACCTAACATCATTAAATATTGTACATGGTCACGCAAAAAACACAAAAAATGCGTTATTTTCCGAAAACATAATCTGATTAAAAATTCCTGTTGACTATTCCGGTTCACACAAATGTACATTATTTAGAATTTTTTCAGATTTTTTTTTGCACAATTTTGGCAAAATCGCATCAAAATAAATTATGTTGCAAAAATAAAATTTTGATCGTTAATCCACGTACTAAGGGCTTTCATTTGATAGCCTACTCAGTATTTAAAAAAATATTTTTTTTTCGATGAGCACATATTTGTTTATATTTTTAGGGGGATATGTTTTTTAGATGTTTTAGAATTTTTCCTATGTGCGGGTCAACGAGTTGTATAAGCATGCCAAATTTCAACTCTCTAGGTTTAGCCGTTTGGCTACAAATTTTACCGAACAGACAGACAGACGACAAAATGACGGTATAAGGGTTTTTTGGTCATACCTACAAAACCATAAAAATGCATGTGAAGTGTGAATTTTCACACATTTTAGGGTTTTGTAGGCATTTAGTAAGTGTAAGAAGCCAACATAATACTGGATGTCTACGAATTTAACGTTCTACGTTCTATTAACAATGTGTTTGTGTGGTGTCCAAAACTCGTCCTTAGCTGTTATTTTTTTTTTTTTACATTTTTAATTTCATAAACAGACACACACTATCTTAGACATAACTACAAAACATCCATAACATTATTAGCCATAAATTAGCCATGAATTAAAAAAATAATAAATTTTGTCAAAAGCACAAAAACTGCAAAATTTTTCATAAACGCAATCGGATCAAAAATTCCTCTCGTACGTTTCCGGCTCAGATCAATGTACATTACCTATAATTTTTTCAGATTTTTAGTTTGACCCCTCTGGGTAAGGGGGCGTGATAAATGTTTTAGCACATTTTTTGCTAAAATCGTGTTAAAAAAAAACGAATTCTAAAAAACTTTATTCGTTTTTAGGATTTTGTAGGTATGACCAAAAAACCCTTATACCGTCATTTTGTCGTCTGTCTGTCTGTCTGTCTGTCTGTCTGTCTGTCTGTTCGGTAAAAATTGTAGCCAAACGGCTAAACCTAGAGAGTTGAAATTTGGCATGCTTATACAACTCTTTGACCCGCACATAGGAAAAATACTAAAACATCTAAAAAACATACCCCCCTAAAAATATAAACAAATATGTGCTCATCGAAAACAAAAATATTTTTTTTAAATTCTGAGTAGGGTATCAAATGAAAGCCCTTAGTACGTGGATTAACGATCAAATTTTTATTTTTGCAAAATAAATTATTTTGATGCGATTTTTGCCAAAAATGTGCAAAAAAAATTTTGTCCCACACCCTGTAGCCCAGATGGTTTAAACTAAAAATCTAAAAAAATTCTAAGTAATGTATATTGGTGTGAACCGAAATAGTACAACAGGAATTTCTGATCAGATTATGTTTTTGGAAAATAACGCATTTTTTGTGGTTTTTGGTTCACAAAGTACAAAAGTTATACCAATGTAAGACACTCACATTCATGGCGTGCGATGGCTACATGCGTTAGCGCGCTCTTAAACTGGTTGGAAAACGAAGGGTTTCGAGTTCGAGTACGGGAGTGATTTTTATTTTTTTTGTTTTTTTTTTGCATTTTTATTATGTTGTAATTATTTTGTCAAAATTCTAGTTATATTTTGACAAATGTTGTATTTAATTTTTTTATTTTATATTGTCTTATTATATGATTAACAGACGATAAATTATTTTAAAAATATCGTTCATTTTACCGTGATTACTACAAAGTAAAATTTGTCCTACACACTCAGCATACCGCCTTCACTTATTATATACCTGCGAAACCCTGAAATGTGTGAATATTCACACTTCACATCAATTTTTTAATCTACGTCCTAAGAGCTTTCTTTTTATACCACACAATTAATTTAAAAAAAAAAAAATTTATCAACAACGCAAAAAATCGACATTTTTCAATGTTCAAGGGTCCTATCAATGTTCAAGATGGGGATTTTTTCAGATTTTTAGATCAACCCTTCTGAGAGATAGGGTGGGGACAAAAGTTTTCTTGACATATTTTTGGCAAAAATCCAATAAAAGAATTGATTTTTCAAAACTAACAATTTGCTTGTTGATCCGCATTAAGAGGTTTCATTTGGTATGACACTCAAAATATATCTATTTTTTTATTAAATACATACTTGTTTATATTTATCTCGGGATGTGTTTATTTTGAACATTCAGTATTTTTCCTATATGTGGGTCAAAGAGTTGTATAAGCATGCCAAATTTCAAATTTCTATGTTAAACTGTTTGGCTACAATTTCTACCGTACAGACAGACAGACAGACACAAGAGTGACGTTATAAGGATTTTTTGGTGGTCATACCTTCAAAACCCTAAAAATGATATTTTTGTTTGATTAAAAACAAAAATCTAAACTAATTCAGACAATAGGTTGAATCATGTTGTATAACAGTAGGCGCTCCGTTTGTAGGCTCCTTACACACATGAATTCGATTCTCAGCTGTTATTTTTTTTTATTATATACCTAATTTAAAAAAATCCATAAGATTATTAGCCATAATTTAGCCATTAATTAAAAAAATAATTAATTTTGTCAAAAACACAAAATCGGCAATATTTTCCTAAAAGCAATCTGGTCAAAAATTCCTGTCATACGTTTCCGGTTCAGATCAATGTACATTACCTAGATGATTTTCAGATTTTTAGTTTAACCGTTTTGGGTAATTTTTTTGTACATTTTTTAAAAACTTTTTAAAAAACTTCTTTCATTTCCTTAATTTTCGTCGCAAGAGCTTTCTTTTACTACACAACAATTTTTTTTCAGTGAAAAAATTCCTGTTGAACTATTCCGGTTCCCATCATTGTACATTATTGAGATTTTTTTCAGATTTGTAGATCACCCCTTATGGCAGACAGAGTGGGGGACAAAAGTTTTTTGACAAATTTTTCGTTTCCCACTATTAATGGTCACAGTAAATATACCCTGTACCTTGTTGAACACAGGCAGAGCCGTAGCAATGTTTTTGGCGCCCTTGGCAAATACTTAAAATAGCGCCCTTTTTTATCTCTTTTCATTTTAATGATTCTAATTTTAATACCTTCTGATTATGACGATATGTATACTGTATACCTTCTACTGATTTTACGACTACAGCACTGCTAATAGTATTTGAGAAGTTGTTTTATCATGGCGGAATACATAATGGCGCCCCTTAGGCCTCGCGCCCCTGGCACTTGCCCCGATGCCAGGGCGTTGCCACGGCTTTGAACCCAGGGAATGGGTTTATTTTAGAGATGGGAATTTCGGCTCAGTTTGCGGAACCGGATCAGTGGAGGTCGTTCAGTTTGTTGAGCCGGTTCATTGATCCGGTTCATTGATCCGGCTCAGTGATCCGGTTAAGTAAACATGTTTCCAAAACACAGGCCGGTCGTTAGTTCGTAGGTAGAAAGTCGCTTAGAGCCGGTTCTTGCTTAGAGCCGGTTCTTGCAATATATGAACTGTAAACATGATCCCGAGACACAGGTCGGTCGGTCGTTCGGTCGTAGGTAGAACGTCGCTTAGTGCCGACTCTTGCTTAGAGCCGGTTCTTGTAAACATGATCCCGAGACACAGGTCGGTCGGTCGTTCGGTCGTAGGTAGAACGTCGCTTAGAACCGACTCTTGCTTAGAGCCGGTTCTTTTAAACATGATCCCGAGACACAGGTCAGTCAGTTGCCGGTCGTTCGGTCGTAGGTAGAACGTCGTTTAGCCCCGACTCTTATCTAACATTTTTGAAACAAACAATCCACTTTATGTAGCTACTGTATTTTAAACCAGATGTGTTAAGTTTATGGCGATGTTTATTGCCCTTATAAATCGGACATCTGGGATTTGGGCAATATTTTTAATATTTTTATATAGTATGGTTGTAAGAAAATTCAGACTAAGCCGATTAGTTTCAAATAAACTGCCCTACAAATTGATGACAAAATACACTTTATGATAATACATTACAAGCCAAGTTCTCGCGAAGTTCAACATGACATCGACCCAGATCCGGATCACTCCGGTCACTGTTCACAATCGCCCGACCTATCGTATTCTTGAAACTTGAAACTATACAGTGAGCCGTGAGCCGGCTCATTACAATTTGGTGAACCGTGTCACTTCGGTCAGTGTACTGAGCCGGCTCAGTGAGCCGGTTCGTTCATGAACGACCCATCTCTAGTTTATTTATGTTTCAGTGTACAGTTTCAAGCGTAAATTCGGTATGGGATTCATCTTATATTTTTCATTTAAGAGAACTGTTAAAAACCAATTTTTATTTTACAAATGTTATCTTGTTTTGGGTAATTATTTCAATTTGAATGTTTCTTATTATTCATAATTTATGTGTAAAATACGAATAGAAGTATAATGTGCTTATAGTAATTTGTCTTCTGGGAAATCAAAAAGTCGTATATTATTTTAATTGCACCGCTACTAGTGGTTTTATGAGTGGTCTATAGTGAACTCGAATTGTATAATGGCCCCTGTTTCTAAGTGAGAAATTTAACAGTTTCCTGGAATTTTAGTTTGACCTGTCAAGTTGGAATACATCCAAGTTTCTTGTACTGGGGCATTAGATATGGTACTAACCAACATGTTTTTCACAACAACTATGTGAAGTATGAACAAAATTTCTACTTTAAAACTAGCGATGGCAGGAGTATTACAAAAATCGGACAGGGCAGTGCTGAAAAATTATTTTTGTTTTGGAACAAATTGTTTTATTGCTTTTCAGAATATTCGCCTTTAAGGTTTATACACTTTTGCATGCGTTCAAACCAATTCTTGTAACATTTTTTCCACTCTGAAGTTGGTATCTCAAAAACATAGTTTTCGAAGACTTCAACAGTTCTTGGGGTGATGAAAATCACTGTCCACGCATTTTTTGTTTGACATTGGGAAACAAAAAAAGTCGTTAGGGGATAAATCAGGTGAATATGGGCAATGACATATTAATTCGATGTTTTCCTCCTTTAAATAATCAATAGGGGATAGGCATGATTTTTTAATTTTTTTTTATTATATTCCTCTTGTTGCATATAAACATAAAAAACAGTTTTTAATTTTTTTATTTTTTAATTTGAAGGCTTAAAGAAATCATAAATGTATGTAGCGCGCGAAAACGACGTGTGACGTCATACCCTTCTAACTGACACATGACACTACTAGTCTAGCCAGCGTACATGCGTCTGTTGTGAACTTATTTGTTTGTATAACTTTTATAGGTAATGTAAAGTTAGAGTGATTTTAATTAAAATAAAGTTTAATTCTATAAAAACAATTTATACATGTTTACCGAATTAAATTTTATATTAAAATATATAAAATATGGAAGATCCAGGCCCCAGTACTTCGAAACATAGTCGAAAATATTGTTTAGTACCAATGTGCACAAATAGTTCAATTAAAAATCCAAAAAAATAATTTATATCATTACCTGATGACGAAAAACAACAGAAAAGCTATGAGGCGAAATAAAACCGATATTACAGAAAAAAGTAAAACTTTATGTTTGTGAAGACCATTTTAATGTGAGTACATATATTTTATAAATTATTTTAGTAATAAATGCGTGAAAAATTGTTTAAAAACAAATACAAAACTCTCAAACAATACAATATAAACACGTAAACATTATGTTTTGTCTGTATCTGTGACGTCAAACCCTTACAGTCTCAGTCGTATCTACTCGGCAACCTTCGCGGCGTGGTCGGCTTATTTCAAATTTACAATATTTTAATTAAAAAATTTGGCTATAATATTAATTAAAATGTGATTTTTGTTGTGTTAGGTGACATAACTAACATTAAAATATCAAAAAAATGTAGTTTTAAGGAAATATAAATTTTATGCGTACCCCTATTGTTTGACGTGCTGTGTGGGAGCTTGCATTGTCATGATGAATAATAATGATATAATAGTTTTTGGTTGTTTTTCCTGATTTTGTCGATGACTTCTAGCAAACAAATTATTGAATACCATTCAGCCTTAACCGTTCACCCATCCTCTAAAGGAATGGTTGCAACATATCCAGTACAACCGAAAAAACAAGTGATCATTTTTTTAGAAGTGCTTCGTGAACGAACAACTTTTGTGGGTTTCGGTTCATCTTGGAAAACCCGAACAATGGATTGTTGCTTAGTTTCCGGTTCATATGAATAAATCCAAGTTTCGTCACCTGTAACGATGTTGTATATGGATTTTGCAGTGCATAGGTTGAATTTTTTTATCATGCCTTTACACCAATCAACACGAACGTTTTTTTAAGCTTCGGTCAAATAAGCGGAATCCATCGGGAACAGATCTTTTTCACAGCTAAATGTTCATGCAAAATCGAATATATTGCAGTCTGCGATATGCCAAAGGATGCCTCTATCTCACGGTAAGTCACATGCCGGTCTTCTTCAATCTTTTTGCGCACAGCATTGATGTTTTTTTGAATCACAACCGATTTTGGTCGACCTTCACGAGATTCATCACTGATGGATGCACGATCACGACGAAATCCTGCAAACCAATTGTAAACAGTCTTTTCTGATGGTGCTTCATTACCAAAAGTTGAACGAAGCGAATCTATGCATTGTTGTTGAGTTAAGCCTTTACTAAAATCGTAAAAAATCATACGACAAAAAACCTTCACGAGTAATATCAATTTTTTCACAAACTTGTTTTTTTTAAACGTTCACTGCCAACAAACTACTCGGTCAATTTATAAGCTGCCACTGATTTAACAATAACAAATTTTACGAATATAGTAATGACACATTTCAATATTACCATCTAGTGGTCGTTTGTAGAAACATAAAAGGTATAGCCATACCATATTATTTTTGAAGATCGGCATAAAACAATTATCCCGTATAACTATAATCACATTGTTAAACTACAAAAGAACTAGGGTTCATGTTTACAACCACGTTGTAAACAGTCAACGGTCAGTGGGGCAGGGATGTTTGTTTTTGTTAATCGTTTAAGTAAAATGTGTAATGTGAAAAACTAATGGGTTGACACGCCTAGTTATATCACTTCTATTGTAATTTTATGAGTTCCCTAACTTTTATTTTATTGCGATCTTCAAAACTAATATGGTACGGACTTTAACCCTGGTATCTTACCAAATTATGTGAAAATAATTATGTGCCGTTTTTTAATCTCGGACAGATAGATAGACAAAAGTTGTTTTTTTTTGCGGATATTGTCTCAAAATCATCTAAAACGCGTTGAAACCAAATATGAGTTCGAAAAATTAAAAAACAGAAAGTTTGTAATACTTTCGCGACACGTAGATTTCAAGCGAGCTTTACTTTACGAGATACATTACAGGATCGATTCGCTAATATCCTTTTCACACTAGAACTTTAAGACGAGTGAACTTAAAGTTCACCGATGTTTAACATCGGTATGCTTTCACACTTGATGTTTAAATCTCTGGTGCTGTCATCAGCTACAGTAATTTTGTCCTTAAGTTACCGTCATGAAATTACCAGTTTTGAACTGTTTGCGCAGACGCACATTTTGAATTATTATAAACAAATATGGACATTTCATTTCATTCTACAATAAAGACACTACGATAAAGAATATATTACACCTGTATTAACATGTAAGTCGATACATTTTATCTCAATTATTGTAGCTCTGTATTTTATTAAACACATTATTAAAATAAATAATTTTATTATAACAATAAGTATAAACTTCTTATAACGTCGATATAATACAGTATTCTTGTTTATGATAATATAAAATGTTGACAGCACAAATTCAAGGAGAATTTTTTTATAATAGAAATTAAGTTGGCAATGCGGACGATGTTTAAGACGCTGATCCCTGTCTTAAACATCGCTTGTATTTAGACGAGGCCATACGGTTTCACATTAGCGTTCAAAGATACATTCACTTTAACATCCGATCTTAAAGTTCTAGTGAGAAAAGGGTATAATATGGTATGGACTTTAACCCTCGTATCTAACTAAATTATGTGAAAATAATTATGTGCCGTTTTTGAATCTCGGACAGATAGATAGACAAAAGTTGTTTTTTTTTTGCGGATATTGTCTCAAAATCGTCTGAAACGGGTAGAAACCAAATATGAGTTCGAAAAATTAAAAAACAGAAAGTTTGTAATACTTTCGCAACACGTAGATTTCAAGCGAGCATTACTTTACGAGATACATTACAGGATCGCTTCGCTAATTCGGACCCAGCTTAAGATTTTGTTCGTTGCACAGCACTGACCATCTGTTAACCTATATTCTCTCAGCGATAACCTTTATAATATAGCATACAAAGAGGGGCATCTTCCATTCATACGTTAATAATAAGTAAACATCTCTGAGGAGCGGGGACAGAGGAGAGGTGTGGGAGGACTTACATCACATAAAGTAAACATTGATCAGCCACTGGCAATGTTTACATTCTAATAATGTACGTGTAATGTACCTACATGATGTAACCGGTCAGAGCAGTAGTTAGGAGAACTTGGCAGAACTTGTGCGAATGTCAGTAAGATCTATTTGTTACTTGATATTGCTCTGATTAAAGAAATTATAAGTAAATTAAGACGCTGATAAGGAAAAATGTATATTAAATTAATTGCGAATTGCCAACGAAGTGGCCGATCTCGCTAGCTCAAGTATCCCCGTTGGTGATATTATTCGGGTGAATAATATGTTCACATCACTCCCATTTTCACAGTCATTCACCCCTCATACAGGTATAGGAGTTCGCCCCCTGCCATCGGCAATTAGCCTCGTTGCAGAAATAGACCGATATAAAATAAATAAAATAAAGAAATAGCGAATTTAACTACTCATATTTAATAGAAGGTAATACTAAACAATAGTACAGTGGAACCCCGCCATTCGTCCGCCTCTCTACTCGTACAACTCGATATTCGTCCAACTTATTCAAGTAAAATTCAACTCGTTATTCGTACGCTTGCCCGCTATTCGGACAGCGTGCGGTCGGCGCCACGCGACAATGTTATTGACCATTTTAGAAAAATTCTGAAAATTCGTCAAAGGCAGACAACATTGGACAGGTTTTTAGAAAAAGAATCCCAGGATTCTTCTAGTGCAAAAAGACTGAAAAAAGAAAGAACACTAGAAAGAGAGAAAACACCTGAAGGGATGTTACCTGATGTTTTTATGGAAAGTGACTCCAATTCCAAACAGTAACATCAACATCCCTCTTCCTCCTCTCCATATTCTACTTACGCCATCAGCTCATCTAAATACAAAAGTGCAGTTAAATTTTTATTTATGTATTTCATGTAGAGTCCTGTATATTTATTGTTTTTATAGGTTTAAATAAACGATCATCTATGGATCTAGAACTGATTAATCCAATTACATTATATCTTATGTGAAAAAATGATTCGTCATTCGTACAAATCGCCATTCGAACTACCTTCTGGAACGAATTGTGTACGAATGGCGGGGTTCCACTGTATTGGGTTGTTACATAAGTCCGTTCGTTTTTTTTTTCAACTTTATTCAATAAAATATACATTCTAAAAAAAACTTTTACTATCAAATGTACTGTCCATTATTTTTTATCACTTTGCACAAACGCTCAGGCAATTTCCTAATGCCATCTCTCCAGAAGGTTATGTCTTTGCTCTCGAAAAATCTGTAGAGGTGAATTTTGATATCGTCCAAAGATGCGACATTTTTTCCGTTAAGGGAATTTTGTAGAGAGCGGAACAAATGGTAGCCGGAGCATATGGTCCAGACATCGTACCATCCGACTACCATTTGTTCTGCTTTCTACAAAATTCCCTTAACGGAAAAAATGTCGCATCTTTGGACGATATCAAAATTCACCTCTACAGATTTTTCGAGAGCAAAGATGGAACCCTCTGGAGAGATGGCATTATGAAATTGCCTGAGCGTTTGTCCATTGTGATAGAAAATAATGGACAGTACATTTGATAATAAAAGTTTTTTTTAGAATGTATATTTTATTGAATAAAAGGTGAAAAAAAAAAAACGAACCGATTTATATAAAGTATTTTTTTGTGCAATAAAATTAAAATGTGGCCGGAAGACGTTGTACGAGCTGCGCCATTATATGAAGATGGCCGCAGTATTGGAATATCGCTGGTCTTTTGGATGTAGCTAAAAACTCTATTAATTACGCTATAAAGCGTCATCAGCGAACTGATTTCTACATAAAAAAACCTGGTTCAAATCATCCACGAGCTACAGCGCTCTAAACCAGCGTTACCCAACCTTTTTTCATGGCGGACCGGCAAGCGACCTAGAAAAAATTTGCGGTCGGCAAGTTTGGAAAGTAATGTGTACCGCAAAATTAATACAAGTGATGAGCAAAAAAAAAGGTCTTCACCTCCAAAATGTAAGTGATGAGCAAAAAAAAGGTCTTCACCTCTAAAATGTAAGTGATGAGAGCAAAAAAAAATTGATGTGAAGTGTGAATATTCACACATTTCAGGGTTTCGCAGGTATATAATAAGTGAAGGCGGTATGCTGAGTGTGTAGGACAAATTTTACTTTATAGTAATCACGGCAAAATGAACGATATTTTTTAAATAATTTATTGTCTGTTAATCATATAATAAGACTGGTTATTAAATTTACGCTCTTAAAAATTAAATACAACATTTGTCAAAATATAACTAGAATTTTGACAAAATAATTTCAACATAATAAAAATGCAAAAAAAAAAAACAAAAAATAAAACTCACGCCGTCCGTACTCGAACTCGAAACCCTTCGTTTTCCAGAGAATTTTAGCTTCCGACACCACCGCTCTAACCCGTTGCGCCATCGGACGCTTTGCATATGAGTGTGTTACATTGGTATAACTTTTGTACTTTGTGAACCAAAAACCACAAAAAATGCGTTATTTTCCGAAAACATAATCTGATCAAAAATTCCTGTTGTACTATTTCGGTTCACACCAATATACATTACTTGGAATTTTTTTAGATTTTTAGTTTAAACCATCTGGGCTACAGGGTGTAGGACAAATTTTTTTTTGCGCAATTTTGGCAAAAATCGCATCAAAATAATTTATTTTGCAAAAATAAAAATTTGATCGTTAATCCACGTACTAAGGGCTTTCATTTGATACCATACTCAGAATTTTAAAAAAATATTTTTGTTTTCGATGAGCACATATTTGTTTATATTTTTAGGGGAATATGTTTTTTAGATGTTTTAGTATTTTTCCTATGTGCGGGTCAAAGAGTTGTATAAGCATGCCAAATTTCAACTCTCTAGGTTTAGCCGTTTGGCTACAATTTTTACCGAACAGACAGACAGACGACAAAATGACGGTATAATGGTTTTTTGGTCATACCTATAAAACCCTAAAAAAGAGAGCAGAGTCATCTACCGACTAGTGTTTCAACAATACAATTAAGTAATTTCTTGCAAATTAAATAAAGTTATCGATTAAGAATAAATTAATCGATGAAAAATGAATTAATCGATTAATTATTTAATTATTAATGAACTTGTAACACATGAGCAGATATATAACTTCAACACTCGAAATAAAGGCAAAATCTATCTAACCTATATAAATCTCCAAAAATCAAGAAATAGTAATAATTATTATTCAGTTAAGTTCATAAATTTACTGCCTGATAATTTTAAATCTGACTGTTTTAATACTTTTAAAAATAAAATAATTTTCTTTTACAGACAATCCATTTTATTCTATCAATGAATTCTTGTCTTCTAAATAGGGGATACGCATAAAATTTATATTTCCTTAAAACTAAATTTTTTTGATATGTTAATGTTAGTTATGTCACCTAACAAAACAAAAATCACGTTTTAATTAATATTATAGCCAAATTATTTAATTAAAATATTGTAAATTTGTAATAAGCCGACCACGGCGCGAAGGTTGCCGAGTAAATACGACTGAGTATGACGTCAAACGACTGGGGTTTGACGTCACAGATACAGTTACATCATAATCTTTACGTGTGTATATTGTATTGTTCGAGAGTTTTGTATTTGTTTTTAAACAATTTTTCACGCATTTATTATTAAAATGGCAGATAAAGATTTTGTTAGGGCTCAGAGTGATAATTTACCCAACATTGATGCATTTATATGAAATAGAATATATGAAAAAACATATACAACATAAAGTTTACTTTTTTCTGAAATATCGGTTTTATTTCGGCTCATAGCTTCCATCCACAAATTTCGCCTTTTCTGTTGTTTTTCGCCATCAGGTAATGATATAAATTGTTTTTTTGGATTTCTATTTGAACTATTTGTGCACATCGGTACTAAACAATATTTTCGACTATGTTTCGAAGTACTGGGGCCTGGATCTTCCATATTTTAATATAAATTTTAATTCGGTAAACTTGTATAAATTGTTTTTATAGAATTAAACTTTATTTTAATTAAAATCACTCTAACTTTACATAACCTATAAAAGTTATACAAGCAAATAAGTTCACGACTGTGTAGGCTGCACGCTGTACACTGGGTAGGCTGTACGCAGTACACTGGGTAGGCTAGTAGTGTACTGCGTCACTGAGAAGGGGTATGACGTCACACGTCGTTTTCGCGCGCTACATACATTTATAATTTTTTTAAGCCTTCAAATTAAAAAAAATAAATGCAAAACTGTTTTTTATGTTTATATGTAACAAGAGGAATATAATAAAAAAAAATAAATAAAAATCATGCCTATCCCCTATTGTAACGCGCTTGCTAGCTAGCATATATCTCTCTGAACTCTTGTTTTAATATTTAGTGCTATATTTATTTGTTTTTTCTTCTATTTTAAATTATTATTTTGTGCATATTATGTGTAATTACGACTGACTTTAAACAATTTATGCATTGTAACATAGTTAATAAATTATATTATTATTATTATTATTATTAACCATTCGGTTAATTCTGTACCGCACCGTCTGCGCGCTACTTTGTGAATTGCCTTTGCAGTTTTCAAGCCTTTATTTTTTTCTGTTCAGGACGAATCCAGCTCTGTTCCAGATAGTTGGTATAGTGTGGACGTGAATGTTTATTTATATGTGACAGAAGGTGGATTGTGGAAATTCTTGAGTTCCTCCAATGTGCATTCCATGGAGCGAAGGATGTACGATATGCAGCGTGTAGTGAGTGCTCTATGGAACTCGCACGCACAACTTATTTTAGAATGAGAGATATGAGAGGGAATCTCAAGTATTTGACGATTGAAGAATGTGTGCTGTACGATATATCAACATTTAGTTTCAGTGCCGGCTTTAGAATCGAGGAAAAATACTATAACAGTGTCGTACGCAGGGGCGGGGATTAGAGGGATAACCCCCAGAAAATTCGAAAAGTACTAAAATACTGCACATCAAAACTGCGCGTTTTCCAATATTTACAGGGTGGGCCATGGGAACCTGACGATTTTTGAATGAACATTACACAATGATTTCTCAAGACAACATGTTGGAATATGGGGTTATTGGAGATTGTTAAATAAAACACATACATAGGCTTTAAACATCTTTATTCAATCATAGCCAGAATAGAACTGTTTCAGCATAAGTATTTTTATATTATCTGAAAGCTTACGTCATGATGTGACCGCTTTATATTGCAGCCTCAGCCTAATTATGTTCGAATATTATCTTTGTATATTAGAACAATAAGTTGTTCTATATTTTTGGTTTTGCTGACTTAACTTTAATTACTTGAAACCTTAATCTTTATTAGTTGCAAGAATGAAATCTCAACACTCCCACTCAAAACAAAAATAAAATTTAATTTTAAATGCATATTTTCAAAAATAATATATATTATTATATTTATATTATTGAAATGGTTTTTCAGACCTAGATCTTTACGGAATTTCTCAAATTTTTCTCTCGGTAACCCTTTAGTAAAGATGTCAGCTAGTAAATTATCTGTAGAGGCATATTCTAGCTTAATTAATTTCTTTTTAATTAACTCTCTACTAAAAAGGTATTTAATATCGATATGTTTGGTTCTTTTATGATCTGAAAGATTATTTGCTATGCTAATGCAACCTGTGTTGTCCTCATAAATAGCAATGGGGTTTAGTATTTCTATATTAATACTATTCAATAGTGATTTTAACCAAATAGCTTCTTTTACACCTTCAAAAAGAGCCATAAATTCAGCCTCAGATGAAGATGCTGCCACCGTGTTTTGTCGTTTAGCTTTTCACGACGTACAACACGATTCAAACACTTTAAATATGTACCCTGATGTACTTTTTCTGTTGTCTTCATTATTACCCCAATCCGAATAAACATAGCCAATGATTTTATTTGTATATTTATCATTTTTAATGTTAATTTTAAATAAAGGGAACCTTTAACATATCTTAAAACTCGTGTTAAACATTTTCAAAGTTCTGCATTAATATTATTATTTCTTTTATTTATTATTATAATTTTTTCCTTTTAATATGATATCTACTTAGTAGATTTATTGCTAAACATAGATCAGGACGATCAATGAGATTTATGAAAGGTGATTTGCAGTCTATATCTAAAGCTAGATTTTTATAATCTATTTTTCTAGGAAGTGGAGTATCATTGACTTGCATTCTGCCATATTAATTTTTTGTAAAATTAGTTGATCTTTGTTTAGAATTATTCTTATACCTCAGAAGGATTTTATTTCATTCAAATCTACCATTTGAAAACATTGTTTCAAATACATTTTAAAATTATTCATAGTTGTTTGTTTTCTTTTTTTTTTTATTTTTTTTTTTTTTTTTTACTCTTAATAAACATCAACATATAATACTATATTTTTGTATACATCACCGTTATCTAAGAAATATAAACAATGATCAACATTTGAATTTTTTTAAACTTTTATTTTTTATTATTTGGTCGAAACGTTCGTACCATCATCGGGAAGACTGTTTCAACCCATACAATGATTTATGCAATAAACATACTTGGTTTCTTTCTGAACTGACGTTTTCAGGAATCACCATATAAACAGTTTCTTTTAAAGTGCCATTAAAAAATGCAGTTCTTACATCCATAATGAATGAATTAATAAATCATATTGAACTGCAAAAGCTAGAATTAATCTTAATGTCAACTATCTAGTAAATGGCGCAAAAATATCTGGATAGTCTATTAAATATTTTTGACTATCACCTTTTGCGACCAATCTGGCTTTATATTTTGATGAATTCCCATTTACGTCATTATATATATATATATATATATATATATATATATATATATATATATATATATATATATATATATATATATTTATTTATTTTTTTTTTTTAATATATACCCATTTGCAACCTTCTATGTTTACATTGGGGGTTTTATAGCTAAACTCCAAGTTTTGTTTAAATTTAAGGAATTTAATTCTCCTTTTATTGCCTGCTCCCACTGAATTCGATTGTCTCTAATATATATTTCATTATATGTTTGTGGTATTTTATCTAGAGAATATTGAGCATTCATTATTAAATTATATTTGCTCATTTGCTCAATCATTTTCAGTGTAATTGGGTCTTGGACGATTTTTATTTCTGTCACTACATCTGAATTCTAAATTATCTTGATTTTAAATATCAAGTTTTTACTTTTGTGTTCAGTTGTTTCTACATTATCTGATTTTGTATCAGGTCCTGATTTTATATCAGGTTCTGATTTTTTATCAGTTTAGTAGTAGAATTATATTCAGACATATTATTTTCCTCATTTATTTTTGGTCGAGACGTCAGAAAATTGATTTCATTTAGTATAACGTCTCGAGCAACAATAAATTTTGCAGCTTGCACATCCCATAATTTATATCCATTTGGTTCATAACCAATTAATATGCTTTTATTTGATTTTAATTCAAATTTGTAACTTTTTATTTTATTATGTACATATACAGTTGAACCAAAAAATTTTAAGATATTGTAAATTGGGTTTGCGCCTATGCCACAATTCATATGGTGTTTTCTTATTAGCGAGAGCATTTGTAAGGGTGCGATTTATTAAATAAGTTGCTGTTAACACAGCTTCGCCCCAGAAAGATTTGTTTAATTTTGAACCGTATATTTGTGTACGAGCTTTCTCTGTTATTGTTCGGTTCATACGCTCTGCTACACCATTTTGTTGTGGTGTATGAGGTACTGTTAAATGATATGTTATGCCTTTTTCTGAACTTTTTTTTTTTTTGTTTTTTTTTTAGTTTTTGAATTCATACGACAGATATTCTCGCCCATTGTCCCAATATAAATTTATTATATTTAAATTAAAATGAGCAGAGGCTTTAGCTTCAAAGTCTTGGAATTTTTCATTACCTCCCATTTAAAAGTGATTAAATATGTTGCAGTGTAATGACTAAAATGATCAATGAAGGTCAAAAAATAATATTTGTTATCTACTGTGGTTGGCGTGATTGGTCCACAGAGATTTGTATGTACTATAAATAATGGTCTATTATCAAGTTTTCTTGACTTTATTAAAGGGGAGTCTTGCTTGTTTTCCTTATATACAAGCTTCACATACTCATTTGTTGGAGTAATATTTTTTTATTAAATTTATGTCATTCATTAAATTGTTTGTTTTTATTTTTTTTACAAACTTATCTTTACTTACTAATATGACCAAGTCGGTCATGCCATCATTTATAATTAACATTGACATTATTACTCAAATGAGCCATACATTTTTTTTTTTTTTTTTTTTTAATTTTAAAACTGACTCCAATTAAATTATTTAAGAGCTTACCTTTGACGACAATTTGATCTTTAGATTTAAATTTACCTCTTGTGGATAAAAAATTACTGTCATACCGCTCTCTTGAATTCGGCAAACTGATAAACGGTTACAGGTCATTTCTGGCGAGAAAAGAACATTGTCCAGTCGTCCACTAATGCCTTGATTTGTTATTACTTCAATTGTTCCCCTTTTGGTCGCCTTAATGGTTGCGCCTGTCTTCGCCACGCCAATATCTAAAGGTCTCTCCAAATCTTCATATGTTGTAAAAACCTCGCTATTATTTATTATGTGGTCTGTTGCTCCGGAATCCAGGATAAATGTTACATGATTTTTGTCTGTGTTGTCTTGATGGTTTCTTGAAGTTTCTTCATTTCTTAGTGTACGTTTATAATAGTAGCATTCATGTTTTAAATGATTATTGCGACCACAAAGATCACATTTTTTTTTTTTTTTTTTTTTTTAATTTGAAAATTTATTCAAACCCTTGCGATAGTTATTAGAATAACTATTATTATGTGATTTTTTAAATTTATGTTTATTAATATGTGATTTTGGTTTAAAATATTTAAAAGCCGTTGTTCTTGAAGAACTTGTCGTTTGCAGGACCTTTATCCATTTCTTCTAATTTGGCACCGGCTGTTATTAATTCTGTTACAATTTCATCAAACGTGGTAAAATGTTGTAACAAAGTTTGATTTGCTTGTAACTTGAGACTTAATAATTTTTTTGCATAGTGTTAATTGTGTAGCTAAGCTTTTTTTTTTCATAAATTTTATCCAAGCTTTCTAAAATGTCTTTGGCATATTGCTGTTCCTTTGCAAGTCCCAAAAATGAGTCGTGTAGATAATCAATGATGGTGTTTTTTTGCAATCAAGTCCTTTTTCGTCCAGTCTGGTGTTATTTGTAGTGGAACTGGGTCTAACACAACTTTAAGCACTTCAATTTCTGCTAGTAAAGATCTCACTCTGAATTTCCACACACTATATTTTTCACCATTAAAACTTTGATTATTTTTCACCATTTTCTTTATTCTTTTATTTATTTTATGTCACGTAATTATTTAATGAAACAGTTATGCACTTTTCAATATTAAATTATTAACACTTACACTATGAGCACTATTATTACTGAGTTTGTAAAAAATGTTATTATTTGTTTTATTATTTTATTTCTCCAATTTGCGTTAGCCTGGGCCCATAACCTGTTGGAATATGGGGTTATTGGAGATTGTTAAATAAAACACATACATAGGCTTTAAACATCTTTATTCAATCATAGCCAGAATAGAACTGTTTCAGCATAAGTATTTTTATATTATCTGAAAGCTTACGTCATGATGTGACCGCTTTATATTGCAGCCTCAGCCTAATTATGTTCGAATATTATCTTTGTATATTAGAACAATAAGTTGTTCTATATTTTTGGTTTTGCTGACTTAACTTTAATTACTTGAAACCTTAATCTTTATTAGTTGCAAGAATGAAATCTCAACACAACAAAATTTCAACAAGACAAAGAAATTTTATATTTATTTAGCTTACTGCGTGAACGCAACGTATCCGAGGGGCGCGGGGTTATGTCAATCGGTAGCCTGGCTCTTGGGAATTCAGTCGCTATGGAGCGTTTCTCGGGAGCAGACCGCGCGTTATGCGTGCGAGAGTTTTACAAAAACGGTGATTCGGCGACTGTAGCGCGTAGAAAATTCTGCAGTATTCGAGGTTTTCGCCACTTAAATGATACGCCAAGCATTCCTCTCATTCGACATTGGGTTAAAAAGTTTGAAGAGACTGGTACAACGCTGGATAAATCAAAATCCGGGCGACCTAGGTCATCAAGAACGGTAGAAAACGTGGAGAATGTTAATCAGTCTGTTCGTGACGACCCGAATCTTTCAATTCGGAAGCGCGCAAGTGCTTTAAATGTGCATAGATCATCATTACATCGCATTATGCACAAAGACCTAAAGCTGCACCCCTACAAAATTCAATTGGTGCAAGATTTAAATCCCCAAGATGCCAGTCAGAGGCTTAATTTCGTAAACCAGGTGATTGAGCGATTTTCAACGTTTACCAACATTTTGTTTTCGGATGAAGCTCATTTCCATCTTAATGGCCACGTAAATAAGCAGAACTGCCGCTACTGGAGTGCAACGAATCCGAAACGCAAACATCAGAAACCCCTACATTCGCCTAAAGTGACCGTATGGGCTGCGATGTCGGCGCGAGGAATTATCGGCCCTTACTTTTTTGAAGACGAAAGGGGGCGTGCAGTTATTAATTCAGAGCGTTATGTGGAGATGTTAGACAACTTCTTGGTACCTGAACTGCAAAACTTTCCTGGCTATAACCAAAGAACATGGTTCCAACAGGACGAAGCAACTTCACACACGTCCAATATGTCTCTGCCACGTGTCCGTGAAATTTTCTCAGGCAAATTGATCTCCCGGAGAGGTGACATAAATTGGCCTCCACGCAGTCCAGATTTAACCCCTATGGACTTTTTCCTATGGGGTTATCTTAAATATAAAGTTTACGCCAATAAACCGACTTCACTGGCGCATTTGAAAGAAAATATCCGTCACGAAATGGCAGCCATCCCTGAGTCCACCTGCCGAGACGTCATAAGTAATTTTACTGTTCGATTAAATGAGTGCCGAGAACGCGAGGGTCTACATTTAGACGATATTATTTTTAAGAAATAAATCCCCAAAAAGTGTATTTTAATAATTAATAAACATTTTTTCTATATACGGCTTACTTTTTTTTTAATCGATCCACTAAATATAAAATTTCTTTTGAGACACCTTGTATTTAGTATCTTGTGCAAAGGTTGTTAAACTATAATTAATACAAAGATATGAAATTAATAGATGGTGTTCAGACAGCAACCTGTTGTCGACATTAAATATACATGGTGTTGAGTTTCTCAGATATTCAACTGTCAAGGCTACATTCAACTATAAGGAAATGAAGTATCGAATTTAGATATCAAAGGATTCCATTACATTCATTCTTGTGTTCCAAAAATAGTTGTCAGAAAAGTGTTACACTTTACCATAGCAGTGTAGAATAAGTTATTGTATCCAATTTGTGTGTGTCGAATTAATAATAACATGCGTATTTAATTGGTTATAAGACGCATGTTTTTCCTTATTTTGGTGTCTTTGAATTCCGGGGTCTTATAATAGATGGTGTCTTACAATCGAGTATGTTAGTTCTTGATGTCTTTAGGGCAGGCCTGGGCAAATGGCGGCCCGCGCTGAAATTCTATCCGACCCGCGAAGCATTTTATAAATTATTGTGTCCTGCAAAAATATTACTGTCTGTTCAATATTCTTTCAAATTTTCATTCTTTCCAATTTTCTTTTTAATTTTTACCGACCGCCAACATATACCAGGTCTACAAGTATGAAATGCGGATTTTATTCAAACTTGCCGCGCAAACAGGGTGTATAGTTCAAAGTTTCAACACATATGGCGTTTTGTTAAGTTATCATTAAGTGTCAAATGCATATAGGTTATAATTTGAAAAGTGATCATATAGTTTTGTTTTACTGTGTTAAAAATGTCAAATTTTGTGCCAAATAAAGAGCATTCGCGTACTACTGTTTTGTTTTCATTTGAAAAAAACTGCTGCTGAATCATACCGACTGCTTCGAGAAGCTTATGGTGAATATGCTCCATCGCAAGATACATGTGAACGATGGTTTCGGCGTTTCAAAAGTGATTACTTTGATCTTACAGACAAAGAACATGGAAAACCTCCAAAAAAATATGAAGATACCAAATTGGAAACATTGCTACAGGAAGACGATAGTCAATCACAAAAACAACTAGCAGAGCAGTTAGGCGTTAGTCAACAAGCAAACAAATGGGTTCCACATGCATTGAATGAGAGGCAGATGGAAAAACGCAAAAAAACTTGTGAAGTTTTGCTTGCACGATACAAAAGAAAGTCTTTTTTGCATCGTATCATTATTGGCGATGAAAAATGGATTTATTTTGAAAATCCCAAACGCAAAAAATCATGGGTGAACCTAGGCTCACCATTCACATCAACTGCAAGACCGAATCGCTTTGGCAAAAAGACAATGCTCTGTACTTGGTGGGACCAAAAGGGTGTGGTCTATTATGAATTGTTAAAACCTGGTGAAACAGTTAATACCCAACGCTACCAACAACAACTGATCGAATTGAACCATTCGCTACTCATAAAACGACCAGAATATGAAAGAAGACAGCACAAGGTAATCTTTCTTCACGATAACGTTCCATCACATAAGGCAAAAGCAGTTTGCAACACATTGGAGGCACTCAAGTGGGAAGTGCTACCCCATGCCGCTTACTCACCAGACTTGGCCCCTTCATATTACCACTTGTTCGCATCGATGGGTACGCACTTGCCGAGCAGCACTTTTGTTCATATGAAAATGTGAAAGAATGGCTAGATGAATAGTTTGCGGGGAAAGGGGAAGAGTTCTACTGGCGAGATATTCACAAATTGCCTGAAAGATGGGAAAATGTATAACTTCTAATGGAGCATACTTTGAATAAATAAACTTTTAGTGTTCTTTTGAGTTTAATGTGTTTTATTTTTTAAAAAAATCCGCATTTCATACTTGTAGACCTGGTATAAGGGAGGTATTGTGATCATACCGATTTAGGCAACAGCATTGGAAATTAAAAATCCTAAGTGGAGCCCAAAATTTAGATTCGCGTGCTTCATAGGCAACAGCGATGCCACGGAAATTAATCGGGATCACCGATTTTTTTAAAAATTGTACACACATATTAAGGTAAGAATAAATTTTCATCTCTGTTGAAGAAATACAAAATAAAGTATGGTACAGTTAGTTGGTTTATAATTGTAAACAACTTGCACTGGCGTGCAGAATGGTGGTCGTCACGGTCGCTGCCAGTTGCCCGTTGCCCGTTGGCCGTTGGCTTCCACACTCCGTTGCGCCATTCATTCTTTTCATTCTGTTTCTTTAATTCATGACATCAGCCTCTTAAACAATACACATCCACAGCACATCACTATATATAGATTTTATGGCGGACGATTACGTTTACAACTATTTCAACATTGCTACAAATTTTTATAGCTCTATGTAACACGTTTTATTTAAGGTGAATCATTTGCGTCAGGGATATAGTCAGTTGGATATTTTTAATTTACCGATGAATAACTTTATAAGCTTAAATGTAATTGATTCATGTGTTCTTTTGCATTTACTTAGGTATAGTTATGTTTCTAATAACACACTTACATACAATCTTATAGAGTAGTTCTTTTTCATACTCTTTAATGGGCTCTTCCAAAGACCTGTCCTTTCCTGTCTTGGTGACATTGTCGGCTGTAAATCGCGCTGATCTGTGAAGACATCATATTTTACAAATGATTATTCTTATTTGTACCGTGATTTATTTAAGTTATATGAGTCTCTGATACTTTTTACATTTAGTTTCAATGATTTAACAACAAAAGCTTCTTCTTTAGTTTTTCCCATTTTCATATGGGATCGCAGTTACTGACGAGGCTCATATTGTAATGCATTCATATATCAGGTCTGGGAAAAAGTTCGTGGCGTTTTTGCCGATAGACGGCGACAATCGCAAATAACTAAGGAAACACAGATCGCAGCGACACCACTAAGCGCTCGTTGGAAAGGTGACAGTTCGAGCGTTACTTTGAGTGTCTAAACATCAAAATTTGTGCAGTGGTTGGAAAGTTGTTTGCGTTTGAAAATGGAGAAAAGTAATGAAAAATTGCGCTATATTTTCCAATATTATAACGACAAAGGGAAGAACGCTGCGCAGGCTTGTGAAAAAAATTGTGCTGTGTACGGTGGAGGTACTTTATCAGAATCTGCTGCGCGGAAATGGTTCGCTCGCTTTCGTTCTGGTAATTTTAATGAGAAAGATGACTCACGCTCTGGTCGTCCAATCAGTGAAAAAGCTGATGAAATTCTTGAAAAACTCCAGCAAGATAGGCATATCAGCAGTGTCGATATTGGTACGGAGCTAGGCATTGACCACAAAACTGTTTTGAACCATTTACGGAAACCTGGCTACAAAAAGATGCTCGATATATGGGTTTCTCATGAGTTGAGCGCGAAAAACATGATAGACCGAATTAACATTTGCGATGCGCTGCTGAAACGCAATGAAATCGAGCCATTTCTGAAACGTGTCGTAACCGGTGATGAAAAATGGATCACGTACGACAATCGGAAGCGTAAAAGATCGTGGACAAGGGATGGTGAGCCGTCACAAGCGTTCGCGAAGTGAGGATTGACGCCGAACAAAGTGATGTTGTGTGTGTAGTGGGACTGGAAGGGAATCGTCCACCATGAGCTACTTCCAGTTGGTCAGACGATTGATTCTCAACTCTTGTGTGGACAACCAGAGTTGCCAGGCAAGTCGCCAGGCAATTGAAAGAGAACGGCCCGAATTAATAGGAAAGGTGTTGTCTTTCAGCATGACAACGCAAGACCACATACTTCTTTGATGACTCGTCAAAAATTGCGAGAGGTTGGTTGAGAAATTTTGTTGCATCCACCGTATAGTCCAGACATAGCACCCTCTGACTATCTCCTATTCCGCTCTGCAGAATTCTCTCAATGGAATTAAGCTTGTTTCAAAAGAAGCCTGTGAAAACCACTTGATTCAGTTTTTCAGCCAGAAACCACAGTTCTTCACCGATGGCATCATGGCTCTACTCGAAAAATGGCGAAACGTTGTCGATAATAATGGAGCATGGTTTAGATAAATTCATTTTTACACTATAACAAAACCAGTTGAATTTTACTAAAAATCGCCACGAATTTTTTCCCAGACCTGATATATTAAGCATGTTATTTTATTTTTCATTTCTTTGTAATTGTTTGTTAATTGATTGTAGTTGTTAATACCCTAAACGAAGCAAGGCCTAGGGGAAATAAAGAAAATATTTATAGTAAATAAAATGTTTCTTCAATTTTTGTCAAAAAAACGAGACGCTCTTTTGCATCAACCCAATACAATACCTCCTTCTCTGTATGTGACAGACAACAGGCAATAAACTAATCAGTTAAATTAATTACTGACTTGGGATTCAAACTCTGGACTTTTAAAACGCAAAATTCTACCTATTTCCACGCTAAACCATTTAGCAATTAGAAGTCCTTTACCACTAACAATGAAAAAAAGAATAAAACATGTAATAACGTCTTCATTGTTTGTCTATCATACCATCAACAAACTCTTCATTTGTATCATTCATTAATCATCCATAATTGACAATACTTACCGTAACAGCAGTATGAATACAGTAACAATTCTTTAAAATACTATTTACCTTTTAATACTAAACAGTGTTCTCGAAAAAAACAATCAGAACCGTTTCAAGTAAACTAGCAATCTTGTAGACAAGTAGTCATTTGGTATAATTCTTGGGAACAAAGCAATAGTTAGATTCAAGAGAATTTTTATGTCACTAGAAGAATTGTGTGAATTTTTGTTGTTTCCTGGAAGCTGTTTGTTTTTTAGATTAAATGAGATTAAGTTAATGGAGAATGTAATAATAAGGTATATTTAATGAATAGGTAAAATTATGTGCTATTACTAAAAACAAACCTATTTTTTTATTAATTTTAAGGCTTTATTCTACGAGGGTTACCTTTTATGTTTTTACAAACAACCACTAAATGACAATATTGAAGTGTGCCATTACCATATTCGCAAAATTTGACATTGTGAAATAAGTGGCAGCTTATAAATTGACCGAGTAATTGGCAGCGAGCGTTTAAAAAAGACAAGTTTGTAAAAAAATGGATATTACTCGTGAAGGTTTTCGTTGGATGAGTTTTTACGATTTTAGTAAAGGCCTAACTCAAAAACAATACATAGATTCGCTCCGTTCAACTTTTGATAATGAAGCACCATCAGAAAAGGCTGTTTACAAATGGTTTGCAGAATTTCGTCGTGGTCGTGCGTCCGTCAGTGATGAATCTCGTGAAGGTCGACCAAAATTGGTTGTGATTCAAAAAAAAAAATCGATGCTGCGGGCAAAATGATTGAAGAAGATCGGCATGTAACTTACCGTGAGATAGAGATACATTAGATTTTGCATGAAAATTTAGCTGTGAAAAAGATCTGTTCCCGATGGATTCCGCATAATTTGACCAAAGCTCAAAAAAGGCTCGTATTGATTGGTGTAAGGGAATTGTTAAAATTGTTCAAAGTAATCCCCACCAGATATTATACACTTGTGCCAACGTTTTTCTAATCCTCGAAGTACTTGAAAAAATCATTTTTGGTGATCTTGTTCAGCTCCTCTTTCGATGCCGTCTTAATCTCCTCACTCGTAGCGTAGCGTCGTCCTTTCATGGGCCTCTTCAGTTTCAGGAACAAGAAAAAGTCACAGGGGGGCAGCTCTGGGGAATTTCGCGGCGACCCGTCTCATGCCCAAATCATTGGTAAAAATCGAATGGCACGAGCCAATCGATATGTTTAGGTCCTCAGCAACTTCTCTAACGGTGATTCAACGATTGGCCAATACTATTTTCTTCACTTCATCAATCTTTTCGTCTGTTGTTGACGTGCTCGGGCGTCCGGCACGCTCTTCGTCGTTCACATCTTCTCGGCCCTCTGAGAACATTTTGTACCACCGATAAACGTTGCTTCGGTCCAAAGTAGCTTCACCATATGCCACAGTCAACATTCGGAATCCGTTCGCGCACTTAATTTTGTTTTTCACACAAAATTTAATACAGATTCTTTGATCCATTTTTTGGTATAAGCAAAAATCGAAGACGAGCCAAAACACGTGCAAGCAAAGCAACTATCAAAAATTAACTGAACATTCAAAATGGCCGAACTTGTCGGCATAAGTGAGAGACATGAATACCAACATAACGCCACAAAAAATCGAATATACGTAACCCGGCGAAATTCAATTCATATTCATATTCATGAATAAAAAATAATTTTTTATTCATGAATAAAAAATAAGTTTTTAGGGTTTTGTAGGTATGACCAAAAAACCCTTATACCGTCATTTTGTCGTCTGTCTGTCTGTCTGTCTGTCTGTTCGGTAAAAATTGTAGCCAAACGGCTAAACCTAGAGAGTTGAAATTTGGCATGCTTATACAACTCTTTGACCCGCACATAGGAAAAATACTAAAACATCTAAAAAACATACCCCCCTAAAAATATAAACAAATATGTGCTCATCGAAAACAAAAATATTTTTTTTAAATTCTGAGTAGGGTATCAAATGAAATTTTTATTTTTGCAAAATAAATTATTTTGATGCGTATTTTGCCAAAAATGTGCAAAAAAAATTTTGTCCCACACCCTGTAGCCGAGATGGTTTAAACTAAAAATCTAAAAAAATTCTAAGTAATGTATACTGGTGTGAACCGAAATAGTACAACAGGAATTTTTGATCAGATTATGTTTTTGGAAAATAACGCATTTTTTGTGGTTTTTGGTTCACAAAGTACAAAAGTTATACCAATGTAAGACACTCACATGCATGGCGTGCGATGGCTACATGCGTTAGAGCACTCTTAAACTGGCTGGAAAACGAAGGGTTTCGAGTTCGAGTACACGGAGTGAATTTTATTTTTTCTGTTTTTTTTTTGCATTTTTATTATGTTGAAATTATTTTGTCAAAATTCTAGTTATATTTTGACAAATGTTGTATTTAATTTTTATGAGCGTAAATTTAATAACCAGTCTTATTATATGATTAACAGACGATAAATTATTTTAAAAATATCGTTCATTTTGCCGTGATTACTACAAAGTAAAATTTGTCCTACACACTCAGCATACCGCCTTCACTTATTATATACCTGCGAAACCCTGAAATGTGTGAATATTCACACTTCACATCAATTTTTTATATTTTTGTTGACATCTGTAACTTTTACGCAGTATTTGTCCATTTATTATAATTAAAATAAACAAATTAAGATGTGTCATGCTAATGAAGAAACAATATTTATTTTAAATTACATTTATTTTAGTTTTGTTTGTAATTATGATTGAACAAATAAACTGAGTTTAAATTTGTTTGCAAAATTACTCAGAGTAGGTCATCTTCAGTTAAACGTGCAAACTTGTTGATCGTTTACTGTCGATTGCTTTTCGCAGAAAATTAAATTGCATCAAACGTAACCAATATTTTATAAATAAGTATTGTTTAATTCAAGTCTAAAGATCAATATGTTGCAGTTCAAAAGGAACTTCAAAGTATGTATGTCACGTGATGTAACATACAACAAATGCAATGTAAATATATAGATGATCAATGGTCTTGAATAAAAAAATTGATGTGAAGTGTGAATTTTCACGCATTTCAGGGTTTTGCAGGTATATAAAAATTGATGTGAAGTGTGAATATTCACACATTTCAGGGTTTCGCAGGTATATAATAAGTGAAGGCGGTATGCTGAGTGTGTAGGACAAATTTTACTTTGTAGTAATCACGGCAAAAGGAACGATATTTTTAAAATAATTTATCGTCTGTTAATCATATAATAAGACTGGTTATTAAATTTACGCTCATAAAAATTAAATGCAACATTTGCCAAAATATAACTAGAATTTTGACAAAATAATTTAAACAAAATAAAAATGAAAAAAAAAAAACAAAAAATAAAATTGCCTCCTCTGCTCGGGAGCGAACCCTAGTTTGCTGCGTAGCGAGCGAGCAAGCTAACCATTAGACCAGGATACGCTTTCTAGTATAGTGTGTTACATAACTATAACTTTTGTACATCGTCAACAAAAAAACACAAAAAATGCGTTATTTTCCGAAAACATAATTTGATCAAAAATTCCTGTTGCCCTATTCCGGTTCCCACCAATGTACTTAGAATTTTTTCAGATTTTTAGTTTAAACCATCTGGGCTACAGGGGGACCATCTGTGGGACAAAAAACAATTTTGGTAAAAATCGCATCAAAATAATTTATTTTGCAAAAATAAAATTTTGATCGTTAATCCTCGTACTAAGGGCTTTCATTTGATTGGTGTAAGGGAATGCTAAAAAATTCAACTTAAGCACTGCAAAATCCGTATACAACATCGTTACAGGTGACGAAACTTGTATTTATTCATAAGAACCGGAAACTAAAGTAAACTAAAATAATCAAAATACATGCAGATTGTTCAAACAAAAATGCATCTCGCTAATTACATTCCAGCTAGTCATAGCGTCATAAACCGGCTAGAGTCAGAAATTACTCGGACATACATTCAACTTGGATTATTTTCGTTCAGAATGTAATTTCCAGTTTTCTTATTTTGATGATGTTTTTTAATTCCAATTCTTGAAAAGCTGTATCTGGGAAAGTATTAAGACTACCGAGCCCATTTTGGTCTCAAATTGTAGAAAATTTAATCTAGTTTAAAAATGCATAGAATGGTGTTTGTCGAAAACATGCTCCTTTATGGTCAAAATGGGCAGAAACCGAAAAGAGTGCGAAAATTTAGCAGTTTTTGCGAAATTCAAAAGTGTTCCGGAAGGCTGCCGAGGTCGAAAACTTGGATTTTGCATCTCAGGCACAACCCATACAAGAAAAAAAAACGAAACTAACTACCCCCACTTGATGCAACTTATGATGTACTAGGTTACTGGACTAAAAGGTAGCCCTCGTATTTTCCTTCTTAAATTGGGCTTAAAGATCTTAAATCCACTGGAGTTAAAAACATATAAATTTCCTGTAATTTATTTACTTATAGATCCACTTTGATGACAGAATTTTTCGCTCCAATTAACTAAAGTCTATTGGCAAACTACCAACTTTGTGAAAAAAATGCTCTTTCGTAAGTGTGTTATATTGGTATATTGCCGGTCTGGGAATAAAAAATTGGTGATCGATCTATCAGAGTGACATGTAGGCGAGCTAATTTGTCCAGAAATTTAATAACGTAGCTTTTTTGCGATTTTAATAAAATTAGATTTTTTTATTGATTGAAATGTAAACACATCAGATATAATGGATTAATGAACTAATGAATTTTGAAGTTTTTTTTGCAAAGAGATATTCAATATCTTGGTTATTTCTTGACGAAGCGAAACTTCTACGGCAGCGGTTAAGGTCAAAAGATAATAGTTTTATCTTTTAAAGTTAAAACTAAAACATAGGGCTAAAACTAAAACTACGACTAAATGTTGACTAAACTTACTACCATAAGGGCCGAGAGTTCCAGTTCCTAATAAACTCCCTAATAGTTATTAGACACATATATTTATGAAGCTAATAAATTTGTTGGTGATTTCCAACTTACAAAATCCTTCTAATAGTTTATTAGCAACATAATTTTTTGTTTTTGTATTGGTATTTCTTATGAAGATAGTAACACGGTGCAAGAGGGATAGAGCTATACGTAAATTTGTAGAGCTAAAGTGAGATGAATTTTTGACACTGAATATTTTGACATTAAATATTTTGACAATAAATAGTTTGACTTTACATTCAATGACATTACGTATATTTTTTGTGTTACTGTTAAAATGACAATAAAACGGCGTTCAACAAATTTTATCACAGAAAAAGAGGACAATATAGATAGAAGAGAAATTATAAAAATAGCATTTTATAATACAAAAGCGAATAAAAATAAGAACACAGGCATATTTTGCTTTATTTTACATTCCTTAAACAATATGAATTAAACTTATCAGCAATTTTCAGCCACACATCTTTATTATTCTGCCAATAATTGCGTCTGTCTTCTTATTTTCTATCATTTTTAGGGTTTTGTAGGTATGACCAAAAAACCCTTATACCGTCATTTTGTCGTCTGTCCGTCTGTCTGTCTGTCTGTCTGCCTGTTCGGTAAAAATTGTAGCCAAACGGCTAAACCTAGAGAGTTGAAATTTGGCATGCTTATACAACTCTTTGACCCGCACATAGAAAAAATACTAAAACATCTAAAAAACATATCCCCCTAAAAATATAAACAAATATGTGCTCAACGAAAACAAAAATATTTTTTTTAATTTTTGAGTGGGGTATCAAATGAAAGCCCTTAGTACGTGGATTAACGATCAAAATTTTATTTTTGCAAAATAAATTATTTTGAAGCAATTTTTGCCAAAATTGTGCAAAAAAATTTTTGTTCACACCCTGTAGCCCAGATGGTTTAAACTAAAAATCTGAAAAAATTACTTTCTATTACTAAGTAATGTACTTTGATGTGAACCGGAATAGTACAACAGGAATTTTTGATTAGATTATGTTTTTGGAAAAAACGCATTTTTTGTGTTTTTTTGGCTAAAATGTACTCAAGTTATAGCTTTGTAACACGCTACATTGGAAGGTGTATACTGGTGTAGTTGTTTTGATGCTGGTTTCTCACCCAACTAACTCAGTTCGATCCCTGCGAGAAGAGACAATATTATTTTTTGTTTTTTTTTTGCATTTTTATTTTGTTTAAATTATTTTTTCAAAATTCTACTTATATTTTGGAAAATGTTGCATTTAATTTTTAAAAACGTAAATTCAATAACCAGTGGAAATTGTTGAAATTATAATTTAATTCTGTTTCAATGTACACGAAATCAGAGAGGCGGAGCTTATAACAACCAATGGAAGCTATAGGCGCAATTTTCAAAATCTTAATAATAATAATAATAATAATAATAATTTATTTAACTCAGTTGATCAATACATGATATATGAGACGTCAGTAACTTAAAATATAGGTCTAAAATTCTTATAAAAAATTATTATTACAGTCATAAAATCAATAAAAGAAAAGAAAACATTAATTAATAAATTATCACTAGAATATAATAAAATAAAATAAAATAAAATAAAATAATAAAATAATATAAATAGTCAATAAATTAAAATAAATTGAACTAACTAAAGAGAATTAAATTAATCAATGTTAACTTGTTACACATGTCTGAATTTTAAGATAAAACAATATAATAGAATAAATTATAAAATATACGAATGCAGTAACAGCGAAATGACATACAACATATATGTATAATTATGATATTAACAATTTTTATTGTTCAAGAGATCATAATTATATATATTGAACAGAATTGTATATTAGAAATCAATGCAAGAAGTACAAATACAATACAGGATATAAATAATAATACTGATAAGTGTACACGTATATGAACATAAAATTTTTAGAAATAAACAAATCTAAATAAGTGAGTGATTTTTATAATGTAGATAGAAGCTTGGGAATATTAAATAGAATAGTTAACTTAAAAATTCACTAATCGTATAAAAGCATTTTGAGAGTAAATATTTTTTTAGTTCGAATTTAAATCTGTTAAAAGTTGGCATTTCTTGTAGACTTTGAGGTAGTTTATTATATAATTTTATTGCCATGTATTCAGGACTATTTTGAACCTTGCTATATGAAAAAAAATACTGCACATATGTAGAAAGCTAAATAATGGTATTAGGCGTTCGAATTAAAATTAACAAAAAAAAAAAAAAATAATATACAATTTGTTTTGGCATCCCAAAGGATCATCATTCACTTACTAAATACCTGCAAAACCCTGAAATGTGTGAAAATTCACACTTCGCATCAATTTTTCAACTCCAAAAAAATCGTCGTTAATTTTGCATTAACCAATAATTTTAGTAAAATTAAATATAGCGGCAATGAATAATTAAGGTTAAAAATAAGGTCTCAAAATCGTTTAAATCGCAATATTTTTTCTTAATTTTACTTGACCTCTTCTGGGAGGAGGGCCCGTTAAATACCCATGGCCAAGGGCCCTTACAATTCATAAGCCGGTCCTGATCTTGTATAACTCCACTGATAACTTTGTGATAGTATTTATATATGGTAACATAAGGTGTTTTGGCTCAATATAAAGTCGATGATTTCTTGAAGGACTCGACGGTCAAAAAAGTTTGAGGATCACTGCGTTAAATAATGTTAATCGTCATGGCATGATCGGGCATAAACCTTTTGTAATAATGTAGTACAGTGGTTCCCAAACTTATTTTGTTGTGGAACCCCTATGAGGTCTTCAAAAAATTACGGAACCCTTTTATTGGAAACATTTTTGATACTACTGTAAATACAAAAAAAAAAAACATTATATTACTGCAAACTTTTTCCTTTTATAAATATGATTTTAGTATGATGAAGTAAGACTTTATAAATTAGTAGTCATTTTCATTGTATTCCTAAAAACTACAACAATAAAAGTAAAAAAAAAAATACAAAAATCATGAAATAAGCGAGCTAGATTTGCCTTTATTTTATATTTATATTTTTCGTATAAAGTGTGAGACTCTTTGATAATATCCTTTCAAAATTTGGTATAATATTGGATAATCGAATTCGCATATCTGGTGCAGCATTTGAATTGCTGCGATATTTCGTTTTTGTATCAGCGTATTTTGAAAATCCAACGTCACACACAGTGGCGGCTGAGACAGGGAGGCGCAGGGACAGTGACCTCCTAAAAAACTTTAGTAAAAAAGCTAAATTTAATACTTTATTTATACTTCTTTAAAATTGCATTAAAGCAGCTAGATATATCTGCATATTTTTATTTTTATTATTATTCAAAGATTTTTCATATAAATGTTAGATTTAAAAAATTTAAATCAAGACAACTCTTCCGAGCGTTGTTGGACACTCCACGGAGTGTCCAAAGATACAGCGTTGCCACATGCAATATCTAATGTTCTTATCTACATATGTAGCAAAAATTTCCTAGTAACGGCAACAGCGGCGAAGGTTAGTGTTGTATGTATTAGTGAATTACGGCCGGTGTCCTGTAGCTTAGTTCGGTCGTTGTGATTTGTGACAAGTACTTAAACGTGAAAATGAATCGAATGAAGCACGTTAGTTTTATTAAAATATACTGTATATTTTAATACAACTAACGTGCTTAACTATGAAACAAAATTATTAATAAAAAATCATCTGTGGCCACCACAGTACCGACCGCCATTATAAAGTACTTGTATAAAATATATTCTAGCAGCAGAGTAGAAATAACTTGGCCTAATATTTTCTAACAGAGATATTATTTATCATGACCATGGAAACGTTACACATAAGTATGAAAATTTGAGACTGAAAAAATTTTACAAAAATTTACGACAAATTTTTCGAAATTTTTCGTTTCATCAAAAAACATCTCAAATAAAAGTTATTAGTTATTGCATTTATAGCAACTTTTGTTAAATACATTTTTTCGAAATATTTTTCTGTTGCTAAATATTCGCAAAAATCTTAAAATCGACTCCCATTTTTACTCAACCTATTTTTACCAAAAGTTGATCAACTCGTGCCATTGATGGCAGAAGTTTAAATATGAAGTTTCATAAAAATCCTTTTAGCCGAATTTGCTCTACACGTGTACACAGACAGACAAGCGGACGGACGGACAGATGGACAGACGGACGGACAGAAAGACCGACAGACATCGTGCTAAAAATAGTCAAAACGTTATGTAGGGACCTCAATTCGTGGAGATCCATCGAAATCTCGAAATCGGTATGATCAAAATACCTCCCTTATATGTTGGCGGTCGGTAAAAATATGGGTCCTCATCGGCCAAAATTGAATATTTCCCAACAGGATAAAAATGGAAATAGAACATTTAATAGAAAGTTTAGTGAAAAACAATATTTAAATACAAGTTGGTTGTGTGGATGTGATAAATAAAATGTTTTTTTTTTTTTGTTTCCTGTGTTTGATTTGCTCATCAGACGCATATGAAATAAAGACAGTAAATAGTGTTAAAGATATTAAACATTGCAAAGATAAAGTTCTTAAACATAATGTGTCTCATAAAAATATGCATTATTCGGTCAAATTTGCCATGCTGGGATCGGTAAATATACGATTTCAACTTGATACTGCGTATAAACTTTCAATTAAAGAACATAACTAAAAGGTTAAATCTAATATTTAAATACATGTGAATATGTGTAGGTATCTGCTTAATTAATAACCAAATATGTTATGTTTCTGACTACAAAGCATTGTCTTAATAATATTGCAATTTTAATAATAATAATAATAATAATAATAATAGAAGTAATAACTACAAAAATGATAATAATATTGACCATAAATCTTAATAAAAGTGCCAGATTTGTTACTTTTTCTAGTTGCAGAACATATTTTCAGGTATTTTTTATTTATTTACTTTTTTCTCGTATAACTATATTTTAATAGATATATATGGGAAAAAAGTGTCCCCCCAAATATTTTACTCACCAGCCGCTACTGGTCACACATGTACACAGTTGCAAATGGTAACAAAAACCAAATAGCCCTTTTTGATAAATGAGGATATTCGTCGTATATATCAGACCAGAAAGTTGTTTTTTCTGGTCTTTTTTGTATCTTTTTTTTTGTGTATTTTTCTTGAATAAATATTTAACTAATCTTAAATTATTTTTATTTTTTTTTTAAATATCAATTTTTGTGAAACAAGAGAGATATAAAGAGCACCTTGTCCCGCGGAACCTCTGAATTCTATCGCGGAACCCTGGGGTTCCGCGGAACACACTTTGGGAAACGCTGATGTAGTATATTGGATTAGTTACTGGGAAAAGTTGTTAACCTGACAGACAAAAATAAACGAATAGTCATAAACGATATTACCTAATAATGTTTAAATATATAGCACTGATTTCATTTCTAATTCGAAATGCTTCAAATGAATGCTCGTAATTTCTGTACTTAGCAATGCTCACTTAACTCTATGACTCGAAATAGTTACACTGAATACAAATATTGGTATATTCAGTACAGCGGTACCAAACCTTCTCATCTGATTTATTAGCGGCGATAATATTATTACAACAATAAAATACAGGGTGTTTAACTATAAGAGCTACAAGGTTACTTAAATTAGACAACAAATACTATTTTACGAGAAAATATCAATGAGTGAAGTAATTTTTTATTTCGACCAGTAGTTCTCAAAGAACGTATTGCAACTTTCTTATTTTAAATAGGAACACACATTGTATTTTTACTTATTGGATAGAGCAGGGTTTCCCAAACTGTGCTCCGCGGAGCACTTGGTACGTCCACTAGTGCTCCGCGAGCAGATTAGACAGAAAAGTAAATAAAATAAATGTAATCAGATATGAAAATTGTGTTTTATTCAAAACAAACGTTACCCTCAGAAATGATACGCTACTGAAGATAACAAAAGCCAGTACAATAATATTTTATTGCCCCCCAATAAATGTTAATAAAGATATTCGAATTCAACTGGTCATTGAAAAAGCTCTAACCATTAAGCAATACAAATATAAAGCTGAGTGACTGCTCTTTTACAGGGTTGATATATTACAAGAGTGCCGCTCTAAAAGGCATATAATACAGTACAAATTCCTATAAATACAATCTCTTATAATTCAGACAGGAAGTCAGTAAGTCATAGTAGTGCAGTGTTATTTATTTGTTTTTGTTGCGATTATTTTTCGATGGATCGCTGGCTAAAGTACGGATTGTTAAAAAAAATTGATGTGAAGTGTGAATATTCACACATTTCAGGATTTCGCAGGTATATAATAACTGAAGGCGGTATGCTGAGTGTGTAGGACAAATTTTACTTTGTAGTAACCACGGCAAAATGAACGATATTTTTAAAATAATTTATCGTCTGTTAATCATATAATAAGACTGGTTATTAAATTTACGCTCATAAAAATTAAATACAACATTTGTCAAAATATAACTAGAATTTTGACAAAATAATTTCAACATAATAAAAATGCAAAAAAAAAAACAGAAAAAATAAAATTCACTCCGTACTCGAACTCGAAACCCTTCGTTTTCCAGCCAGTTTAAGAGCGCTCTAACGCATGTAGCCATCGCACGCTATGCATGTGAGTGTCTTACATTGGTATAACTTTTGTACTTTGTGAACCAAAAACCACAAAAAATGCGTTATTTTCCAAAAACATAATCTGATCAAAAATTCCTGTTGTACTATTTCGGTTCACACCAATATACATTACTTAGAATTTTTTTAGATTTTTAGTTTAAACCATCTGTGCTACAGGGTGTGGGACAAAAATTTTTTTGCCCATTTTTGGCAAAAATCGCATCAAAATAATTTATTTTGCAAAAATAAAAATTTGATCGTTAATCCACGTACTAAGGGCTTTCATTTGATACCCTACTCAGAATTTAAAAAAAAATATTTTTGTTTTCGATGAGCACATATTTGTTTATATTTTTAGGGGGGTATGTTTTTTAGATGTTTTAGTATTTTTCCTATGTGCGGGTCAAAGAGTTGTATAAGCATGCCAAATTTCAACTCTCTAGGTTTAGCCGTTTGGCTACAATTTTTACCGAACAGACAGACAGACAGACAGATAGACAGACAGACAGACAGACAGACGACAAAATGACGGTATAAGGGTTTTTTGGTCATACCTACAAAACCCTAAAAAGCTGCCAAAGTCTCCGTCTCAGAACGTCCAGTAGATGACAAGAGTGTCCAAATATTATAATGATAGTATTTCAATAGTTTTTTTCGAAGTAGGATATACTACATTAACGCTACGTACAACCCCCAGAGATTATTAGTTTCTTATACAAAACTAGCAATCTGAAATAAAATTAGTGACAATCTATGCATCAAATTTTGCACAGAATTTTTATCTATCTAATAGGATATTTTTGACTGTAGAAAAAATTATTGTAAAAATGTTATTGCTAAATAACTTAATAATAGGTATTACACAACAATGTTCTGTAATTTTTTAAATATATTTGTGGGTTTCAAATAATTTTTATATTTATATAGTTTTGTGTAGAAATGTTCAAATAATACGTTAACATTTTTTTCGACATGATTGTTTATAGTTTAGAGCCTTCGTCGAAAAATATTATACTTGATGATAATGAAATACCACTTGGTACAAGTATTCTTTACATAAAATGAAACATTTTTATCCGCCGCACCTATATTGAGAACCGCGGCAGATTCGAGGTGGCGGCAAAAGTAGATTACCAAGTACAATAACTATAAGTAATTTTCACAATAGAACAAATTATCTCCAAACATATTTGTAGAATGAAGCTTTAGCTACTATTTTCCGCATCGTACACAAATATGCATCGAATGGTTTACAAGATGGCGTCTATAACGTAAGTTGTTTATTTACAATTACATGACTGTTCTTTTGACAATTAAAAATATCCTATTAGATAGATAAAAATTCGCTGAAAATTTTGATGTATAAATTGTTACTAATTTTATTTCAGGTTGTTAGTCTTGTATAGGAAACTGTACGGTTGTGCGCACCCTTAAATCAAAGAGTCCAAGTCTGTTATTTTGAGTATTTCTCCACAGCACCGGGTTAAGTACCACTGGTACCACTGGTTATATCACTGATGAAAAAATAACTAATTAAATTAATTTTCACAAATTTGCATATAAACTTGTTCGCAACTTGGTGTCTATTTTTAATGTTCTCTTAGAATGGTTTTCACTTAACATTTTAATCTTCTGACAGATATCTCAGATTAACTTTTTATCTGTGGATTAGTTTTTTTTTTAGATGTTATTTTATTGCTACTATTCAGGGGCATATTAAATCTAGAATTTGCATTTTTATTATGGTGCAAAAAATATTTCAGCACTTTCTTAAACAGGTTATAAGTGTCGGTGATTTAAAATGATTTTCTTTTAAACGATCCACTTTTTTTGTTATTTTCTGTTTTTATATTGACACTTGTAAATCTGTACAAGTTGTTCCGAGATAGAGGGATACAGAAGAAAATTATTGAAATAGCTATATCAATAGCTGAATATCCATATCGTCTTAGGTATTTTTGAAATTATGATGTTTTACACACAAAAATGACTGATATAAGTTGTACTGAACAACAGTGGCGTATGGGCTCCAATAAAATGAAAAATTAACAGATTTACAATAATAATAAGCTAGATTTTTTCTATTATATCTTAACTATTATGATTAGTGTTGAAATTAACAGAAAATGGATATTTACATGTTTTTTTAGGTTTTTGTAGGTATAATCAAGAAATCCTTATTCCATCACATGAGTCTGTTCGTTCGGTACAAATTGTGGCCAAGCGGCTGATTTAGAGAACTGAACATAAGTAAGAGAAATATTGAGACTTCAAAAATATATCCCGCGAAAAATATAGATAAATATGTATTTTTCGAAGAAAAAATCAAGTGAAAGTTTTTGATACATGGATTAACAATTACATTTTTTTTTATCAACAAATAATGGAATTATTATTTGATATAAACATCAATATCCAACAGCAGGGGTGTCGAACTGATTTGGGTCGCAGTCTATTTTAAATACAAAATGATAAGCAAAGATAAGAACTTTAAATTTCCCGAAAGGTTGCTTGATATTTTTTTATAAATAGAAAAGGGGACGAGTATATTTTACATTTTTAAATATATTTTCCCCCTAAATAAGCTCAAGTGATTTTGATTACCGTTTCAGGGACCACAAAAAATGAGGTTGAGGGCCGTATGCGGCCCGCCTGCCATCGTATTTGATTCGGCCCTCCCCAAGACAAAATCCTGACTGCGCCACTGCTTGTGTTTGACAGTCAACAGTGCACAAGTCGACTAATTTAAGAGCTCTGAACGCAGCTTAACAAACTTTGCATCCCGATTAAATAATGCACAAAAGTGTCAATATAAAGAGCCTTTTCTGAAAATAAATACACTAGAAATTGCCATAGGGGAAACTTCCTAAGCGCCCTGACATCTGGTGGCAATTTGTGAAAGATACGAAAGCCACATTGTTTTGTTTTGTTCAATGCAGAAATACGTGTTTTTTTGTTGTTTGTGTTTTATTTTTGTGTATCATGGAAAAAAAACAATCAATTTTGTTGTGTGCCGCAATGTAAATCGTGAATAATGAAGAATCCTTCTTAAACATTCCATAATTTACCTAACCTAACCTAAATCGAAAAAAATATCAATTGAAACGACGTTTGGAGGCAGAGAGAAAGTGGATCGTAGGTTTTTATGGACTCAAAAACTAAAAATTGATGTGAAGTGTGAATTTTCACACATTTCAGGGTTTTGCAGGTATTTAGTAAGTGAATGATGATTATTTTGGATGCGAAAACAAATTTTATATTAAATTTTTTTTTTGTTAATTTTAATTCGAACGCCTAATACCATTATCTAGGTTTCTAAATATGTGCAGTATTTTTTTTTTATATAGCTTTATATAGTTCATTAAGAATTTTAAAAATTGCGCCTATGGCTTCCATTGGTTGTTATATGTTCCGCCCCTCTGATTTCGTGTACATTGAAACAGAATTAAATTATAATTTAAACAATTTCCATTGGCTATTAAATTTACGCTTTTAAAAATTAAATGCAACATTTGCCAAAATATAACTAGAATTTTGAAAAAATAATTTAAACAATATAAAAATTAAAAAAAAAAAAACAAAAAATAATATAGTCTCTTCTTCTCACAGGATTCGATCCCTTTCGGATCGGGTTACTTGGTTGAAAAATCAGCGTCTAATACCACTAGACCAGCATACATGTTACAGTGTGGCGTGTTACAAAGCTATAACTTGTGTACATTATTAGCCAAAAATCACAAAAAATGTGTTTTTTTCCAAAAACCTAATCTGATCAAAAATTCCTGTTGAACTATTCCGGTTCACACCAATGTACATTACTTAGAATTTTTTCAGATTTTTAGTTTAAACCATCTGGGCTCTGTAGCCCAGATGGTTTCCCAATGGACAAAAAAATTTTTGCACAATTTTGGCAAAAATAGCTTCAAAATAATTTATTTTGCAATAATAAAAATTTGATCGTTAATCCACGTACCAAGGGTTTTCATTTGATACCCTACTCAGAATTATAAAAAAATATTTTTTTTTTCGATGAGCACATATTTGTTTATATTTTTAGGGGGATATGTTTTTTAGATGTTTTAGTATTTTTCCTATGTGCGGCTCAAAGAGTTGTATAAGCATGCCAAATTTCAATTCTCTAGGTTTAGCCGTTTGGCTACAATTTTTGCATTTTATGGAAAGTGTTTTTTTTGGTCCAAAAAAAGACTGAAAAAAAGCATTTATCCTACCCAAAATTTGCCTAAAATCATCAGTTTATATATTAAAAGCCTCTTCTACTTTTTCAGGCAGAGATATTAATTTTTACTAATATATTTACCATATTTTAGTTGTTATTATATTGATAGACAGTCAAAAAGAATTAAAAATACAATGAAAAATTAAAATATCCTTGAAATTTCTTTAGAATAGTATATTATTACATATCTTGTAAATCGTAGATTACCATTAAATTAAAAAAAAGCTCGGAAAACAGGAAAAATACAACTCGTGTTCATTTTCATCATGTAAACAAATACACGAATAACAGTTTAATGTGGCTTTCGAGTGTTCCAGCTTTGCCGCATACGGCGCTGCGATCTTAAAAAGTTTCCCCTATTGTCAGACAAGTGTCAATGTCAAATTTTATCCCTATTTACGTATATGATGAAATATCATATAAAAATCATGTACAGCTAGGGTACAAACAACTCTAGATGAAAATTACTAATACGGCAAGGCACTAAATTCAAACTGCTGTCCAATCATTAAGGAACACTCTGTATGTTTTATATTTATTGCAAATTTCACGAAAAAGTGATCACCGAAATTGAAAATACGTGTATTATAAAATAAAATTAGCATGAGATCTATATAAAGAAACTAATAAAAACGAAAGGTTGAAATGTAATGTGCAGTTCGAGCAGATTATTATTTTGAGAAAGTGGTGCTAAAGATAGAATTTAAATGAAAACATATATCTATTTCTAATGATCGTTAGTGAAGTCGTAAAATATACCTATCTAGATATACTAACCAGTTTTTTAATACTTATAATAAGGAACTAACTAAATTTATAAACTAACTGCTGGCCATATTTGTAATTTTAATGCCCTGCCACTTAACAGTAATATATGTCTTTATAGTTTATTAAAATTATATATAAATATAAATGATTATTATAATAATAGCAAGTACAGTTTACCAGGTCTACAAGTATGAAATGCGGATTTATTTCAAACTTGCCGCGCAAACAGAGTGCATAGTTCAAAGTTTCAACACATATGTCATTTTGTTATCATTAAGTGTCAAATGCGTATAGGTTATAATTTGAAAAAAGATCATATAGTTTTGTTTAACTGTGTTAAAAATGTTAAATTTTGTGCCAAATAAAGAGCATTCGCGGACAGTACTACTGTTTTGTTTTCATTTGAAAAAAACTGCTGCTGAATCATACCGACTGCTTCGAGAAGCTTATGGTGAATATGCTCCATCGCAAGATACGTGTGAACGATGGTTTCGGCGTTTCAAAAGTGGTGACTTTGATCTTACAGACAAAGAACATGGAAAACCTCCAAAAAAATAAGATAAAAAATTGGAAACATTGCTACAGGAAGACGATAGTCAATCACAAAAACAACTAGCAGAGCAGTTAGGCGTTAGTCAACAAGCTGTTTCCAATCGCCTACGAGAGATGGGTAAGATCCAGAAAGTCGGCAGATGGGTTCCACATGCATTGAATGAGAGGCAGATGGAAAAACGCAAAAACACTTGTGAAATTTTGCTTGCACGATACAAAAGAAAGTCTTTTTTGCATCGTATCATTACTGACGATGAAAAATGGATTTATTTTGAAAATCCCACACGCAAAAAATCATGGGTGAACCTAGGCTCACCATCCACATCAACTGCAAGACCGAATCGCTTTGGAAAAAAGACAATGCTCTGTACTTGGTGGGACCAAAAGGGTGTGGTCTATTATGAATTGTTAAAACCTGGTGAAACAGTTAATACCCAACGCTACCAACAACAACTGATCGAATTGAACCATTCGCTGCTCATAAAACGACCAGAATACGAAAGAAGACAGCACAAGGTAATCTTTCTTCGCGATAACGTTCCATCACATAAGGCAAAAGCAGTTTGCAACACATTGGAGGCACTCAAGTGGGAAGTGCTACCCCATGTCGCTTACTCACCAGACTTGGTCCCTTCAGATTACCACTTGTTCGCATCGATGGGTCACGCACTTGCCGAGCAGCACTTTTGTTCATATGAAAATGTGAAAGAATGGGTAGATGAATGTTTGCGGGGAAAGGGGAAGAGTTCTACTGGCGAGGTATTCACAAATTGCCTGAAAGATGGTAAATATGTATAACTTCTAATGGAGCATACTTTGAATAAATAAACTTTTACTGTTCTTTTGAGTTTAATGTGGTCTATTTAAAAAAAAAAACGCATTTCATACTTGTAGACCTGGTATTTGTTTAGTGCAGTGCTGGGGAACCTTTTTACCACGGAAGGCCAATTTTAATTTCGAAAACAGTAATAAGGCCGCAAAATATTTACCGTCTTTTCTGGAATAGTTCTCCCCATACAATATATACCTACCCACCAAGGGTTTAAATTTTTATATTTAAAAATGCTGTGCACTGTCGGGGTCCATTTATTGTTTAAATACAGAACTACGCAAAAGCAATTTAGTTCCGCGTAAACGCTTAGAATAGCCTATAATGCTAATACTGGTTAACAAAATTATTATAAATTTAAAAAATTATTTTTAAATTTTTATATTTAAATTGTTGTGCACTGTCGTGGACCATTTATTGTTTACGCAATACAGAACTACGCAAAAAAATCCACATTAAAATTTTCATTAGCGAAACTAATTAAGAGGATTAATTTCTTTATTTTATATACTTATTTGATAATTTAGGTAGCCATTACGTCATTAATCCTTCCAAATATTTCTCGTTCAGAATCGTTTATGAAACGTTCTAGTAAGTAACAACACATGTTGACCAGTGCATTTTTTGTATAAAATACCCTTAAATTAATAACTACCTTAAGCGCTAGTAGCCATAAATGCTGTGTGTACACATTTTTACCAGTTTTATAAAAAGTAAAATTTGAAAAAGTGCAATAGTGATGAAACAAGTTGAGTGTCTATTGAAGGGTTAAGAAGGGACATCCTATACTGAGTCGACATCCCTTGGGAGCTAATAGCCAAAGATGCTGCACACCATTTTCTCAAAATTCAAAAAATTCTGTGGATTTTAAATTTTTTGTAAGTATTGTACAGGTAAATTTTATGTTTTTTCGATTGAATATTTTTAATAGCTCTAAGTATGTATGTTCCTTGGGCGTTAATAGCAGAAAATGCTACACACAATTTTCTTAAATTTACAAAAATTCTGTGGATTTTAAATTTTTTGTAAGTATTGTGAATTTTTGGAATGTTTTTACGTCTCAATATTTTTAATAGCTCTAAGTAAGTTTGTATGTTCTTTGGGCGCTAATAGCCTAAACTGCTGTACAGCATTATTTCAAATTTCAAAAAATTCTGTGGATTTTAAGATTTTTGTAAATATTGTGCAGAAAAATGGTTTTGAAAATGTTCTTTCGATTCAATATTTTTAATAGCATTAAGTTTTATGTTCTTTGGGTGCTAATAGCCAAAGATGCTGCACACTATTTTTACAAATTTCAAAAAATTATGTTGATTTTAATTTTTTTGTAAGTATTGTGTAAGTAAATTTTTGGAATGTTTTTACGTTTCAATATTTTTAACAGCTGTAAGTATGTATGTCTTTGGACGCTAATAGCCTAAAGTGCTGTACACCATTTTTTCAAATTTCAAAAATTCTGTGAAATTTAAATGTTTTGTAAGTATTGTGAAGATAAATTTTTAGAATGTTTTTTCCATTCAATATTTTTAATAGCTCTAAGTAAGTTTGTATGTTCTTTGGGAGCTACTAGCCAAAGATGCAGCATACCATTTTTTCAAATTTAAAAAAAAATCTGGATTTTAAATATTGTTCTACACCATTTTTCCAGTTACAGAAAAATTAATGCTATCTTTTTACGCCAAGATTTGTTAGTATATAATAAGTGATTTTTTTTGGCACATTTTTTTGTCAAGAAATTTCTCAAAAAAATGGATTTTTTGATATTTTTTTTAAATCTGTACCTCAGATTTTATTATATACTTGATTCAACATTTTTTAAAAATATTTTTCGAAAATATTTCTATATTTTTTTGGAATATTTTTCGATTCAATATTTTTAACACAATAGTGAATCTATACGTGTTTTGGGCGCATAGCCTAAGCTGCTGTACACCATTTTAACTAGTTACTGAAAAATATGTGATTTTTTTACGCCAGGTTTTGTAAGTATATTATTTAGTGATTTTTTTCGGCACATTTTTTGTCAAGAAATTTCTCAAAAAAATGGATTTTTTGATATTTTTTTGATTCTGTACCTCAGATTTTATTTTGTTTTTTTTATTTTTATGGCCATTGCTGCTTGGCAATTAGCCAGGACAATTATTTTTTGAAAAATTCCATGCCTGAACGGGATTCGAACCCGAGACCTTAGCAACGCAGAGCATATGTGTTACCACTACGCTACGCCGGTCGGCTTTTTTGTAAGTGACTCAAAATTTTGATTATTTTTCAAAAATATATATTTCTATATTTTTTTGGAATATTTTTCAATTCAATATTTTTAATACAATTAAGTAAATCTATACGTCATTCGGGCGCTAATAGCCTAAATTTCTGTATAAGTTGCTTGGTATGACATGGTCCCTAAGAACCTAAAAAGAGGGATCTATGGATGCTGGGCAACACCTTAAAAAACACAAAATATCCACGATTGCATATTGCCAGGGTTGGGATGCAAATGTGTGTATTCAGCTCCATTGATCCTTAGCATTAAGTGCTCCCTAGGAACCTATAATGAAGGATCTGTGGGTGCTTTTCAACACCTTAAAAAACACAAAATATCCACGATTACATATTGCCAGGGTTGGGGATGCAATCGCGTGTATTCAGTTCCGTTGATCCTTCGTATAAAGCAGGGCTTCGAACCGGAACTAAACCGAAAACCGAAAAAAATCGTTATTTTTGTCGGAACGAAAACCGGAGCTGAACCGAAAAAAAAGTCCACTTTCAGTTGGCCCAGCTATGAAATTTTCAGTTTCTTTAGAAATAATTAAATAATAAGTAAAAGTAAATGCTGCTTTGTACATTTTTGGACAATATAATCATATTAGAAGCAAAGGGGTCAAAATTTATTCCGTAATATTTAATTTGTGATTATAAAAATAATATTCGTAAGACAAACGTATTTTTTGAGTTCATGTATTCTTGTACTGTATATAAAATAACTGGGTTTTTGCGGTAGCTATGCGTAGTAGGCGTTGGAAAACAAAGTTTGTTTATCGACTGTGATGTATTAAAAGTGTTAAGTCTAAATAATTTTAAAACATGAGCAGAGGCAAAGCTATTGATGAAAAAATTCGGTTAATCATTGTGAACTTAGCAAAAACAGGAAAAACCAATTCCGAAATCGGAAAATTATTAGGTTGGTCAAGATACAGTATTAGAAATATTGTAAAATTGTACAAAACAAGTGGTTCAGTTGCCCCAAAGCCCCAGTACGTGAAGAAAACTACACTGACGGACAATGACAAACGTGCATTGAAAAGAATTATTAAGGATAACAGACGTGCTAACTACAGTCAATTGAGTATACTGTGGAGCGATGTTGTTGGAAGACGTGTTTCAAGATCTACATGTCATAAGGAAGCTAAAAAATTAGGATTTGGAACCTATAAGGTAATATTTTTTTAATCGGAATCTTAAATGTATATTTACAGAAATTTATAAAACTTTCTTAGGCCAAGGAAAAACTATTGTTGACGTCTAAGTAAAAGAAAAACAGGTTGAAATAGGCAAGAGAACATAAAATATGGAATTGTGAAAAGTGGAACAGCGTGCAATGAAGCGATGAGTCTAGGTTTGAAGTCTGTGTAGGGGACAACCGGAGCAGAGGTGTTCGTCAGAAACATGAAGCATATCATCCCGATTGCTTGAAAAGGAAGGTGAAATTTCCAGCATCTGTCATGGTGTGGGGTTCAATGTCTGCAAGAGGTGTAGGAAAACTTCACTTTATCGATGGCATTGTTAACACATTCAAATATTTAAGTATTTTAGAGGAGTCTTTGTTGCCAACTACGGAACATGCATTAATCTCTGGGGAGGATTTTATTTTTCAACAAGATGGAGCCGCTTGTCATACGTCAAAAAAATCTTTGAAATGGTTCCGTGATCATTCTATTCCATTTTTAGAGTGGTTTTCAAGTAGCCCAGACTTATCCCCCATCGAGACACTTTGGCACGAAATGAAAAAACGATTGCGTATAACACCGGCTAGAACAATTCCAGAATTAAGAGTAAAGCTTCAAGAAATATGGGATAATTTTACTCCTCGACAATGCCAAGACTTTGTAGATATTATGCCTAGAAGAATTAATGCCGTTATAAAAATGAAAGGTGACGTTACCCAGTGGTAACTTCTGAAATAGGTTTTCAAGTTAATGGTTTTCCAATGGAAATATTATTATTTTTTCTTATTAATTTACTTTAATAGTTGTAAATATTAATCGTAAATCTCTAAAATGTTTAATTGAAAATAAAATATTACCTAGATTTCATAAGCTATTCGCATTTTGTTAATTGAACACCAATAAGTAAAAATTTTGTAGCGGGGCCAACTGATAGTGGACAGGGCTCGTATACTTTAGAAATACTTTACTTCACAAATTATAAAGAATCTCTTTAAGTTTACCTTATCTCAAACTTTACTCAACAATTAATATTTATTTGCTAGCTGTTCTTGTGGAAATAAGTGTATGAAACTCGTGTTCTGCTTTTGCATGATAATAAAATTATTTCTGATGGTTTGCTTCGAATGTGTAACTGTGACTTCGACCCATAATATAAGAGCTACCGACAAGAAGGCTATCTAAGATCATTTACCGGTAATTTGATCGCAGTTAAAAATCAATTGTCTATTTCAATTATCGAGCACGTACTACGGTACGCCCTTTTTATGTCAAATAGTAATAACAATTATTATCGTTCACATCCTATTAGCGTCAGTACGTGGACTTATTTAAATAATTATTTAAATGATAACGGTATCTTGTTGCATGACATACATCTTGTTTAGAAAATAGATGAGATTTGTCACTACTAATTTTCATCAATTTTATCATAATTAAAAAATTCATATGCGCGAATTGACAGGCCAGGCTAAGCACCAGAGATACAAGTTCCGTATATTATCATCAAATATTACACCCCCCCTTCTCTACTGTAAAGCTGCCCATGGCCCCCCGTCACACCTAAAAGCCCTAAGCAGTGCCGAATATATATTTTGTGTTTCGTTTTCAAATGTGACATAACCTCGAACGTTCTAATTTACCATCATCTAGGTTATTTCTTTTGTTTTTGTTTACAGCTCGTAACTTTGTGAAGATTTTTTCAATATTTTCGTTCTGATAAATATGTCAACATATTTTACAGTTGGTAATGTAAAAGTTTTCAAAAAAAATTGATAAATAAATTGATGTGCCGTCCGTATTTGTGAGTGTATCTATGTGTGTGTATGTGTGTGTGTATACACGACAACTCAAGAACGGTTCAAGATAGAGAGTTCGTTCTGGTTCAAAAAAATTCTATTAATTGGGACGGACCCTATTGTTTTTTTATGAAGATTCAAAACCTGAAGCGGAAGTTATCAAACTTTAAAAAATTTAAAAATTCGTTACTAGTAAACCAAGCCTTGAACAAAAATTTGTATAGAATATAATTTGTTGTATTTTTGAAGATTTACCTAAATCTTTTTTAATTTTTTTATTTTTTTTTTCTTTTAACCCATTTAAACCTACCGTCCTTTTAAAAGGATTTTCAAAAATCGCGCTAAAGAATTGGTAAAAACAAATAATTTGAGATGGCGTAATATGTTATGATCACTGTGTTTATGAAACATCATTTATAGCAAGTTTCAAACAATTGTTGTCATTTTTGTAAATTTTATTGGCGTTTCAATCGCTTACGTTTTATGAGCATTGACAATGGCTAATTCTAGGAAAGTTATTTTATTATTATTCTTAAATTTTAAAATTATAAAATACATTTTATGTTAGACTGCATATTTTTATATACTCATAACCTCAAAAACTTAAATTTTGTTGAAACCGGCAAACTATATTCAATGAATAAAGCCACCGTCCTTTTAAAAGGACGGTAGGATTATGTCCTACCATATTTTATTAATGAAGTTTTTGATACATTAGTGAAAATTATGTTATTTAACTTTATTTACTCAAAATAACTGAAAAATAAAACAACTTATTATCGTAACACGGCCGTCCTGCTCCTGCCACGTCCTCACGGCATCTTCAGAATTTAATAACTGCAAAATAAAACTGTAAACGAAAACATAATGTTAGTTTTGTCCGTCTCCTTGAGGTTCCTGACCATCCAGAGTTTTACTGAACTCCTTGAGGTCCTTGAACATCCAGCGTCGAACAAAACAAACACATCTCCTTGAGGTCCCTGACCATCTAGAGTCAACAAGACAAACACGACCATTTTAGGTCCAACAACTCCTTGAGGACCCTGACCATCCAGAGTTCCTCTGAACTCCTTGAGGTCCCTGACCATCCAGAGTCAAACAAAACAAACACAACTCTTTGAGGTCTCTGACCATCCATTTATTTTGCTCAAAGACGTTGCGCTGTTTGCAGCAAAAAATCTAATTTTGTTTGTAAAAAATGTACCTAATGTAGGTTTACATCCTAAAAATTGTTTTTTGGGCTATCATACAAGCAAATGATTTTATAGTTTAGTTTATATTAGAGTTTATAAAATAATGTTGAAATAATTTTGGAATTAATAAAGCATTTAAATAAATAGGTTGTTATTATTCTTATAGTAGTATATAGTCCTACCGTCCTTAAGTACAGCATGTTATGGCTATTCTGATCAGTAAAAAAAAAAAAAAAATATAATCATTTTCATCCATATTTATACACAATTAACTAAATTTTTACAAAAAAAAACAATTTTTTTGTTTTTCAAAAAAAGTTCAAGTTTAAATGGGTTAATTATTATTATTTTTATGGGTCTGGTTTTATTTCTTTTACTACGAAATGTGGAAAAATTCTTAATGAATTTGTTTTTTAAATAATCACGCATCACAGTTAATTTGGTGAAACAAATATGGATCTATATGTGCGACTCATACTTAATAACGAAAATAATGTATTTGGAAAATAATGTACTGTCAAATTTAGGCAATTTTTTTCTATTAACGACAATAAGCTGTTAAATAGCCAAATTCGAGAATACTGGAAATATTTCATATAAAGTAAATCCAGGTAATTTTATTAATAAACATTCTTTTTAAATCGGATTATTGTGGTTATTTATGAGAAATTTTGAGGAACAATGGTGTTAGACACAATTTTGAAGAGATTGTGATAGTAGTTATAAATGGAAATTCTACACTATTTCTCTCAAAAATTCTCAGTTCAACAGGAAACTTAAATAAAATAAAGCAAAATAAACCAAAAAGCTGTAGATATGTTAAGTTGGTAACATGTATAGAGGTAATTAAACATTTTAAAAAATTCAATGATAATTGGGTAAAATCAACAGTTAGTTTAATAGGTATATCTTGGTATCACGCGCTGAACCAGGAAATGTACAAGTATTGGAAACAGAAGATGATCGCAGATATCCGTTGGGCAAATATACAGCCTTAATTAAACTACGAATTATTCTAACGTTCTTTACGTGGCATTTTCTGTAATCGGTTCACGACAGTGTACATTTGGTGCATTTACCCGGTTGCATAAAACATTCCGGTAACCAGATAACTGGGGCAGTAAGACAATTCGGGCCGTTCACAATTGGGTCTTTTCACAACTGAGGCCATTAACAACTGGGGCGATGGACAATTCGGGCCGTTCACAATTGGGGCTTTTCACAACTGGGGCCATTAACAACTGGGGCTTTTCACAATTGGAGCCATAACTACAAGGTGTCTCAAAAGAAATTTTGTATTTAGTGGATCGATTAAAAAAAAAGTAAGCCGTATATAGAAAAAATGTTCATTAATTATTAAAATACACTTTTTGGGGATTTATTTCTTAAAAATAATATCGTCTAAATGTAAACCCTCGCGTTCTCGGCACTCATTTAATCGAACAGTAAAATTACTTATGACGTCTCGGCAGGTGGACTCAGGGATGGCTGCCATTTCGTGACGGATATTTTCTTTCAAATGCGCCAGTGAAGTCGGTTTATTGGCGTAAACTTTAGATTTAAGATAACCCCATAGGAAAATGTCCATAGGGGTTAAATCTGGACTGCGGGGAGGCCAATTTATGTCACCTCTCCGGGAGATCAAGTTGCCTGAGAATTAACCCTAAGACTGGCATCTTGGGGCTTTTATTCTTGCACCAATTGAATTTTGTAGGGGTGCAGCTTTAGGTCTTTGTGCATAATGCGATGTAATGATGATCTATGCACATTTAAAGCACTTGCGCGCTTCCGAATTGAAAGGTTCGGGTCGTCACGAACAGACTGATTAACATTCTCCACGTTTTGTACCGTTCTTGATGACTTAAGTCGCCCGGATTTTGATTTATCCAGCGTTGTACCAGTCTCTTCAAACTTTTTAACCCAATGTCGAATGAGAGGAATGCTTGGCGCATCATTTAAGTGGCGAAAACCTCGAATACTGCAGAATTTTCTACGCGCTACAGTCGCTGAATCACCGTTTTTGTAAAACTCTCGCACGCATAACGCGCGGTCTGCTCCCGAGAAACGCTCCATAGCGACTAAATTCCCAAAAGCCAGGCTACCGATTGACATAACCCCCGCACCCCTCGGATACGTTGCGTTCACGCAGTAAGCTAAATAAATATAAAATTTCTTTTGAGACACCTTGTATAAGAGCTAGAGTCTTCTTTTGTTTAAAATTAAAAATAATTATTTTAAGAGTTGGATTAAGTAAATTTGTGTGTTCTTTAGAAAAAAAAAAAAAAAATTAATGGTTTGATTAAGTACATTTTGGTGGGAATTAGAATAAATAAAAAAATTGTTTTTTAAGGGTTGGCTTAAGAAAAGTTTCGTGATTATTTAATTAAAAAGAAATTGTATTTTAAGAGTTATATTAAGTAAAATTTCGTGCTCTTTTGACTATATAAATAAAAAATGTTTTTTAAGGGTTGGCTTAAGTAAATTTAAGTGTTCTTTTGAATAAATAAATAAAAAATGTATTTTAGAGTTGGATTATATACATATTATTGTTTTTTAAAATAAATTTAAAATTTTGTATTTTAAGGGGTGGATTAAGTAAATTTTAGTATTCGTTTGAATAAATCAAAAAAAAATCATTAAAGGGTTGGAACTAAGTCATTTTAGTGTTTTTTTAAATAAATAATTTTTTTATATTTTAAGGGGTTAAGTGGCGCACCAAATTTTGGCTGCGCCCGAGGCAAAGTGCCTCCCGAAACCGGCGCCCCATATTTAGGCCGCGCCCGGGGAACACATCCTCTTAAAGCGGCGCTCCATTCTTTAACTGCGCCCGAGGCAAAAGCGCACCTACGAAAGTTGCGCCCCATATTTTGCCGCGTCCGCGGCAAAAACCCAGTTGTGAATAGCCCCAGTTGTCAAAAGCCCCAATTGTGAACGGCCCGAATTGTCTTACTGCCCCTGTTGTCATGGAACCAAACATTCCATGATCATGATAAATAATAAATTTAGTTAGAAAATATTAGGCCAAGTTATTTCTACTCTGCTGCTCGAATGTATTTTATACAAGTACTTTATGATGGCGGTCGGTCCTGTGGTGGCCACAGCTGATTTTTTTTCCAGGCAAATGCAACTTCGCCTCTAGATTGTTTTACAACAATTTTATTAATTTTTGAAATGCTGACGTCTAATTTGTAGCAGATCACTAATACGTTAATGAATAATTATTTTTAAAAAAATAGTCAATTATAAGAAATCTCTGGGGGTTATATGTAACATTAAGCTGCAAATGTGCTAGTGTGAAAAGGGTATAAGGATGGAAGTAACAAATAAAAGAATTAAAATTGATGTAATAAACAATAACGATAATAGTGGTAGAAGCAGAGCAAGACTCTTTCACCGGATTTGGAATATATTTAAATCAATGAGTTTAGCAATAAAGTTTTTCATCACAATAATAATATTTATTATAGAATAATAACTTCCACTGGCTTACACCGACAACTACGTGAGAGCAGGTTCGCATGTTTACTAGTTATTGCACTACACCGTATTACCAAGAACGCAGACCTGGATTCAGATGCATTTTCAAAGTATTTATGAAGTTAATCATAAAGAAAAATAAATAAAAAAATCAGCTGTGGCCATCACAGGACCTACCGCCATCAAAAGTACTTGTATAAAATACATTCTAGCAGCAGAGTAGAAATAACTTGGCCTAATATTTTCTAACAGAGATATTATTTATCATGACCATGGAAACGTTACATATAAATATGAAAAAATTGAGACTTTACAAAAATTATTCGAAATTTTTCGTTTTATCAAAAAACGTCTCAAATAAAAGTTATTAGTTATTGCTTTTATAGCAACTTTTGTTCAATAATTTTTTTCGAAATATTTTTCTGTTGTAAACTTCCATTTCTAGTCAACCGATTTTTAACAAAAGTTGATCAACTTGTGTCATTGATATCAAAACTTAAATATGCAGTTTCATAAAAATCCTTTTAGCCCAATTTGCTCTGCACGTGTACACAGACAGACGGACAGACAGACAGACGGACAGACAGACCGAAAGACATATAGTCTAAACGCTAAAAGTAGTCAAAACGTTATGTAGGGACCTCAATTCGTGGAGATCCATCGAAATCTCGAAATGTCAAAATCGGTATGATCACAATACCTCCCTTATACAAGGTGTCTCAAAAGAAATTTTATATTTATTTAGCTTACTGCGTGAACGCAACGTATCCGAGGGGCGCGGGGGTTTTGTCAATCGGTAGCCTGACTCTTGGGAATTCAGTCGCTATGGAGCGTTTCTCGGGAGCAGACGGCGCGTTATGCGTGCGAGAGTTTTACAAAAACGGTGATTCGGCGACTGAAGCGCGTAGAAAATTCTGCAGTATTCGAGGTTTTCGCCACTTAAATGATGCGCCAAGCATTCCTCTCATTCGACATTGGGTTAAAAAGTTTGAAGAGACTGGTACAACGCTGGATAAATCAAAATCCGGGCGACCTAGGTCATCAAGAACGGTAGAAAACGTGGAGAATGTTAATCAGTCTGTTCGTGACGACCCGAACCTTTCAATTCGGAAGCGCGCAAGTGCTTTAAATGTGCATAGATCATCATTACATCGCATTATGCGCAAAGACCTAAAGCTGCACCACTACAAAATTCAATCGGTGCAAGAATTAAAGCCCCAAGATGCCAGTCAGAGGCTTAATTTCGTAAATCAGGTGATTGAGCGATTTTCAACGTTTACCAACATTTTGTTTTCGGATGAAGCTCATTTTCATCTTAATGGCCACGTAAATAAGCAGAACTGCCGCTACTGGAGTGCAACGAATCCGAAACGCAAACATCAGAAACCCCTACATTTGCCTAAAGTGACCGTATGGGCTGTGATGTCGGCGCGAGGAATTATCGGCCCTTACTTTTTTGAAGACGAATGGGGGCGTGTAGTTACAGTGAATTCAGAGCGTTATGTGGAGATGTTAGACAACTTCTTGGTACTTGAACTGCAAAACTTTCCTGGCTATAACCAAAGAACATGGTTCCAACAGGATGGAGCAACTACACACACGTCCAATATGTCTCTGCCACGTGTTCGTGAAATTTTCTCAGGCAAATTAATCTCCCGGAGAGGTGACATAAATTGGCCTCCACGCAGTCCAGATTTAACACCTATGGACTTTTTCCTATGGGGTTATCTTAAATCTAAAGTTTACGCCAATAAACCGACTTCCCTGGCGCATTTAAAAGAAAATATCCGTCACGAAATGGCAGCCATCCCTGAGTCCACCTGCCGAGACATCATAAGTAATTTTACTGTTCGATTAAATGGGTGCCGAGAACGCGAGGGTCTACATTTAGACGATATTATTTTTAAGAAATAAATCCCCAAAAAGTGTATTTTAATAATTAATAAACATTTTTTCTATATACGGCTTACTTTTTTTTTAATCGATCCACTAAATATAAAATTTCTTTTGAGACACCTTGTATATGTTGACGGTCGGTAAAAAAGGTCCTCACTTCTAAGTTTTAAGTGAAGAGCAAAAAAAAAAGGTCCTCACTTATAAATTTTAAGTGAAAAGCAAAACAAAGTCCTCACTTCTCACAGTACGGGGGGGGGGGTCCGGGGTCCGGAATTAAAATGTATAGGTGTAGGTTGTTAAATAGTTTCATTATCAACCCTGTGTAAATAAATCCATCTGAATACCTTCATGCATGTTCAAGTCTCCACTTAGAAAGCGGAGACGTTAAATCAGCTATATCCCATCAATATATTACTTATCTGTTTTCATCTGTGTGTAATTTTCATTGTGATTATTTGATAGTTAGGGCATTGGCGGGCAGGGCAGGATGTGTTTATTGAATGCGGCCAGGCTAGATGGCGGTGCGAACTCGCGGTTCCGCGGTGTGAAGATGCGAGTGTATAAAGAACACTCTAATAGCGGCCTGTGTTTTTACTTCCCACATTTCGCTCCAACTATAAAAGACACGGCTATTTATATGTGTGAGTTCATACACGCACAGTGCCGTACTATACTTTCATTTCTAGCATCTATTGTTTCCTAGATTATGCCTTAATGTACAGGTAGAATTCGATATACGCCGCAGTTTCGTTCCTAGGAGAACTGGTGTAAACCGAGCTGGCGTAAAATAAACCTAACTTATAGTGAAGGTATTGGGTTAGGCCAGGGGTCGGCAAACTTTAGAGGCTAAAGAGCCAAATTCACCCTTTAAGGCATCTGGAAACATGTTAAAGAGCCCTAATTTTGTTTTAATACATGACTTTTTTTAGCATCATTTAGTGAGTAGTGCATAAATATACATAAATAAATCAAAACATGTAATAAGTATGGATTTAAATTATTGATAGCAATGGCCTTACATTTCCTTAGAAGGTTTTAGTATGTTAGATGTGTAGCTTAACTTAATTTGAAGAGCCACACAAATATCCTCAAAGAAACGCATGCGGCTCGCGAGCCTCGGTCTACCGACCCCTGGGTTAGGCTATGTGACATGTGACAATCAACAGAGTACAAGCTACAGTCTATGAGATATTGATTTAAAAGCTATGAATGCGGCTTTAGTACTCGTTGACTCGTACTTATTGTTTATTTCTGTAGTTTGCTGAGCAGATTTTTTGATTTTTTATGCATTTTTAGGGTTTTGTAGGTATGACCAAAAAACCCTTATACCGTCATTTTGTGGTCTGTCTGTTCGGTAAAAATTGTAGCCAAACGGCTAAACCTAGAGAGTTGAAATTTGGCATGCTTATACAACTCTTTGACCCGCACATAGGAAAAATACTAAAACATCTAAAAAACATATCCCCCTAAAAATATAAACAAATATATGCTCATCGAAAAAAAATATATTTCTTTACAATTCTGTGTAGGGTATCAAATGAAAGCCCTTGGTACGTGGATTAACGATCAAAATTTTATTTTTGCAAAATAAATTATTTTGAGGCGATTTTTGCCAAAATTGTGCAAAAAAAATATTGTTCCACACCCTGTAGCCCAGATGGTTTAAACTAAAAATCTGAAAAAATTCTCAGTAATGTACATTGGTGTGAACCGGAATAGTACAACAGGAATTTTTGATCACATTATGTTTTCGGAAAATAACGCATTTTTTGTGTTTTTAAGTAAAATATGTAATATATTTAATCCGCTATTTAACATCGTAAATGCGTGATCCTGTATAGCACAGTGGTAGCGTTGTCGCTTAGTGAGTTGAATCTACTGTAAGAAACTGTGTTCGAATCCCGTCAATTTTTATTTTTTCAGTTTTTTTGTGCATTTTTATTTTGTTTAAATTATTTTGTCAAAATTCTAGTTATATTTTGGTAAATGTTGCATTTAATTTTTAAAAGCGTAAATTTAATAACCAGTGGGAAGTGTTGAAATTATAATTTAATTCTAATGGGTGTTTTTTTTAGAGGTATAGAACTTTAAATTGCAATAAAACAACGATGGATTATTCGATTGACATGAATTTTTTTTTTATTCGAAAGATAATCTTGTGGCATTACATTTTAAATATGATTTCTGGCATATGACCGCCACGGCTGGCTCGGATGTAGTCCAATCTGGACGTCCAATTTTCGATGACTTTTTCCAACATTTGTGGCCGTATATCGGCAATAACACGGCGAATGTTGTCTTCCAAATGGTCAAGCGTTTGTGGCTTATCCGCATAGACCAATGACTTTACATAGCCCCCACAGAAAGTAGTCCAGCGGTGTTAAATCACAAGATCTTGGAGGCCAATTCACAGGTCCAAAACGTGAAATTAGGCGGTCACCAAACGTGTCTTTCAATAAATCGATTGTGGCACGAGCTGTGTGACATGTTGCGCCGTCTTGTTGGTATGATTTAATGTAATGCCACAAGATTATCTTTCGAATAAAAAAAAATTCATGTCAATCGAATAATCCATCGTTGTTTTATTGCAATTTAAAGTTCTATACCTCTAAAAAAAACACCCGTTATATTTGAAGGTATCAGAGGGCGAGGCTTATGATTTAAGCAACCAATGGAAGCCATAGGCGCAATTTTCAAAACCTTAATGAACCTTGCTATATAAAAAAAAAATGCTGCACATATTTAGAAACTTAAATAATGGTATTAGGCATTCGAATTAAAATTCATAAAAAAATCGTTTGACATAAAATTTGTTTTGGCATCCCAAATAATCATCACACAGTTAATAAATACCTGCGAAACCATGAAATGTGTGAAAATTCACACTTCACATCAATTTTTATACATATATATATATTATCATATCTTTTTTTTCAGGTAAGCTGAATTTCTTTACTGGATATTTCAAATAAGCTGGCTGAGATTTCCATTCTACTTTAGTATCTTCTTAAGGTAAATACAATTTATTAATTATTGCTACTACAAATAATAATGATTTTTGAAGAAACATATGTATGAATTGACTAATACTTGTTTAATATTTGTTAGCAAATATAAAATAGACATAATAAAAATAGTTATAATTTAAAATAGACAAATATAAAAATAAACAATTTTGTGAACAAAAATGCATAAGGGTTTGAAAGAAAACACTTAAAAAAAGCAATACCGGGGGTGGGGTCTTCACACCCCTTATTGCGGGCGCCCATGGTCATATCTTGTTCTTGGTCCCCTTCTCTTCATCATATACGTCAATGATCTTCGTTCTTACATAGGTCAAAATGACTGTTTACTTTTTGCAGATGATACAACTCTTATTAATGGGAACAGAGATGTGGATTTACTAACTCAATCTGCCAAAGCTTCTCTAGCTAAAGCTTGTGATTGGTTCAATTCCAATTTACTTACTATTAATGTGGCTAAAACCCAGAAAATCATATTTTCCTCTAACTCAAGGCATTCTTGCGAAACAATGGTGGTGAAACTTTTAGGTTTCACTCTGGACTCAAAACTTTCTTGGACAAGTCACATTGATTCTCTTAAAAAAAGCTTATCTACATCTCTTTTTCTATTAAGAAGACTCTCTCAGCTTGTCTCTCATGACATCCTCTTAACAGCATACTACGCTCTTTTCCATTTGCACTTATCCTATGGTATAGAGCTATGGAGGACTGCTAGTGAAGCAGCCTCCGTTTTAATAATTCAAAAAGCTGCTATTAGAGTACTGGCTGAAATTCGTCGACGTCATCACTGCAAACCCCATTTTATTAAATTTCAAATACTTACTGTTCCTGCTTTATACACCTTTGTTAGCCTGTGCGAACTACACAAAGAGACTAGTCAGTTAGTTAAAAACAGTAATATCCATAATTATAACACCACGAATTGTAGTCATATCCATCTGCCACGGCACCGTTTAGCCACTACTTTAAATAATTCTAATTACCTAATAATTAAATTTTATAACAGCTTTAGTGACGAGTGGAAAGACCTTCGGACAAGTATTTTTAAAAGTAAGCTTAAAAAATTATTGAGTAATTACCCAATTTATAGCATTGACTAGTGCACCCGTTGCCAACTGTGTTGGCAAACAAATCATTACCTTAATGTGGAACTTGCTCGACACCTCAGACTTCTTTCTCTAGCCATACGCCTAACTTCATCCAATTCAAATTGAATCAACTCTTCGCCCATTATTAAAAACTGGACCAATAATGAGCATTAATCCGAATTATTAATTCATTAACTTTTTAAGATGGGAAAACGATTCATTTTCACTCAGTGCATTACATTTATAATGTTAAAACTAAAAATGATTTGAGACGTTAAATTTAAAATATATTTATTAAAATTAATTTTCCATTTTCTTATATAATATAAAAATACGCACACGGAAAAAACGCACACGGATTAATACGCACACGGAAAAAAGCACACATGAAAAAATACACACACGGCAAAAAGGGCACACGGAAAAAAGCGTACTTACACTATATCTCAAATCAGGGGGTAGATTTACAATATCCCACTGAACACTGCGCATGCGTCACACACGTCATTTGTTCAATATACAGAGATTCTAAACAGGTGGGAATGTGCAGAACCTTTAAAACAATTTTTAGGTGGTTTATAAAAAAAAAAACACAGTTATCAACCATAACCTAAGATAGTGCTTTTAAGGTGAACCACTGTCCCTGGCCCTGCACAGCACAGTTAAAATACAATTTATTTTTAGGTGGTTTATAAAAAAAAAATAAACAGTTATCAACCATAACCTGGGATAGTGCTTTTAAGGTGAATCACTGTCCCTAGCCCTGCACAGAACAGTTAAAATACAATTTATTTTTAGGTGGTTTATAAAAAAAATAAAATAAAAAGTTATCAACCATAACCTAAGATAGTGCTTTTAAGGTGAATCTAACCTAAACTAAAAGGTAAATGATATTTTAATGTGATAAATAAACAGAAATCATTGTTTTAGAACCTCTGATAATTCTTGAATTATTTAGTGTAGTCGTTATGTGCTGCCATCTGTATAGAGTTTGCATTGGGATATTGTAAATCTTGTCTTATAAATCGTAAAAATAAAGAAATAATAAAGCATTGAAAAAAAAGTCACATTTTTCTTACTTTCATCAAAACCAAATATTTTTTAAAATAATTATTTTTCTGCTAATAATAATTTTAATCAAAAATACTACTGTCCAATACATAAACAATAATTTCTTACAATTCTATCAATTATTATAAAAAGTGTTCGTAGAATATTCACTATTATTGCATCTTATAATAATTATAAAAAGTGTTCGTAGAAAATTCACTATTATTGCATCAACAATATATTTTAAACAATTTTGACATAAATAATTAACATATGCGCGCCTCTATCGGGGAATGAAGAAACGACCGGTCGAACATACAAACAGGCGTATTATATTATAGGATTATTATCTATGAAAGCCTAAAAAGAAAATTTGGACATGAAATGAGGAACGAGCACAAATACTGTACCTGACAGATTATTATGTACGAAATGATTGACTGTTCCACGTATGATAAAATGATTTGAATACAAAATCCGCATTATTGAATACCCAATTGAAATTGTAAATTTGAAACACTATCAAGAATAATATTATCAGCTAAAACTAAACTGGGGACTGTATTCAACACTGCACAGACGAATTAATCATTGGCTGTCAATAGTGGATGTTACCGCATTGCCCTTGTAGCGTTTCATGCATATCGCCCTCAATGTGTGAATAATTCATAGGTCAGGAAGGGAACTCGCCCTTTGGGCAAATATTGCAAATGCTTTGTGTAATTTAAAATTGTCACCCCATGTCCAATTGCAAATGGATATTGGAACTATAAACATTATTGCATCATAGGACAATAGGGTTTGTATAAAATAACACATTCTCGGGTCTATTCTCTAAGCATGATGTTAAAATCTTAGCGTCAGAAACTGACGTTAATTTTTTTAACACAATTTTTAGCGTAAATGCTATTCGCTAAGCACATTTGTGTTAATATATTAAGGCGGCGGCGTTAAAATAGCCAGTTAACGTACAATAAGCGCCTACCGAAACGGTGGCTTTAAAAGTTAACGCTAGTGTTTAGTTTGCAAAAATGGCTGATCCTATTTAAGTAAATGTCATGTTATTTAAAAAAAATGAATAAAACACAAGACGGTAGGAATATTAATCAACTTTCTATTACTTTTTAAAGTGAATTCTTTACAGCAGAGATAAGAATGACGCTTCATAATTTTTGTTATACAAGTAACCCAGACGCAAGTTCAAGTAATTGTATAGAAAGGAAGTAAATGGAGTATTAAAGAGCAGTTTTGGTTTTTGTTGAGACACAGAACTTAAAATTATAATCATCTTATTATATATTTTAAGGTTACAGTTGACATGTATGTTGTCATGTTGACGTCTTAAACGTCAATATATATTTCATAGAAACTGGGAAAAACAAATATAATACAAAATGTTAGTTACATGATTGTCTTTTGTAATTAGTAAATAAAATAATAAATAAGATACAAACATAAGGAATTACATTATTATAAAAAATACAGTAAAATTAAGTAAGATTACGACACATCTGAAAGCTACAAAACTTCACTTATGCCTCCGCCGTGTTTCAAAATATCACACTACATTATGGTGTATTATTTGAAGAAACAATTGATGAGATTGATAATGACGATCACAACAGTGTTATTCCAGGGTAGAAATAGCGTAATAAATCAAATTTAATAATTAATATCACCGAACACCTTTATAAAAATAGAATGAACATATAATTCACATATTATTAAAAAATTAGATAAACTGTTATAATACAATATAGTATATAAATTGACTAAACAAAAGTTGAATAAAGTTATATTTTTATTTAATACACTGTGGAAATCAGTTATAATGAGTATCACAGGACCAAACATTTCTGTTCCATTTTTAAAATAAATTTCGCCACTGAATATTTAATTCAACACCGAAATATTAAGTTAAGATTCTCTTGGCATTTGACTAAATAAATACTCCTGTTAAAATTCAACGTAACAGCGCATGCGCGTGCAGTAAATTTTAGCCTCTCTACAGGGTGAGTTAGCGCCTCGCGGTAACAAATATTGTATTAACGCTTACCTTAACAAATGCTCTTACAGAATAGCATTTTTGTATAATGACGTTAGACATGGAGTTAAAATAAAAATATTAACCTGACGCTAATTTTAACGCATTTCTTACAGAATACACCCGTATATGAGGGTTACCTTTTAAGTTTTTACAAAAACTAATGCTGCGTTCAGCAGCTCGAAATTAGGAATTAGAATTAATACTTAGGATTAACGTAAATGTTTGTTATACGTAACTGTATGTTATCGTTCACAACCTTCAAAATTAATACTTATACTTATAAATTAAAATTAGAAGTTTGTAGACTCCAAACCCTTAAGTTAATTTATAATTGACGCATGCGTAGTAAGCACGTGTCAACCTAAAAATTTCTATGACCATATTTTTTTGCTTCTATCCATATCTTTATGTTTTCTATGAGCATAAATATAATTTTTTTCTCTATTTTAATTCTTTTCAGAACTATGAAACACTCAAAAACTCATTAGCAAATGAAAACAGCTGTCAAATATCTATCGATAAAGTAGAAATCGATAAAAATATCTGTCGGTGGCTTAATTTCTTAATTTATATTGTGAGCACGGCTTAATTTGTACGTATAATCCGTCTTAATAAAAATTACGAAACTAGATCTGGTTACTTTGGTGACTGTTTTGGTGTAAACAGACTTTGGCGTATCCGTGTGAACCAATACTATGATAATATTATAAATGTTTGGTCAATATAAAACATAAAAAATGAACTTTTCCTATTAGTTCCGTATTACAAAATGAGACAGATAATACAAATATGTTAAGTACTAATTTCACGTTAATTCTAATTTATAATTTGGAAGTTCTGAACGAATCATTAGAAGGAAAATTTTTTTTTGGAACAAACTGTTTTGTTGCTTTTCAAAATATTCGCCTTTAAGATTTATACACTTTTGCATGCGTTCAAACCAATTATCGAAAAAAAATTTTCATACTGAAGTTGGTATCTCAAAAACATGGTTTTCGAAGGCTTCAACAACTTCTTGAAGTGATAAAAATCACTGTCCACGCATTTTTTGTTTGACATTGGGGAACAAAAAAAAGTCGTTAAGGGATAAATCAGGTGTATACGTGCAATGATACATTAATTGGATGTTTTCTCCTTCAAATAATTGTTTGACGCGCTGTGTGGGAGCTTGCATTGTCATGATAAAGAATGATGCGACGTTTTTTGGTTGTTTTTTCCGATTTTGTCGATGACTTCTGGCAAACAAATTGTTGCATACCATTCAACATTAACTTTTCTCCGATCCTCTAAAGCAGCCATATTCAAACTGTGTTTCAAGGAACCCTCGGGTTCCACAAAAGCTCCTCAAGGGTTCCACGAGCTTTTTCTTAAACTTAATACAAATTTATTGGGCGTCGGCGTATACTTTTTCCCTCTCGTTTAGTGGTGAGGACCTTTTTTTTGCTCATCATTTATATTTTGGATGTGAGCAATATTAATAAAATATACTGTATTTCCAAATTTTTTTTCAATCCAAGGTATTTTTTGGGTTCCCACGGAATATTGTTAGACTGTAAAGGGTTCCACGACTCGAAAATGTTTGAAGACCACTGCTATAAAGAAATGGTTGCGACATGTCCAAATGAAGAAACAAGCGATTATTTTCTTGGGAGTGCTTCGTAAATGAACAACTTTTGTGGATTTCGGTTCATCTTGGAAGACTCAAACAGTGGATTGTTGCTTAGTTTCCAGGTTCATATGAATAAATCCAAGTTTCTTCACCTGTAACGATGTTTAATACGGAGTTTGTAGTGCCTAGGTTGAATTTTTGGTCAAATTATGCGGAATCCATCGGGAACAGATCTTTTTCACAGCTAAATGTTCATGAAAAATCATGTCTTCTCACGGTAAGTCACATGCCGATCTTCTTCAATCATTTTGCGCACAGCATCGATGTTTTTTTGCATCACAATCGATTTTGGTCGACCTTCATAAGATTTATCACTGATGGACGCACGACCACGAAATTCTGCAAACCAATTGTAAAACAGTCTTTTCTGATGGTGCTTCATTGCCAAAAGTTCAAAGAAGCGAATCTGTGCATTGTTGTTGAGTTAGGCCTTTACTAAAATCGTAAAAAATTATCCATCGAAAACCTTCACGAGTTATATCCATTTTTTCACAAAGCTGTTTTTTTTTAAACGCTCACTGTCAACAAACTGCTTGGTCAACTTATAAGCTGCCACTGATTTCACAATTACAAATGTCAAATTTTGCGAATATAGTAATGAAATATGTCAATATTGCCATCTAGTGGTCGTTTGTAAAAACATAAAAAGTAACCCTCGTATTATCCACTAGGAGCAAATCTTTTTCATATCCAATTTTTCGTGCAAAATTGAAACCACTGAATCATGTGATATTAGACCGGGAGCTCATGACATTTTTGGTCTCCGATTTCATACAGCATGCCTTTTGGAGGAGAGAATATTTACCCTGTGACAACAAAAAAGGGATGGTACTAAACCCCTGCACGCTTTCCGGTCATAGAGAAAATTGTATTTCCACTTGCACAAAATTTTTGTGTTTTTCTTTGATTTAATATTGCTTGCCCTTTTGTCAAAAGAAAGTTATAACAAATTTAAAGTCTTTTAATTATAGGCATGCTGTATGAAAACGCGGAAAATCATATTTTTTTATTACAAGATCACATGACCGTTTGAGCCGTTTGGGACCCTCCGAATCGCATGCATATATTTAAAAGACTTTAAATTTGTTATAACTTTCTTTTGACAAAAGGGCAAGCAATATTAAATCAGAGAAAAACACAAAAATTTTGAGTTTAAGTGGAAATACAATTTTCCCTATGACCGGAAAGCGTGCAGGGGTTTAGTACCATCCCTTTTTTGTTGTCACAGGGTAAATATTCTCCTCCAAAAGCCATGCTGTATGAAATCGGAGACCAAAAACTGTCATGAGCTCCCGGTCTATATGCCTGTGGTCTCAACAAGTTAATATTTGGGCCCTCCTTTCATCAGGGCCTCGGGCTTGTCTCCTCGTTGCCCCTGCCTAGTTACGGCTCTGATGTCACTACATATAACTTATTTTACTATGAAAATAATTCAAATTTCTTTGACAGTATAAAATTCAGTTTATATTTAGACGGATGAATACCAAAAAAATAATTCTATGAATGTAAATTAAATAGATTTTTCCTTTAGACAAGAGCAGGGAGCACTTTAGAAGCGTCTATAATTAGTTTAAAATTCGACAGGTCCAATAAACATAATTTGTTTTATTTCCGGTGACCTTGGGAGATCTGTCAAATATTAATAGATCTCTGAGTTCTGGTTGCTATTTCATTCTTATTGTTAGCTCACAGAGGTGGGGCATTGAAAATACTCGATATTGGGCGTGTATTGTTTAGTTACAGATTGGTAAATTGTAAACAAACAGTTAGTAATTAGATGATTCATTTCGAAATAATAGTTTTTGTAATAGAAGGGTCAAAGCTTGCAACAAATTATATTAGACTTTTTTTACAGAAATAGAGTATGCTTCGTAGCCAGAGTTGTAGCAAAGGTCCTCAATCTAGAAATACAAGTGATGAGCAAAAAAAAGGTCCTCTGTATATTGAGAGTTCTTTTATAAAAATTGATGTGAAGTGTGAATATTCACACATTTCAGGGTTTCGCAGGTATATAATAAGTGAAGGCGGTATGCTGAGTGTGTAGGACAAATTTTACTTTGTAGTAATCACGGTAAAATGAACGATATTTTTAAAATAATTTATCGTCTGTTAATCATATAATAAGACAATATAAAATAAAAAAATTAAATACAACATTTGTCAAAATATAACTGGAATTTTGACAAAATAATTTCAACATAATAAAAATGCAAAAAAAAACAAAAAAAATAAAAATCACTCCGTACTCGAACTCGAAACCCCTCGTTTTCCAACCAGTTTAAGAGCGCGCTAACGCATGTAGCCATCGCACGCTATGAATGTGAGTGTCTTACATTGGTATAACTTTTGTACTTTGTGAACCAAAAACCACAAAAAATGCGTTATTTTCCAAAAACATAATCTGATCAGAAATTCCTGTTGTACTATTTCGGTTCACACCAATATACATTACTTAGAATTTTTTTAGATTTTTAGTTTAAACCATCTGGGCTACAGGGTGTGGGACAAAATTTTTTTTGCACATTTTTGGCAAAAATCGCATCAAAATAATTTATTTTGCAAAAATAAAAATTTGATCGGTAATCCACGTACTAAGGGCTTTCATTTGATACCCTACTCAGAATTTAAAAAAAATATTTTTGTTTTCGATGAGCACATATTTGTTTATATTTTTAGGGGGGTATGTTTTTTAGATGTTTTAGTATTTTTCCTATGTGCGGGTCAAAGAGTTGTATAAGCATGCCAAATTTCAACTCTCTAGGTTTAGCCGTTTGGCTACAATTTTTACCGAACAGACAGACAGACAGACAGACAGACAGACAGACAGACGACAAAATGACGGTATAAGGGTTTTTTGGTCATACCTACAAAACCCTAAAAAGTAAGAGTATACGGACCAGTAAAATATATAATTTTCCACCAATAATAATTGTTGGTTTTTTTTTGCAAGAAAACAAATACAGTCGATTCCGCTTAATTGGGACACATCGGGACTTTCGCATTTTGGCCCAATTAAGCGGCTGCCCCAATTAAGCGAATTTCACATAAAATTAAACAATGCATATTTTTCTTTCAATAATTTTATTTTATAAACTCTTGGACAAAACTATAAATTACATATAACCAAAAAATATAAACTTTTAAGAAAAAATAATAATAAATTCCAAAATAAAATAATAAATAGGTACATACAGATTAATTCAATGCAAAAATGCGTCAAGTGTAGTAAGTCTTTTGTTTTTGTAACATTTCACTTCTACAAAATCAGCACAGGTATTCAGTGCGGATGTAGGGCTCCCTTCATTTCCTTCCTGCATAAAATAACGCTGTAATATTAAATTCTTTGTACATATTTTGAATATGTGTAACATAATATGTACTGTGATCTTAAATTTACTGTCCCAATTAAGCGGAATGTTGTCCCAATTAAACATGTATATTTACTGTTGGTTCCTTGATTTGGTTTCTGTTCTTTGAGATTTGGCCCAAATAAGCGGCTGCCCCAATTAAGCGGCGGCCATATGGCGGAATATGTTACACATATTCTCAAGAAAAAATATGTACAAAGAATTTAATATTACAGCGTTATTTTATGCAGGAAGGAAATGAAGGGAGCCCTACATCCGCACTGAATACTTGTGCTGATTTTGTAGAAGTGAAATGTTACAAAAACAAAAGACAGACTACACTTGACGCATTTTTGCATTGAATTAAATTGTATGTACCTATTCATTATTTTATTTTGGAATTTATTATTATTTTTTCTTAAAAGTTTATATTTTTTGGTTATATGTAATTTATAGTTTTGTCCAAGAGTTTATAAAATAAAATTATTGAAAGAAAAATATGCATTGTTCAATTTTATGTGAAATTCGCTTAATTTGGGCAGCCGCTTAATTTGGCCAAAAGTCCCGATGTGTCCCAATTAAGCGGAATCGACTGTACTTATATGTAACGTTTCCATGGTATGATAATTAATTCGTAACTAGTAAACCAAGCCTTGGACAAAAATTTGTATAGAACATAATTTGATGTATTTTTGAAGATTTATCTAAATATTTAAAAAAAAAAAAAAATTAAATTTAAATTTATTTTTTATTTTTTTTTATGGGAGGGCAAGTCTAGCGGAGGTTTCCCTTCGCCACTGGTTTTACTTTCTAAAAGGGCACCAAACTCTGTGTACCCAAGGGCCCCTGCTTGGTCTAAGACGACCCTGTACCCACAGTGAGATGGCTCTGTGGCGAGATGGTCCTGCGAGAAGAAGACCATGCGGCGCGATGTCCTTCGGCGAAATAACGCCTGGCGAGTCTTTCGCGATGACCTGTCCTTCACCGGACGTATTTTACGTTGCGGACCTGTTCCTGCCCGATATTTTTACGAATTAAAATCTTTGTTTACATAGTACATAATCCCAGGTTGTTCCGCCGCTGTGTAACCGGCCGGCTAAGTGACTAAGCACCGTGCTCAGTCAGCTGTTTCCTTAACTCCACTTTCAGTCATAGTTGTACCTTTGCGAAGTGAACATTGTGCTTGGCTTTAGTGCTCTCTGTCTCTCGAATATAAACATTGTTTTCTTCAGTCTTTAGTGTATCTTATATTTTCATATAATCGTAGTGTTAGTGTTATCAGTTATCAGCGTGTTACGTCTGTGTCAAGTGGTAATTTATCTATTATTATCATTTTTTTCAGTATAGGATATAATTGATAATTTGGAGTTACTACTTGTCTACTTGTGTATTTAATTACTACTTGTGTAATTAATACTATATATTTTGGAAACTATAGCTTAATTCAAACTATTTTTTTAATACTTTGTATCGGTATTGCGCAACTTTTGCGCACCGAAGGCCATTTTTCTAGCAAAAAAATGGCTCAAGTCATATTACGCATCATTGCTTTATAAATTTTAGGTTACCAAAAATATATATTTATTTTTATTATTATGTTTTTGTATAAACTTAAAATATTATGCAGTATTGTTTCGGTAATCCGGACATGCGTAAACTCGGACACTTCAATATTTCGGACACTGCTACATTTCGGACAGTTTTGTACGATTCAATTCCATAATTCTGATATGATTAGTGTAAATTGCAGGGATTCCTCTAAGTAAATGTAGGAATCACCTGATTTTATAGTTTTCGATGGGAATACCCTAGCCCAGGGGTTCTTAAACTTATGTAATCTGAGGATTAGGGTTACCAAATGTCTCTCGTGACAGAGTAGGTTTGATTAATAATATTGTAAAAACATTTTATTATAGATTATATATTATTAAACAAATTTTCAAAAAGGCCTCATTATGAAAAAAGGCCTTATTATGGGATCCAACATAACATATAATTAACAAGAAACAGTCAATAAATAATAAGTAATACTACTATTATGAAAATTAAATTTTATGTTTATTAGTTCACATCTTTCTTTATATTTAACAAAATCACATTTTAGAAATAAAAATATAAAATAAATCATAAGAAATTTTTTAAAATTTTCTTTGTATATAATTAATAAGAAACAACCAATAAATAATTAACAATCAAGTTTAAATGTACAGGGTGTTTGTTTGAAACGGGGCACCCCGAAAATCTCCTTTATTTGCAAAGATACAAAAAAATCTTCAGAACAAAAGTTAAACTAGACAAAAAAGGCCCATCTAAAGGTTACTATAAGAATTCTGAGGCACTTCCGGTTTCACCGGAAATGATGTCAACTTTTGATCTAGCATAGGGAATCGATAATTTTATATTTTTTTCCTAAAAGTACATTAAATTAGCTTTACAATGACACCAAAAAATCATATTTTTAAGTTAACCATTTCAAAATGGCGACCATTTATTTACAAAATAATAATCAACATAAGTTTTACAAAGTTGAACGTAGCAAGCTTTGAAAACAATAAAAAAAGAAACAAGTATACAGTGTGTATGTGGTAATAAAAATATAATTAGATATGTTTATTGGTTGACGTTCACATTTTTTTTTTTTTTAATAAAATCATATTTTTTAGATGTACCTGCTTTTTTTAATAATTATCCTTAATGACATCATAGAAATTTAGGCAAAACGTTATGCCTCGATCGCGTTCATCGGCAAACGTCGACTCAGCGGTAAAGGCGTCTTCAAAAGTAAAAATATTATAAAGTAGGACATTTCCGATATTTTTTAACAGTAGGTACTTAAATTGTAAATTGTAGGACATGTCCTACTAAAGTAGGACGGTTGGTAACCCAACTTTTTTATTGTGGACTCCATCCCAACCCTAGGCATTTTACGTCGTTCTTGAGACTTTTTGTTTCTGGACTTTTGATTTCTGGCTCAATAATCTCATAGGCACTACGTTATAATAAATACTGGTTGTTATTGTATTACATTGGTATAAATGTACTAGTAAATATAAGTGACTATGGATGCAATATCCTAGATCAAATAAATAAAAAAAAAATAAATAAATACTGGTAAAATTATATATCTGGCTATTTTAATAAATGGTCTTGCGCATTTATAGAGATGAACATTTTTATTAGCATATAGAATAAAAAACATAAAATTAATAAAAATAGTAGTTAAAAATTATAATATTAAAAAAGTTACAAATTATAATATATTAAACTCATACAAACATTTCTTGGTCAAATATTGGTCAAAATAAATCTTATTATAATATGTTTTTTATAAATAATTTGCAGATGAATAAAAATAATTAAATTTTTACTAATTATTGTTTAGTTCTGTCATTAACTAGTTAGATAACAACAAATACAAAAAGTCTTGACCATGTAGGATTTTTACTAAATGAGTTATTTGAATAATAGCGAAAAGTTGGGGGATGTAAAGTTAATGTCAAAATTGTTTCGTGGACCTTTGGGGGTCCGTGTATTTTTTCTGTAAGTGGATCAAATTAACTGTATACCTATGTATGCCAAATTTCAACTTTCAACTCTCGATGCCCAGCTGTTTGTTCACAATTACGACTGTACATGCACATAAGTATAAAGGTATCTTGGTGATATCTACGAAATCTTAAAAATGGGGACCCTTTGATTCTTATCTTTGAACACGTCATAGGGGATTATTAATTCTTATCATAAAATTGGTAAAATCTTATCTCTCTAAAATAATTATTTAACAAGTAAACATATAGATTAAAAGATAAATTTATCAATGAAGTTAGAAAAGGGGGTCAAAATCTAACGGAATCTCGATATGGATCTTGTATTTGTAGAAAAAAAATTGCCTCATTTTTTGAAGCTATTAGTCATTGCAATTTAGAAACATTGTCCTGGTACATATCCATTTCCAATATATTCCGGACAGCATCGATAGTATTTGGAGTGACAACACTAACAGGTACCATTTTCACGATATTCGTCTTTTATCAATACTAAGCTATCAGGATCATGTTATAATCTAAAAAGGCTCCGGTACTTTATTTCACCTTCATTATTAAGATCAGTTTATTTTGCGAAATTTCATACAATTATAAATTATGCTATTATTTTCTGGGGAGCATCAAAAGAAGCTCATAAAATTATCTTGCAGCAAAAAAAAAAGCTATTCGAATATTAACATTTACTCCATATAGAATTTCCTGTAGAAATTTATTTAAAGATCTTAAAATATTAACAGTTCCCTCACTTTTTATATTAGAATGCGCACTATTTGTCAGAAATCATTATAGTAACTTTAATATAAATAGTGATTATCATAATCACAATACAAGGAGTAAATCTAGCTTGAATATTGAGAGGCACCATACTACTTTGTACGAGCAAAGTCCTCGTTTTATAGCTGCAAGATTGTACGAGGGACAATCAATTATAAACGAGCTTTTTAAAAAAAAAAATATTTTGCCAGAATTATTTATACGTTTCTACAAATAATTTTTCTACATAGTCTCCTCCGTTTAGGATGCATTTTTCCCAACGTTTGGGCAGTTTCTTTATCCCCGTCTCGTAGAATGGAATCAGTTGCGCACGAAAGTTTCCTTCTGATCATTGTTCTCAAATCTCTCGCCTCCAAGTGTGTCTTTGAGGGGCCTATACATGTGGAAATTGTATGGAGATAAGTCTGGACTATAAAGTGGATGTTAAAACTTTCCAGAGCATATCCACCAGTTTATGTTGTGTTAGATCTGCTGTGTGTAGCCTGGCGTTGTGAAGGATCATCACTCAGCAGCTTTAGAACCCAACGAGATTTTTTTGAAGCCCAAGTGCTTTCGGATGATTGATTGAACCCTTCCATAACAGACACCAAGTTCCTCCGAAATTTCAAGCATTGTCGATCGATCGTCCATCCCGGTCCACAAACAAACGGTCACAATGGTGCGAGGACGGCGATGATGAAATTGATTTTCAACACGTTCACGGGTTTGCTTAAACTCGTGGTGCCAAACTTTCACCCTTCGCAATGAAAGGGTATCTTGCCCGAACTGTAACTGCAGTCTGCGGTAAATTTTGGCTGGTTTCACGTTTTCACGGGATAGAAACTTTATAATAATGCGTTGCACAACAGCGACAGACATACTCTTAGCATTCATCGTAAAGGCTACTAAACAGAAGATTAGATAAACCGATTGGGCTGGTTTTCTCCCTCTACACATCCTTAACTAACGACCCCAACCGCCACAACATACATTGTTGCCTTTCCCGCCGTTCAGCCGAGAAAGGTTCGTTTATATTTGATCGACCCTTATTAAAAGTATAACCAATATGAAAATATACTCTGAATATTTAAATTACACAGCTGACTAATGTTAAATTTTGCATTCTGTTAAATTATAGAATATCTACCTATGTAAACATTACATTGACTTAACCTCTGTATTTCTAATGATCACTAACAAGCTCAATAAAATATTATTATTATTATTTGTATAATAAATAATATAATTTCAAATAATATATTTGTGCATTATTATATGCGCTGTTACTCTCGGAGTTAAGAAAGTGCATTACTTTACGCCTATATATAAATGGTCAAAACTCTCGATTTAATTGAAAGTCAAAAGAACTCCAGGTTTAACGTAATTCACTTGTGCAAAGTGTATTTAACACCCGAGGTTAAAGTCATTAATAACTGGAATATAAAAAAAAACAAGCCTAGGCAAAGGTATCGCATATTATAATATCTCCAAAAAATTCAAACTAAACCATGGTTTCATAAGGGCAATCTACCACGAAGCTCTATAATTAAAATCTGCAGATTTAAGCTGTCTCACACCAGCTGACCAGTTCACCTCAAGAAATTGAACATTGTGGAAAACGACAAATGCACTAACCTAACCTAATTTTCTGGTGTATAAATTTCAAAAATGTTGTATGACAGTATCATTTTCATTTTATTATTCCTTTATATGTTTGTTGTCTGTGAACCAGTTACAACAGCATGACATATTTTGATATGTCTAACTTTTTAGATACATACATAATGCATAAGACATCACGTACGAACATATCAATTTATAAACAGACAAACTTTAATTATATGTCAGAGTTATCTCGAAATGTTCGCTGATATGTCGTTTGTATTGTTAATGTTCGTACTAAAAGGGATAACAATATCTAAGACACGAAATCTAAAAATTTCAGAACGCAGAAGGACCAATATGTGTTTGTTTCTTTGTAGTTTGGGGAATATTGACGTCCTCTTAACCTTAGGTACCAATCAGGACCTTAAGTTTTTAATAAGGGCTTTCATGTAATACCCTAGATCAGGGGTTCTTAAACTTATGTAGTCCGAGGACCCCCTATTGAACAACATTTTTTTTGCGGACTCCATCCCTACCCTAGGCATTTTACGTCGTTCATGAGATTTAATTTCTGGCTCAGTAATCTCATAGGCACTACGTTATAATAAATATTGGTAGTAAAAAGAATTAGAAATATTACAAATTATAATACGTTAAGCTCATACAAACATTTCTTGGTCAAAATAGATCTCATTATAATGTTTTCTGTAAATAATTTGCAGTTGAATAAAAATATTTAATTTTTTCCTAATTATTGTTTGTCAATAACTAGTTGGGTAACAACAAATACAAAAAGTCCTGACCATGTAGGATTTTTATTAACTCTTAAAGAGCGGTGCTACTTAAAATGTACCCCACAAAATTTGAATAAAATAATCGTTCTTGAGTTTTATAAATACCATAAATACTTTATTTACCTACTTATCAAACAATGTAGATAAATATTTTTTTCATTTTTACCGACCGCCAACATATATATATAAGGGAGGTATTGTGATCATACCGATTTTGACATTTCGAGATTTCGATAGATCTCCACGAATTGAGGTCCCTACATAACGTTTTGACTATTTTTAGCATGATGTCTGTCGGTCTGTCTGTTCGTCTGTCTGTCCGTCTGTCTGTCCGTCCGTCCGTCTGTCCGTCTGTCTGTCCGTCCGTCCGTCCGTCTGTCTGTCTGTGTACACGTGAAGAGCAAATTCGGCTGAAAAGATTTTTATGAAACTACATATTTAAGCATCTGCCATCAATGGCACGAGTTGATCAACTTTTGGTAAAAATCGGTTGACTAAAAATGGGAGTTTACTCGTGTCGATTTTAAGATTTTTGCGAATATTTCACAACAGAAAAATATCTCGAAAAAATTTGTTAAACAAAAGTTGCTATAAAAGCAATAACTAATAACTTTTATTTGAGTAGTTTTTTGATAAAACGAAAAATTTCGAATAATTTCTGTAAAATTTTTCGAAATTTTTTTTAGGTCTCAATTTTTTCATATTTATATGTAACGTTTCCATGGTCATGATAAATAATATCTCTGTTAGAAAATATTAGGTCAAGTTATTTCTACTCTGCTGCTAGAATGTAATTTATATAAGTACTTTATGATGGCGGTCAGTCCTGTGGTGGCCACAGCTGATTTTTTATTTTAAACACCTAATATTAATTAATTTATTTTTCATGAATTTTATTGGTTATTTTTAAGTAAAGGGCGGGGTCAAATCTGGTGAATTCCCTGATTTTTGCAAAGCAGCTACCGCCTAAGTACCCGCTTCAGTCTGAATCTGGACTTCGGACAGGACGGACGTATCAGCTTGGGCGTATACTATGCTTTGCTACAAATTTAGTTAGTATGAAACAGGATTTTATGAATGTTGAACGTATGAAAACATTCAATTGAAAATATTGTAATTTCCGCTAAAAAAACATGTTTAATATATTCTATAGTAAACCTGAATACAAATTATTAATAAATTATTTATTTAGGATAAAATAAAAATGGGGTACATTTGTACCCCACATCGCAATCAAAGGACACCGTAACGTAAGGGTTAATGAGTTATTTGAATGAAAGCGAAAAGTTGGGGGATGTAAAGTTAATGTCAAAATTGTTTCGCGGACCCCCGGTAATGGCTACGCGTATAAGCCACATTCTCAACTAATTTAAAAAAATCTTTATTATCAGTTAATTCTCCACGAAACAAATCCATAATGGTAATTAAACAAATCAGTAAGCAAAGTTTGACGTTTGATATAACTACAAAATATCTAATATAACCTAAAAGTAAGAAAATATGGGGTTAGTGGTTAGCGGTTGGCTCTACGTAAATGTGTACCAACTGAAACACAAACGGCGTTTACTGAAACCAAATTTAAAGTTGTATTGTAATACGTATTTTTTGTTAAACTTAGTTTAAAGGATTCCACACACCAAAGCGGCCGCGGTGGCGGCCACGGTGGCGATAATGCAGCGGCCTAACGCAACCTATACAATACAATGAGACCACGCACATACAAGCGTTCCGCTATCTGAGATAGCCACCGACTGCAGCGTTCAGCTAGCGATCACCAAACACTGGCGGCCGAACTCGACAAGTTGCGTTAGGCCGCGCGATATTCATTGTTTATATACCACAGAGTGAATATATTTAAGAAAATAATGTCGAAAATAGATAATTTAACAGAAAAAATCATAGATCAGTAAAGGATCATTTAATTTTGTATGACTTAGCACATCCTGATTACAAGAATATTAGGAAAATAAATAAAGTGTGGGACGAAATAGAAAAAGTTTTGGAAATTGATAGTAAAGTCTGTTCAAACGATTAGGCGGAACTAGATTTTGCAATCTAGTTACGTTCATCGTTTAAATAATGCTTTTCAGCCGTTTTGTTTAAGCTTTGTAAATCATACTTGCAACAAACATTTTTTGGTTAAGGTTAATATCATTTTAAAATGTCATTTTCTTTATATTTTGATTTTTTGTGTCATTCTTAATACAAATATCCCATTTATTAATTTTTTGTCATTAAAATATGTAAGAAAATTAATTTAAGTTTGACATATGTCATTCGTTTCCATGGTTTCATTGTTGGAATTTTAAATTTTAACATTCCAAAGGGGAAAATTGAAATAACCCAAGCAAGGTCCAATATTATCATACAACTATATACCGTGATTCACTAACTGATCGCTACCGCTACCGCCACTCCCACCGCGTTAGTGTGAGGAGACCTGATCGCTACCGTGGTCGCCACCGTGGCCGCCACCGCGGCCGCTTTGGTGTTTGGAATCCTTAAGAGTTAATCTTAGTTCAGCTAATCGAGCGTTTAAACTTGTGTGGTAATACTGACTATATAAGGAATATTTCGTCATATCTACAAAACCCTAAAAACCTGAACAATTGCAAATGGTAGATGAGGCGATACGTGTTTGCTTGTCAACTGTAGAGCCCCGTTTATTATAAAATTATACGAATAATTATACAAAAACAGTGTATAATTTATTTAAACGTTTTTATAAAACTTTAGAAGTAACAAAAAACTAACTCTTGCACGTAGAAACTTGTTGCAAAAACTTTATTTTGATGTATGATATAAAGTTTTTATTTGGCAACCATTTTAGTTTTTAACAAGCACAATTTGCAATGATGGTAAACAAATTAAGAAAAAATATTTACAAACAGATTGTTCAATTCTAAATATAGAAATGACGCAATCTAGTTTAACATATGAATATAACTTTAACATAAAATGTTTTTAAAATAAATTATATATTGAAATTTAAAGCAAATAAAAACTGTTTACGTAAATTCTGGTTGTATTTTATAATTTGAGTACCGTTGTCTTGACATTTCATTTATTATTATTATCAGTAGTGTTGGGACGTATTTATGCTCCGAACTAGATTTAATGTATTCATAGGCGTAGTTTTTAAATGTAAAATTTGGCATAGAAATATCCATTGAAAATTGATTTAAAAATATAATAATTTAAAAGACATTCAATCGTCAACGATAATGGATAAAATATTGATAACGAAATTTAATAATCCATCTCATTAAAGTTTATCTCTGCATATGTCCTCTTAATTAGTGAAGTTTGCGACTTTGATTTGTAGACACATGTCAAGACAGTTATTTGAGTGATTGCATCACAATCATACTTACAATTTTAAGGAAGCGATATATACATAATGTTTAATGTTTACTTAATCGGCCTAATTCTGTAAGCAAGTTACTACAAAAAAGTTACAATAAAAGTTGCTAAATACAAGGTCAGTAACTTTTTTAGCAACTTTCACGAAATCCGTATTCTGTAAGAAAAAAGTTACTATGAAATTAGTAACTAGTTGCTAAATAAGTTATTATGGATAACAACCAACAGAAAGCAGTTGCAACACTTAGTAACTTCAAAATAACTTGTTAAAATCGTGAAAAATCGCAATTTTTCTGTTTAATAATAAATTATTTCAAACATTTGACAATGAAGGGCAACATAGAGACAATAATTATAGAAGGATATTTATTTTATTTTCTGTATAGCACAAAATTCTTCGAGTTCTTTATTTCAATTACTATATATTTTTTTTTTTGTTTATTTACATTTGTTTTATAATAGAATAACAGTACAATATTTTTTAAATGTATTAACTACGACTGTCAATAGAAGCCGCGCACACAAAGGGGTGGTCGACGAGTTCAGACCCCCTCCCCCATGGATTTGAAAAATCAAATACTTATTTAATAAAAACTAAGCGATTGTAAATAAGAATCACCTTTTTTATTATTAAAAATTAAATTATAATCAAAATTAAATTAATATATAAACCCAGTTCTCTACATAAAAACACAACAATACATTTGTATTATATTACAGATATTTTTTCGAAATGGACCCTTCCCAGATCAATGTTCTAAGTGCGCGCCTGTTCAATGGATATCCGAACTTCTTTAACTGTATTTCATCCAAATCATTTAAATTTGGACTATAACTTGCACCACCACATAGAAAACAATAACCACAAAGCACATCACCACAGCACCACCACTCGTTCCTGTCAATTATTTTTTAAACACTCGTATCACCGACCATGACCAGGTTATTTGCCAGGAAATTCGACAGAATTTCCATCTGTTTGCAATTCTTTTTCTGATTTTGTTTATAAAACATTTTTCGTTTAACCTCAGAAACTCACAACATAGCTGTCAAACTCAATTAAAAACGAATACCTCGCCTGCGCAGAACGTAATCTGCTTCTAGCTTCACGGTTCTTTGTAGCAACGTTACTAAACATAACTTGTTATAAGAACGTTGCTTGTGCTTATGCTTGGAGAATACCAATTGTTTGGCGATTGATAAGAAAGTTACTATAAAAGTTATTTCGTAGCAACGTTACTCAGTAGCAACTAACCTAGTAACTTTTTACAGAATCGGGCCGATTGTTTAATACAATTCAATCAATTTTATTTTATACTACCTGGTGTACCCGTGCTTGTCTACGGCATTTAACTACTTTACATCCAAGAAAGTAGAACATAACGCTCACAACGTTAAAGTTAAATATAGGAAACGATATCAGGTCGTCAAGGATGAAATTTGTAGTTAATAATATTGCAAACTTTAACAGCTTATTATTTGACATTGACTTCATATTTTACTGTTGTTTTTTTTTTTTTGTTGGAAAGTTATACATTTCTCCTGTTTAAAGAAATCATTGTATGCTCTAAAAAATATCAAAAACTTTTTTAACCCCTTCAGTAATCATTAAAAATTGATGTGAAGTGTGAATATTCATACATTTCAGGGTTTCGCAGGTATATAATAAGTAAAGGCGGCATGCTGAGTGTATAGGACAAATTTTACTTTGTAGTAATCACGGCAAAATGAACGATATTTTTAAAATAATTTATCGTCTTTTAATCATATAATAAGACTGGTTATTAAATTTACGCTCTTAAAAATTAAATACAACATTTGTCAAAATATAACTAGAATTTTGACAAAATAATTTCAACATAATAAAAATGCAAAAAAAAAAAACAGAAAAAATAAAATTCACTCCGTACTCGAACTCGAAACCCTTCGTTTCCAGCGCATTTTAGCTTACGACACCAGTGCTCTAACCATTACGCTATCGCACGCCTTGCATGTGAGTGTCTTACATTGGTATAACTTTTGTACTTTGTGAACCAAAAACCACAAAAAATGCGTTATTTTCCGAAAACATAATCTGATCAAAAATTCCTGTTGTACTATTTCGGTTCACACCAATATACATTACGTAGAATTTTTTAGATTTTTAGTTTAAACCATCTGGGCTACAGGTGTGGGACAAAAAAATTTTTGCACTAATTTGGCAAAAATCGCATCAAAATAATTTATTTTGCAAAAATAAAAATTTGATCGTTAATCCACGTACTAAGAGCTTTCATTTAATACCCTACTCAGAATTTAAAAAAAATATTTTTATTTTCGATGAGCACATATTTGTTTATATTTTTAGGGGGGTATGTTTTTTAGATGTTTTAGTATTTTTCCTATGTGCGGGTCAAAGAGTTGTATAAGCATGCTAAATTTCAACTCTCTAGGCTTAGCCGTTTAGCTACAATTTTTACCGAACAGACAGACAGACACACGACAAAATGACGGTATAAGGGTTTTTTGGTCATACCTACAAAACCCTAAAAAATTTAAAAATGAAAAAAAAAAAACAAATTTTTTTTATGAATGAATTTTACTTACTGAACATATATATCCTTCATAAAAGCCATTTCGGGCCCAAAATGGGATTGAAAGTTGATATTAAGGGGCAAAGTGTGGGTCGAGAAATAAAAAAAATTCATAAAAAAATATTCATTTTTATTCATCATAATTAATAATTATGCCTTATTAATGCAAAGAATTAATTAACATACCACGAATCGTATTTATTTTCGCCCGAGTACATTCGGGGGTAATCTTTTCTGTAGGTAAAGCTTGCCCGAGTTATCTCGGGTGTGGGAATTTTCGCACATAATAGCCGCCCGAGCATACTCCGGCGTAGTCCTTAAGCGGTTAAAAATTTAATTTTGTTGAAAATGGAACGGTCGGCAATTCGCACTATTACTAAAGTATGAGTTCTTACGTGGAACTACGGCATCGCAGACCGCGCGAAACATTAATAGTGTATTTGGCTCTAGTACTACTACGCAGCAGACAATATCAAACTGGTTCGCCAAATTTCGTACAGGTAACTTAAAAACCAAACAAAAAAAAAACTGGCTCATCGATCACAGCAGAAATATACTGCAACCAACTGGACGAAATGATGCAAAAACTTAAAGAAAAACAGCCTAGATTGGTCAACAGATCGACTCCTTTCTTATTGCATGATAACGCTAGACCACACACTGCACAAAATGACTGTGGCAAAACAACAGGAATTTCTGTCGAAGATGCTTTAAAGGCGTTTAGGCGAAAGTGAGTTTAAAAATAAGCTGTTTGTTTTGATATCTGCATATTTCGGTTAAAATTGGTATTGTAATCGGTAAACCACATGTAAATAATATAATCAAAATTTGCCACACAACCGAAAAAAAACACGTCATTCTGTTATTAATCTTATCAACATTTGATAACATTGTACTGAAAATTCAAGAAGTTTTTAATAGTAAATCATAATTGTTGTGGTAGAGTTTATGAAAATTATTCACAAACCTTTATCAAGTTAATACAGGTAGTTTACGGTTGTTAATTTTATGAAAAACTGGAACGAGGTTAACAAAAACATTTAGATCAGTAATAATATACAATTTTGCGACATCAAAACAAAAAAAAAAAGTGTGAAGTGTGAAATTTCACACATTTCAGGATTTTGTTGGTATTTAATAAGTGTACGAAACCAATAGAATGCTGGATGTCTAGGCCAATATTTCTTTTATAATCACATCAAAATCAACAGTTTTTTGATAATCAATTTTATTCGTTATTTCAGCACTGAAAGCTTCCATTTAACTTTTTTTTTTTTAAATATTCGTCACAATAAAATTTAAATTAGATTCGTATTTAAGTCTTCATTAAATTAATAAAAAATCGGCTGTCTCACCACAGGACCGACCGCCATCACAAAGTACTTGTATAAAATATATTGTAGCAGCAGAGTAGAAATAACTTGGCCTAATATTTTGTAACAGAGATATTGCCGGTCACCATGGCGTAGTGGTTAGTGCACTGACTTCTAGGCCATGAGGGCTCGGGTTCGAATCCCGGTTATGGCATGGAATTTTTCAATGAATAAAATGCAACTGGATAATGGCCTCAGTAGCTAAGTCAAAAAAAAAAATAAATAAAAAATATAATAAAATAACATATATTATTTATCATGACCATGGAAACGTTACATATAAGAAAAAATTGAGACTTTTCGAAAAAAAAATTCAAAATCTTCCGTTTTATCAAAAAACCCACGAAAAAAGTTATTAGTTATTGCATTTATAGCAACTTTTGTTAAATAAATTTTTTCGAAATATTTTTCTGTTGCTAAATATTCGTAAAAATCTTAAAATCGACACGAGTAAACTCTAATTTCTAGACAACCGATTTTTACCAAAAGTTGATCAACTCGTGCCATTGATGGCAGAAGCTTAAATATGAAGTTTCATAAAAATCCTTTTAGCCGAATTTGCTCTGCACGTGTACACAGACAGACGGACGGACAGACAGAGAGACAGACCGACAGACATCATGCTAAAAATAGTCAAAACGTTATGTAGGGACCTCAAGTACAACTTGCCTCCAAAATAGAAGACACGTTGTTGTAATTGAGAACATCAAATCCGAAGAACTAACCATAAAAACAGGAGATCCGCAAGGCTCTATTCTGGGACCCTTACTGTTCTTATTATATATTTATGATACAGCAATGTCGATTAAGCTAGGTAGAGTTTTACTTTTTGCGGATGATACGGTTTATTTTCTTAAACACTCAATAATGCTAGAAACGGCTGCTAATAGTGATATTGAACATCTAATTAATTGGTTTAAGCAGAACAAATTAGCTGTGAATAGTGACAAGACGTCATATATTCATTTTAAAAACCACTTTAACAGCCATAATACAATTTCAATAACATGTGACAACAGTCTTTTAAACGATTCCGAGTCAGTTAAATATTTAGGTATTGAAATTGACCATTACTTGAAGTGGAATAACTGCACTCACGCCATTTCTAAAAAAATATCTAAATCTATTTTTGCAATGCGTCGCTTAAAAATGACAACTTTGTCAGGATTAAAAATCTATTACTATGCTAGTTTCCATTCTATCATAAGTTATAGCATAATATTCTGGGGTAAAAGTACTTCTGCTGACAGAATTTTCAAAATGCAAAAAAGAATTATTAGAACAATGGTTGGAGTTTCTAAAATAACTTCATGTTATTCATATTTTAAGGAATTAGGTATTTTACCTCTTCCTTGTTTATATATTTATAAATGTGTCTGCTATGTATGAAATAACATAAATTCTCTTAATACACTTTCTAAAAGACATAAATATACATTGAAAATACCTGGTCATAAATCCGAGCAATTTAAATCTAGCTATATATAACCAAGTAATTTTATACAACAAGGTGCCTAAACATTATTATTATTATTATTATTATTATTATTATTATTAATTCGTGGAGATCCATCGAAATCTCGAAATGTCAAAATCGGTATGATCACAATACCTCCCTTATATATGTTGGCGGTCGGTAAAAATATGCATACTTATAGCCCAAATATTTCTCTACCACCTTGCATCAAATCTTCCAAAATCAAATAACAGGTTGTAAAAATCTAAACAAAATAGAGATGACCTCATAAGTGTTAATTTCCCCATACATAGAGCCTATAATTTATATCATCTGTCATCGTACTTAAACCGCAATTTTCGAAATGAATATCTAGCCCACCTGCTATGGTAATTTTAAATATTCAATCAAAGCTCAATTTACAAGGTGTAAAATGTGTTTTTTATGACGTTGATATTATCTGACCCTATTTACATAGTAATAAGTAATTCGGTGCTGATTCCGTATACTTATACCGTCCTACTCTCTCATTATACTCGTACTGAATCAAAAGCATACCAGCACGTATCTGGGTTTGATTGTTTCAATTTAAAATCCATTTCCGTAGGCGACAATCATGCAACTCAACTTATTGGAAAATATTTCATTTCAATTGATAAATGGTCAACAACAGAGTATATCAGTGGTGGTTTGTGAGAACTACTGTTGGGGGAGTTGCAACCAGAAGCTGTTTTGATTGCAGCCCAAATAGTGGCTGTATCTACGCCGGGGGGGGGGGGGGGGATCCTCAGGGGCTTGAGTACTCAAAAAGCATGAGGTTTTAAGGAATAGGCATACTGTACTCTGCACGTGAACTTGGGTCTCTTTTTCATATACTCGTGTCGATTTTAAGAATTTTGCGAATATTTCATAACAAAAAGATATTCGAAAAAAATTATTTAACAAAAGTTGCTATAAAAGTAATAACTAGCAACTTATATTTGAGACATTTCTTGATTGAACGAAAAAAATTTGAAAATTTTTTCGAAATATTTTCTAAGTATAAGCACTTTTGTAAGAACAAACTAAATCAGGCTATTTTGGTGATTTTTATAGTGTATTACTGACTTTGAGAAACTTGGTTATATTATAAAAAAGGCTTTACAGTTTTGGATTATGTTTGTATTATTTTGGGTTAGTATTATATTTACAAAATACTATTCAAAATGAAATATGACAAATGATATTTTTTTAAATGACATATTTATAATCTGACTTTTCAAATTATTTTTCTGTATTATCACCATGACATACAATTTCAAAGGTGCAAACTGTTGAAAACAAAATTTCCTCTTAGTTTGTTCTTACAAAAGTAAACTGCTTATATCCATTTTTTCACACTTATATGTAACGTTTCCAAGGTCATGATAAATAATATCTCTGTCTAAAACTATTAGGCCAAGTTATTTCTACACTGCTGCTAGAATGTATTTTATGCAGGTACTTTGTGATGGCGGTTGGTCCTGTGGTGGACACAACTGATTTTTATTATTGTGATCCGGAGTAGAGGCACTTGCTCAGAATACACAGAAAAAAATTCATAAGAATAAAAGTTTAAAAATTTAAGTTATAATTTTAACTCCAAAAATTAAAAATTTAAATACCCCCTTATTATTGGTTTAACAGCAAAAACTTTTATTACAAATATTGTTAAGAATAAGAAGACGAATCTTTTATCTAAATGCATTTTTTTGATTGGATAAATATTTGGGGAGTTATGGAGGAAAAACCCCCAGTATTAAAAATTTAAATTACTCCCTTATTATTTACTTAACAACAAAAACTTATATAACAAATATTGTTAAGAATAAGAAGACAAATCTTTTATCTCAATGCATTTTTTTGATTGGATAAATATTTGGGGAGTTATGGAGGAAAAACCCCCAGTATTAAAAATTTAAATTACTCCCTTATTATTTACTTAACAACAAAAACTTATATAACAAATATTGTTAAGAATAAGAAGACAAATCTTTTATCTCAATGCATTTTTTTGATTGGATAAATATTTGGGGAGTTATGGAGGAAAAACCCCCAGTATTAAAAATTTAAATTACTCCCTTATTATTTACTTAACAACAAAAACTTATATAACAAATATTGTTAAGAATAAGAAGACAAATCTTTTATCTCAATGCATTTTTTTGATTGGATAAATATTTGGGGAGTTATGGAGGAAAAACCCCCAGTATTAAAAATTTAAATTACTCCCTTATTATTTACTTAACAACAAAAACTTATATAACAAATATTGTTAAGAATAAGAAGACAAATCTTTTATCTCAATGCATTTTTTTGATTGGATAAATATTTGGGGAGTTATGGAGGAAAAACCCCCAGCATTAAAAATTTAAATTACTCCCTTATTATTTACTTAACAACAAAAACTTATATAACAAATATTGTTAAGAATAAGAAGACAAATCTTTTATCTCAATGCATTTTTTTGATTGGATAAATATTTGGGGAGTTATGGAGGAAAAACCCCCAGTATTAAAAATTTAAATTACTCCCTTATTATTTACTTAACAACAAAAACTTATATAACAAATATTGTTAAGAATAAGAAGACAAATCTTTTATCTCAATGCATTTTTTTGATTGAATAAATATTTGGGGAGTTATGGCGGAAAAACCCCCAAAATTAAACATTTAAATGACTCCCTTATTATTGACTTAACAGTAAAAACTTTCATAACAAATATTGTTAAGAAGACGAATCTTTTATCTCAATGCATTTTTTTGATTGATAAATATTTGGAGAGGTATGGTGGAAAAACCCTAAAAAATAATAACTTTTTTATTATAAAACTTTTACTAAGGTGTTTTAAGGTTTTTCGTATTCTTTTGACCTGTAGTATCACCCAGTAAAAAAGATATAAGAAGACCGTAAACACCATGTATCTCGTAGAAATTCACTGAAATTTTGTAGCAGTATTTATGACAAAACTAGGTATATACACTATTGTGGACCGTTTATTTTGAAGTGTGACATATTAAATCTATTTTTGGGTCGGTCAGTAAAGTGATGCCTACAGAAAAATAGTTGCATGAGTGCATATATCCGAATAAATTTACACCAATTGTGGTTCCATTACTTCCACCTACATGCAATTTGTCTGAACTAGTTGAAGATATAAGTGATTTCATTGCTGCAGCTACATTCTGACCTACTCGCTTCTAAAAAATGATTTATGTCCACAACATCACGTCACACACATTTTGAAACTACTAATTTCATTAATACATTATATGTCACGAATAAAAATAGATTGTTTGTCTTTTCAGTTAACAATATACTAGTTTGTTTTTTTCATATAAATGTTGAATTTAATATTTCAACTTTATATCTTTTAGCTTCGGATACGTCTTACTTCTTTTTATAACACGGAAATGATAAAGCTGCAAATCTGGTGGCGTAAGTGCTTAAATGTTCAGGGAAACTATACCAGGTCTACAAGTATGAAATGCGGATTTTTTTTAAAATAAAACACATCTAACTCAAAAGAACAGTAAAAGTTTATTTATTCAAAGTATGCTCCATTAGAAGTTATACATTTTTCACATCTTTCAGGCAATTTGTGAATACCTCGCCAGTAGAACTCTTCCCCTTTCCCCGCAAACCATTCATCTAGCCATTCTTTCACATTTTCATATGAATAAAAGTGCTGCTCGACCAGTGCGTGACCCAACGATGCTAATAAGTGGTAATCTGAAGGGGCCAAGTCTGGTGAGTAAGCGGTATGAGGTAGCACTTCCCACTTGAGTGCCTCCAATGTGTTGCAAACTGCTTTTGCCTTATGTGATGGACCGTTATCGTGAAGAAAGATTACCTTGTGCTGTCTTCTTTCGTATTCTGGTCGTTTTATGAGCAGCGAATGGTTCAATTCGATCAGTTGTTGTTGGTAGCGTTGGGTATTAACTGTTTCACCAGGTTTTAACAATTCATAATAGACCACACCCTTTTGGTCCCAGCAAGTACAGAGCATTGTCTTTTTGCCAAACCGATTCGGTCTTGCAGTTGATGTGGATGGTGAGTCTGGGTTCACCCATGATTTTTTGCGTTTGGGATTTTCTAAATAAATCCATTTTTCATCGCCAGTAATGATACGATGCAAAAAAGACTTTCTTTTGTATCGTGCAAGCAAAATTTCACAAGTGTTTTTGCGTTTTTCCGTCTGCCTCTCATTCAATGCATGTGGAACCCATCTGCCGACTTTCTGGATCTTACCCATCTCTCGTAGGCGATTGGAAACAGCTTGTTGACTAACGCCTAACTGCTCTGATAGTTGTTCTTGTGATTGACTATCGTCTTCCTGTAGCAATGTTTCCAATTTTGTATCTTCATATTTTTTTGGAGGTTTTCCATGTTCTTTGTCTGTAAGATCAAAATCACCACTTTTGAAACGCCGAAACCATCGTTCACACGTATCTTGCGATGGAGCATATTCACCATAAGCTTCTCGAAGCAGTCGGTATGATTCAGCAGCTGTTTTTTTCAAATGAAAACAGTAGTACTGTCCGCGAATGCTCTTTATTTGGCACAAAATTTGAAATTTTTAACACAGTAAAACAAAACTATATGATCACTTTTCAAATTATAACCTATACGCATTTGACACTTAATGATAACTTAACAAAACGCCATATGTGTTGAAACCATGAACTATACACTCAGTTTGCGCGGCAAGTTTGAAAAAAATCCGCATTTCATACTTGTAGACCTAGTATAAAAAAGCAACCTGTATGTATGAGGATTGCTACTTTAGTTTGGCTGATAACGAAGAAAAAGACAAAATTTGTTTATAATATCTTTGAAATTATTTTGCAATGGTCCAATATTAATGCGGACACCTTTATTTTGGACGTTTGCCATTGCTGATAGTACTAGGCTAGAATAGTACAATATAATGAGTATAAGTATCAAAAAGATATAATACTTCAAGAGTATATAAAAAATAAATTCGGACGTTTCGGAAACTGCTCAACAATCTGTTTCCGTCTTCAGCGATCACGAGAAGTGATGAAATCACTTCAACAATTTAAAAAGGCTTTAAACACGATTTTATTGAACTGCTGAATTTATTACTGGTTGTTATGTGTAATTTGTATGTTATTGTTACTTTTCTAAAAGTTATATAATAAATTGTAATTGTACCATCCTTATAATTGGGATTTGTTTCCTGTTGGAATGGTCAAATATATAAATAAATAAATAAATAAAAATAAATAAATAGTCTGAATCCGGTCCTGGGCGAGGTGAATAACTGTAATAAATGTTACACTTGAATTGATAAAATACTTGTGTGTTACATATTGACATATCTTTTTTTTTTGTAGTTATTGACTTTTTTTATTGACTTAAACATAATAAATGTGAACTGACAAAACAGGTTAGCAATCTCAAATAATAACATTCTCAGAATTATATATTTATCAAAAATATATTTATAAGAATTGACTTCTCATATGTTTTTGTTTTTCCTGAAGTTTGGATAAAATGTCGTTATTTAGTATTTATTCTTACATTGTTTTATTTAATTACTATGGGCCTATGGGCCGAAAGCGGCTCGGAGAACAATTTATAACGGTCCGCGACGCCTCAAGGAAAGATAAAAAAATTGATGTGAAGTGTGAATTTTCACACATTTCAGGGTTTTGCAGGTATTTAGTAACTGAATGATGATTATTTGGGATGCCAAAACAAATTTTATGTCAAAATATTTTTTTATGAATTTTAATTCGAATGCCTAATACCATTATTTAAGTTTTTAAATATGTGCAGTATTTTTTTTACATAGCAAGGTTCATTAAGATTTTGAAAATTGCGCCTATGGCTTCTATTGGTTGCTTAAATCATTAGCCCCGCCCTCTGATTTCGTATACATTCAAACATAGAATTATATTATAATTTCAACACTTCCCACTGGTTATTAAATTTACGCTTTTAAAAATTAAATGCAACATTTACCAAAATATAACTAGAATTTTGACAAAATAATTTAAACAAAAGAAAACTGCAAAAAAAAACAAAAATTAAAATTGACAGGATTCGAACTCTAATTTGCAAGTTACCTCTTTGGCAAATTACAAAGCAATGACGAAACGCACATCACTATGAGCGCTGAGTTATCTACTGGGTTACATAGCGATTTCAATATTTAACATATTTTGGTTAAAAACACAACAAATGCGTTATTTTCCGAAAACGTAATCTGATCAAAAATTCCTGTTGTACTATTCCGGTTCACACCAATGTACATTACGAATTTTTTCAGATTTTTAGTTTAAACCATCTGGGCTACAGGGTGTGGAACAAAAATTTTTTTGCACAATTTTGGCATAAATCGCGTCAAAATAATTTATTTTGCAATAATAATTGGCTTCGGGAAATCGCAAAATTATTAATTATAATTAAACCTATACATATGTAAATATCTACATATAACCATATAAATATAATTGATGATAATTATATATTTCATATAAGCTTATAGTTTAATAATATATTTTTTAAAATAATGTTATTAATGTGTGAGGAGCCGCATTGAACGAAACGAATAGCCGCATGCGGCTCGCCAGCCGCAGTTTGGGCATGTGTGTTATATACTGACTGGAGAGCTAAGAGCTATATTCCCGCTAAGTGAGCTGCTGTCGGAGTACGTCGCTCCCCACCAGTCATTCCGTGACCGACCGCACACCTCAAAACCCGCTGGCACCCAGGAACTTGGCGTTACGTTAAGACACACAGGAATTAGGGCTTTTATATACATAATTTGTAAAAATCTACGTGTTTTATTTTGTACTTAGGATATAAACTAGTTTAAATTAAATTTAAAATTAAAATGTCACCCTCGTATAGTAGGAAAATACGCTACATCAATAAATTTTATTAATAACTGAAATATAAGAGGTTCACTACAAATACAAAGTAAAGTAAACAATCAAGGTATCCAAGAAGGTACCAGCTTATTGTAGGCTAGTAAATAATGTTTCAAAGACGTTCGACGTTCATCCGACTCTGGTGGTGGTTTACTCACGACTCCCCGTCCCTCAAGATTTTCCCAGCCCTTTTCTTAAAACTAATAATTTGATCTTTGAACCCCATTTTTGTGGTTGTAAAAATAATCAGCTCACTAATTAACAAAAAAAAACCTTTTAACTTATTTTAAAGACATGTATTTCTATTCCCAATAATTCATAACCCCAAATAATTAATTTTGACTCTAATTACCTACGAAGTCCATATTACTGAAAATATATCAACATCTATGTAAACATTCGACCATGTACTTGAGATATTTTGCCTAGAATCTTCCCTGATTTTCATGAGTAAATAGAACTCTTAACATAATAGAGATATTTCAGAATCAATACGAATCACAATGCGGAACAATATAAATTTTTAAAAATCTTCAATATCAGATAAACCTACTCTAGCATTTACCTTCTACATCTGATCTATAATTTGTTCCAATATCAGAATTATTTTCAAATAAAATCAACAAAAACATAAATAATGTATTTAGCATTCATCTTTTGTTTCAAGAGCTTTTGTTTCTCCGTTATTTTATTTTTATGTTAGATAGTATTGTTCTGATAGGATTATGGTTTATTTAAATATCGTGACAAAGGAAGTTTTTCCGCCAGACCAGATGGTCTCTATTATGGACAGATGGCTTAGATCAGGTTGTACGGGGTTCATTAAGGAAGGTAAAACAAATATCAGGAAGAGATTACTGTACTTATAAATAGGTTATAAAACTTGCATAAAAAATAATGGATTTAAGATTGGAATAGACATGTTCTGTCTATACTCTGTTTTTCTTTAAATTAGGAATCGAATACTCTATCACCATACCGAATTTCGTAAAAATATGTCCAGCCGTTTTTGCGTGAATCTTGGACAGGCATTGAAAAATTGTTTTTTTGCGGATATTTTCTTATAAGCATTTGAAACGTCTAGAAACTAAATACGAGGGTTATCTTTTATGTTTTTACAAACGCCCACTAGATGGGTCACTATACGTTACTATGGGTATGCAAATAATTATAATTATATAGACAGAGAAAGCATATAGTATTGAATATCGATACTTGTAGCAACGAAAAGTCACCTATCAGCAATCCGACTATACTAGATCACATCTTATTTATTCATTTAATACTTAGGAGTATAATATTATATGAAAGTTACCTTTTAATTGTATGCTAATTTCTAGTTATAAGAAAGGAGTCGGTTTGGACATTAAGGAGCGATTTGCTCTATTTAAAACTAATTACGAGGGCTACTTTTTATGTTTTTACAAACTACCACTAGATGGCAACATTGAAATGTGTCATTACTATATTCGTAAAATTTGATATTTGTTATTGTATATCAGCGGCAGCTTTTAAATTGACCGAGTAGTTTGTTGACAGTGAGAGTTAAAAAAAAACAAGTTTGTGAAAAAATTGATATTACTTGTGAAGGTTTTCGTTGGATGATTTTTTATGATTTTAGTAAAGACCTAACTCAACAACAATGCATAGAATCGCTTCGTTCAACTTTTGGTAATGGAGCACTATTAGAAAAGACTGTTTACAATTGGTTTGCAGAATTTCGTCGTGGTCGTGCGTCCATCAGTGATGAATCTCGTGAAGGTCGACCAAAATCGGTCGTGATTCAAAAAAACATCTATGCCAGTGTTTCTCAACCAAAAACGCACCGCGGACCAGTATAATATATAATTTTCTAACGCGGACCACTAACAATAATTGTTGGTTCATTTTTTGTAAGAAAACAAATATATTTAATGTGCTACTAAATACATTTATTTTATTCGTAGAAAATCATCATTTTACATATAGAAATTAGAGATGGGTCGTTCATGAACGAACCGGCTCGCTGAGCCGGCTCAGTACACTGACCGAAGTGACACGGTTCACCAAATTGAAATGAACCGGCTCACGGCTCACTGTATAGTTTCAAGGATACGATTGGTCGGGCGATTGTGAGCAGTGACCGGAGTGATCCGGATCTGGATCGATGTCATGTTGAACTTCGCGAGAACTCTGCTTGTAATGTATTATCATAAAGTGTATTTTGTCATCAATTTGTAGGGCAGTTTATTTGAAACTAATAGGCTTAGTCTGTATTTTATTACAACCATACTATATAAAAATATTAAAAATATTGCCCAAATCCCAGATGTCCGATTTATAAGGGCAATAAACATCTCCATAAACTTAACACATCTGGTTTAAATTACAGTAGCTACATAAAGTGAATTGTTTCTTTCAAAAATGTTAGATAAGAGCCGGGGCTAAGCGACGTTCTACCTACGACCGAACGACCGACAACTGACCGGGTCTAAGCAAGAGCCGGCTCTAAGCGACGTTCTACCTACGACCGACCGACCTGTGTCTCGAGATCATGTTTACAGTTTATATATTGCAAGAACCGGCTCTAAGCGACGTTCTACCTACAAGCTAACGACCGACCTGTGTCTCGGAAACATTAACGTTACTTAACCGGATCACTGAGCATGTAGGAATGAAATTTAACTTAAACATAAGAAAAGTTGGTAACATTTAACATTTTATTCTTATTCCAAGAACGACGATAATCATGCGCACAATGGTCAAAATGTCGGCCGTAATAAAATTTGTTCAACAGATGTTTTACAGCTGTGATCAGAAGGTTGGAAACAACAATATAATGTGTGAAACACAAGCAAATAAATTTACAAAATCTTCTAAATCCAAAGGTTATATTAAACACAACAACCTGTCAAACGACAACCGTTAAACACAGGCCAACGCAAGTACGCAGGCGCAGCGACGAAATGTTATGTCCGATATAAACGGTTTCATATTTTTTATTCTTGTGTACTATTCTTATTTCCCATTCCTAATTTTTGTTCCGTATATAAACCAACCATAAGACGTATGATATTTTTATTTCTTATTTTTGAATATGTTTATTCATATGTTTAACGACTTCAAAAATTTATATTTCATTCATTGGAATAAATATTATTATTATTATTATTAATAGGTCGAATGAAAAAAATAATATGGTTATTTTTTTCGCCACTAAGTTTGAGATTGAAGTTATGACGCAATATGACGAATCAGTGGCGTATCATTTGGGGGTAGGGGACAAATTAAGAAGTGAGAAGTGATTTTCAATTAGGGGCGCTGATTTACCTGGTTATCCCCGGGCGCAGGATAACCACGCTACGCCACTGTGACGAAGTGCATTGACTGGGCAATTTCAATATACTAAATTGTATTATCTAACTTCCGAAAATGCAGTAAGTTTACAAGTCCTGTGACCTCTTGTTCCGTTGACCCCTACAAGTGCTGGTAATGTGGGGTAGTACTCACTCGAAATCAATAAAGTCCGGATCTCATCTGGTCTGTTCCCAGTCACGAGCCACGAGTCACTCGGGTTTCAGGACTCTCGGGAAATAGAAAACGTATGAAATTCCACTTGGATCAAACCCACAGGCTAAATCTCATTTCTCAAATTATATCTCATACCAATTTCATATCACAAATTGGATCTGCTGTTATTTTTTGCTTCGATTGACAATTTTGACAAGATTTAATCACAAATTAGAAATGTTAATAACGGATTTTAATGGATTTTTAATATTTTTATCAGAGATCTGAAACTGAATTTAGTTTCAGGTTTGGGTTCAGGATCAGTATGTTAATTTTGGTTCGGTTTCTGGTTCAATAACAGATTTTTTTTAGGTTCAAGAACCTATTTTTTCATGTTCAGTTTCAGGTTCAATAAATAAGTAAAAACACACTTCTGTGGGCTTATAGGGGAAACTTTTTAAGATCGCAGCGCCATATGCGGCAAAGCTGGAACGTATGATAGTAGGCGGAACCTACTGAACACTATACACTACACTCGACACACATGAACTTTGTTATCAGCTGTTACATTTTTTTATCAATTTTTTACCGACCGCCAACATATATAAGGGAGGTATTGTGATCATACCGATTTTGACATTTCGAGATTTCGAAGGATCTCCACGAATTGAGGTCCCTACATAACGTTTTGACTATTTTAAGCATGATATCTGTCGGTCTGTCTGTCCGTCCGTCTGTCTGTCTGTCCGTCTGTCCGTCCGTCTGTCTGTCTGTCCATCTGTCTGTTCGTCTGTACGTCTGTGTACACGTGTAGAACAAATTCGGCTGAAAGGATTTTTATTAAACTTCATATTTAAGCTTCTGCCATCAATGGCACGAGTTGATCAACTTTTGGTAAAAATCAGTTGACTCGTATGGGAGTTTACTCGTATCGATTTTAAGATTTTTGTGAATATTTCACAACAGAAAAATATTTGGAAAAAATTTATTCAACAAAAGTTGCCACAAAAGCAATAACTAACAACTTTTATTTGAGACATTTTTTGATAAAACGAAAAAACTTGTTTCGAAATTTTTTCATATTTATATGTAACCTTTCTATGGTCATGATAAACAATATCTCTATTAGAAAATATTAGGCCAAGTTATTTCTTCTCTGCTGCTAGAATGTATTTTATACAAGTACTTTGTGATGGCGGTCGGTCTTGTGGTGGCCACAGTTGATTTTTTTAACTAATATGCATTGACTGGGGCCGAATCTAGGGTTTGGCAAGTGAGGCACTCGCCTCGGGCGCAAAGTTGGTAAGGTCGTAAAAATCATTCCGGCACCCATTTTTAGGGTTTTGTAGGTATGACCAAAAAACCCTTATACCGTCATTTTGTCGTCTGTCTGTCTGTCTGTTCGGTTAAAATTGTAGCCAAACGGCTAAACCTAGAGAGTTGAAATTGGGCATGCTTATACAACTCTTTGACCCGCACATAGGAAAAATACTAAAACATCTAAAAAACATACCCCCCTAAAAATATAAACAAATATGTGCTCATCGAAAACAAAAATATATTTTTTTAATTCTGAGTAGGGTACAAATGAAAGCCCTTAGTACGTGGATTAACGATCAAATTTTTATTTTTGCAAAATAAATTATTTTGATGCGATTTTTGCCAAAATTGTGCAAAAAATTTTTTGTCCCACACCCTGTAGCCCAGATGGTTTAAACTAAAAATTTAAAAAAATTCCAAGTAATGTATATTGGTGTGAACCGAAATAGTACAACAGGAATTTTTGATCAGATTATGTTTTCGGAAAATAACGCATTTTTTGTGGTTTTTGGTTCACAAAGTACAAAAGTTATACCAATGTAAGACACTCATATACAAAGCGTCCGATGGCGCAACGGGTTAGAGCGCTGGTGTCGGAAGCTTAAAATTCTCTGGAAAACGAAGGGTTTCGAGTTCGAGTACGGACGGAGTGAGTTTATTTTTTCTGTTTTTCTTTTTGCATTTTTATTATGTTGAAATTATTTTGTCAAAATTCTAGTTATATTTTGACAAATGTTGTATTTAATTTTTAAGAGCGTAAATTTAATAACCAGTCTTATTATATGATTAACAGACGATAAATTATTTTAAAAATATCGTTCATTTTGCCGTGATTACTATAAAGTAAAATTTGTCCTACACACTCAGAATACCGCCTTCACTTATTATATACCTGCGAAACCCTGAAATGTGTGAATAATCACACTTCACATCAATTTTTTCGTTATAATTACAACTTATGACCAAGGATGGGGGAGCAAGACTGATAATTTGCCTCAGGCGCAGAAATATCTTTGTCCGGCCCTGATGTATACCATATTTTGGAACGGAGGGAGTATTTATTAGCATTGTTGTACAAAAGTTGCTATAAAAGCAATAACTTATAACTTTTATTTGAGACGTTTTTTGATAAAACGAAAAATTTCGAATAATTTCTGTAAAATTTTTCGAAATTCTCAATTTTTTCATATTTATATGTAACGTTTCCATGGTCATGATAAATAATACATCTGTTAGAAAATATTAGGTCAAGTTATTTCTACTCTGCTGCTAGAATGTTATTTATATAAGTACTTTATGATGGCGGTCGGTCTTGTGGTGGCCACAGCTGATTTTTTTTCTTTAAAAGACCGTAGTTTAGCCATAAATACAAGAATCCATAACATTATTAGCCATAATTTAGTCATGAATTAAAAATTAATTTCATGAAAAACACAAAAATTCTATATTTTCCAAGAAATCTGATAAAAAATCCCTCTCGTACGTTTCCAGTTTAGATCAATGTACATTACTTAGATTTTTTTCAGATTTTTAGTTCAACTTCTTTACGTTAAAGAGTGTGGGACAGTAATTTTTTAGAACCTTTTTGGAAAAAAATCGTGTTAAAATAAAACAATTCTACAGAACTATTTTCTGTTTCTTAGTCTAGGTCTTAAGAGCTCAATAAATTTTAAAAAATAATACTTTTTTTCAACGACACATAAAATTCTATACTTGTCGAAAAACTAACCTGATAAAAAATTCCTGTTGAACTATTCCGGTTCCCCTGTAATTAAAATTGAAATTTTCTGGTTGTTTGTATCATAATTAACTCTCGGACTGTTCACAGGAAATTTACAATACGTTCGCGACATATAGATTTCAAGCGAGCATTACCTTACGCGGTATATACGGGATCAGCTCGCTAATTTGGACCAAGCTTAAGAGTGGAACGGTAAAAGAAAAACTGATAATATACTAGCGTCGGTGAATCAGTGCAGTTACGTCACACGACGTAACAAACAATTGCATTGTTCCGAACAATACATTCGTTTGTTTCGTATTAAGGATTCCACACACCAAAGCGGCCGCGGTGGCGGCCACGGTGGCGATAATGCAGTGGCCTAACGCAACCTATACAATACAATGAGACCATGCACATACAAGCGTTCCGCTATCTGAGAACGCCACCGACTGCAGCGTTCAGTCTAGCGATCACCAAACACTGGCGGCCAAACTCGACAAGTTGCGTTAGGCCGCGCGATTTTCATTGTTTATATACCACAGAGTGAATATATTTAAGAAAATAATGTCGAAAATAGATAATTTAACAGAAAAAATCATAGATCAGTAAAGGATCATTTAATTTTGTATGACTTAGCACATCCTGATTACAAGAATATTAGGAAAATAAATAAAGTGTGGGACGAAATAGGAAAAGTTTTGGAAATTGATAGTAAAGTCTGTTCCAAACGATTAGGCGGAACTAGATTTTGCAATCTAGTTACTTTCATCGTTTAAATAATGCTTTTCAGCCGTTTTGTTTAAGCTTTGTAAATCATACTTGCAACAAACATTTTTTGGTTAAGGTTAATATCATTTTAAAATGTCATTTTCTTTATATTTTGATTTTTTGTGTCATTCTTAATACAAATATCCCATTTATTTATTTTTTGTCATTAAAATATGTAAGAAAATTAATTTAAGTTTGACATATGTCATTCGTTTCCATGGTTTCATTGTTGGAATGTTAAATTTTAACATTCCAAAGGGGAAAAATGAAATAACCCAAGCAAGGTCCAATATTATCATACAACTATATACCGTGATTCACTAACTGATCGCTATCGCTACCGCCACTCCCACCGCGTTAGTGTGAGGAGACCTGATCGCTACCGTGGCCGCCACCGCGGCCGCTTTGGTGTGTGGAATCCTTTATGCTATCCGACGCTAGTATACCAACATTTTACCGTGTTAAACGTATTTATATTAAGTATTTATACGTATTAGGCAATTATTCGTGATGTCATGTTCTTCTTATAAAAATCCTAATATAGACATAAGAATTCAATTCAATCGATTAGAATACCAATCAGTTACGGAAAATCCATGAAAAAAGTCAACAAACCTGTAACAAACAATGATTTGCATAAATAAACAGCCCACGATTTGGAGTGAAAAACACATGTACATAGGAGTAATTTGCTCTAATTAACATTTATTTATATTAGCTATGACAGGTGATCATGCGTCTCTGACTCACAGTTCATTGTTACACTTATCTACAGTTCTGATGCATCGAACACTTGAGAACAGTGTGCTATTTATTTAAGTAATGGATCTGAAACATGACCTCTAGTACCCATTTTTAGGGTACTAGAGGTTTTATAACATTTCTGTGATCTGTTATAGAATTTACGATGCCCTTCTCATGTTAAGTTTACATAGATCTCAAGTTATACTAATAAACAATATCTGCACTTAAGTGTCCCTTTCTAAGAAAAAGATTAGTTTTTTATCATTTATCATTTTTAGGATTTTGTAGGTATGACCACCAAAAAACCCTTATAACGTCACTCATGTGTCTGTTTGTCTGTCTGTCTGGAAATTATTAGAACAAGTAGGTTACGTGACATACAACTCTATAGTATTGAAAAGTACATTTGACAAAAAATGTCACATACAACCTTATTATTTTCAGCCGACGATATGTAGATCTGAAGAGAAAAGCAGAAGTCAAGTACGAATGGAGAACTGCTGCCAACCAATCTTAGGACTGTAAACTTTAAGAAAGAGAGAAGTTCTTTAAAGTGAGATGTAGTCCACTGTTGACAGTAGAAGATGAAGATTGTCAGATTCATATAGAGTATTTTTAATGTTTTATTAATCTCATATTTGCGTCACTATTACAGTAATATTGACAGTGATACATTTATCAAATTGTCATGTGAGATAAAAACTTATTGTTATTAATTACTTCTATATCACATATATGTATCTGCACCACTGACGTATAATTTTAAATTTATTTTAATTCTGAAATAAAGTTCTATACACATCCCACAGGAACCTAACCGATCTGCAATATTTAAATAGACCAGGCAGGGCTTGTGAAGGAAAATCTGCAGCTGGGACAAAGCCTGAATTTGGCGCTCCTCCTAGTCCTCAACCTCCCTCCTAATCCTCGAAATGTCCGACGTAGTGACGATATTCGCGCCCTCTAGATCAGTGTTTCTCAACAGGTGGTCCGCGGACCACCAGTGGTCCCCAGAAAAATTTTAGTGGTCCGCGAAAGTTTTTATGTGTTTTGTGCAGTTTTTTAAAAAAAATTATGCACATTTTTTATGTAAATAATTTATATTTTGTTTATTTTTCGTAAACTTTCTGTGAATTTCTACAAATAAAATAAATGTATTTAGTAGCACATTAAATATGTTTGTTTTCTTGCAAAAAATGAACCAACAATTATTATTAGTGGTCCGCGTTAGAAAATTATATATTATACTGGTCCGCGGTGCCTTTTTGCTTGAGAAACACTGCTCTAGATTATTCACCCGGGGCCAGTGCCCCCTTCGATTTTATAATTATGACCAAAAAATCCTTATATCAACACAGTTGGTAACGAGTGCACTAGTTTAATAAATAATAAAAAATAATAGTGAAAAACAAGTTTCTGAAACCGAAAAAATAATGAATCTTTTTATCAATAAATTTCTTATAAACTTAATGAACACTTTAGATACGAACAAAATGTAGAAAAATCGCGGAGATTATAAATTTTATTGTGACGAAATTTTCGCTTAATTATTTAAATTTAGTTTAAAAAAATTAAATGTAAACACGTCTTAGTATTCAAATAACAAATAGAAATGATTATAAAAAAAAAAAAATTGATGTGAAGTGTGAATATTCACACATTTCAGGGTTTCGCAGGTATATAATAAGTGAAGGCGGTATGCTGAGTGTGTAGGACAAATTTTACTTTGTAGTGTTCACGGCAAAATGAACGATATTTTTAAAATAATTTATCGTCTGTTAATCATATAATAAGACTGGTTATTAAATTTACGCTCTTAAAAATTAAATACAACATTTGTCAAAATATAACTAGAATTTTGACAAAATAATTTCAACATAATAAAAATGCAAAAAAAAAACCGAAAAAATAAAATTCACTCCGTACTCGAACTCGAAACCCTTCGTTTTCCAGCGTATTTTAGCTTACGAGACTAGTGCTCTAACCCATTACGCTATCGTACGCCTTGGCATTTGAGTGTCTTACATTGATATAACTTTTGTACTTTGTGAACCAAAAACCACAAAAAATGCGTTATTTTCCGAAAACATAATCTGATCAAAAATTCCTGTTGTACTATTTTGGTTCACACCAATATACATTACTTAGAATTTTTTTAGATTTTTAGTTTAAACCATCTGGGCTACAGGGTGTGGGACAAATTTTTTTTTGCACAATTTTGGCAAAAATCGCATCAAAATAATTTATTTTGCAAAAATAAAAATTTGATCGTTAATCCACGTACTAAGGGCTTTCATTTGATACCCTGCTCAGAATTAAAAAAAATATATTTTTGTTTTCGATGAGCACATATTTGTTTATATTTTTAGGGGGGTATGTTTTTTAGATGTTTTAGTATTTTTTCCTATGTGCGGGTCAAAGAGTTGTATAAGCATGCCAAATTACAACTCTCTAGGTTTAGCCGTTTGGCTACAATTTTTACCGAACAGACAGACAGACGACAAAATGACGGTATAAGGGTTTTTTGGTCATACCTACAAAACCCTAAAAAACTGTTGATTTTGATGTGATTATAGAAGAAATATTGTCCTAGACATCCAGCATTCTGTTGGTTTCTTACACTTATTAAATACCTTCAAAACTCTGAAATGTGTGAAATATCACACTTCACATTGTGTAAATTGTATTAATAATTTATTTTGTGATGCATGTAAAAAACTTAAATTTTATTAACGTGATTAAATATTATTATTATTACTAAATACCTACAAAACCCTGAAGTGTTATTTTAATGAAGAAAATATGATAATAACGAATACATCACTCTCCGGGATTTTAATCCGGGAATCAATCATTATCCCTACGCTACCAATATTGACTAATTTTATAAATTTCATTTAACAGATTTCGTAAAACAAATCTGAAACCCTAAATCCATGAGTAAACAGATCGATAGGAGGGTTTGTCTAGTCCCGGAAACGTAGTGTTAGGTGGGCGACAGGAAATGGTTTTAATCCAGCCAGGACCTCATCCAGTAGGGCTTTGCCGCAGTGCTACCGTTTTAGTGCTTCACTGCTTCACGACCTACCGACCATTCAATGCAATTCATTTATTTACAAATGTCAGACAATTCGACATGCCCGATAAACGTCAGACATTTGTGTTTATATTATACTGACGATTTATGGTGGCTTATATCAAAGGAAGTGCTTGTTATGGTGATTTTAATGGTATAATTTAAGTGTTAATCTCTGAATTTATACTCTCTGATTATAATTTAGGGTGAGAAAAAGAAAGGTGAACCATATTTTTTATAGAATGTGTATGTAAAATTACAGCAGTCTTCTTATTATTAGAAGGTTGCATCAGTGTTGCCAGACATCGGAAGCTAAAATACCGTACACGCGCATAAAAATTACCGTATTTGATTAAAAAATACCGTACAAAAAAAATATGTGAAATAAAAGATGGCCAGATTTGGCAGTGAAGAGCAAATAAAAAGACCCGTACATACATACTAAAGTTCTGGAAAATAATGCAGTAAATAAACAATAAAATATCAAATTGTTTAATCTCATTTTACAAATCATCACAAACAAAATAAATCATTTTACTTAACTCTAAATTAAGACTTAACTGTAACATTAAAAAATAAACTAAACATAAAAAATATCCCTAACAAAATAAATTATTGCAATATGAAAACTAATTCGAAATCCACTTAAACGTAAATCAGATATTATTTAAGACAGCCTACATGTTAATTAATGACAAAATCGTCATTAATTATCTCGTCTTTTTCTTTCTTGTCTTTATTTGGGACAAATTTCAGACAGTTTCCCAGTTTTGTATTTCTAATAAAACAAATTTGAATTTATTGGAGTGCAATTTAGGCATAAATAATAATAATAATAATAATTTATTTGCAAATTATTCCATACATGTAAATACATTTAAATACAAAAATATAACAAATAAACTTACAATACATCGCTTAAGTTGCAAGCAACTTGTGTGCGACGGTGTATGTACATTTAAATATAATAACAATTTTTATACTTATTTACATGTTAACAAATTTTTAAAATAAAATACAAAATATAATGGTCACATCCTACAAAATGTGTATTTTTATACATTACAAAACTAAAAAAATAAAAATAATAATAAACAATTAACATGAGTAAATCAAAGATTTAAATTAGTCATGTCATCTTCATGCAGAGATATTATCCAACATTTCAATTTTTTAACAAAGGTATTGTAACGCAAACCTTTAATATTTGCTGGCATCATGTTATATAAATGTTGTGCCCTATAATTAAAGCTTTGCTCACTTAATTTTTTAGTGATTCTATTTGTTTGAATATGATAGTTGCTCTTTTGTCTTGTCTCATATTTATGACTTAATGGTGTTTTAATACCAAATCTTTCATAGAATTTAAGTACGTTTATTAAGTAAATTTTATTTATAGGTAATATTTCTGAATTTTTATACAACATGGTAGTGCAATACATTCGAGGTTTTCTATAAATTATCTTTATTATGCTATTTTGTATAACCTTTAGTGAATTTATTACACTTTTAGTACAGCCACCCCAGACAAGAATTCCATAACTAATTAATGACTGCACTAGACCATAATATATTATTTTTAAATTTGTTACACTCAGATTTTTTCTTAATATTAAAAAACGTGTTATGTGATGTCTTAATTTACTACATAAATACTTTACATGTTCGTCCCATTTTAAGTGACAATCCAGCATAATTCCTAAATATTTAATTTTGAGAGTTGCACCTATTTTGATGTTACAGTCACATATTTTTGTTTTACATTCAGTAGTATGCAACTTGTCTTTTAAAGTTGGTAAACTACCTTTATAGGGAGCGAAGGGAACATATTTAGTTTTTTTGAAATTTAAAGTCAAAAGGTTTATGTTTAACCACTCACATACAATTTTTAAATTATTTGCTGCTTCTAATTTAGCATTTTCCCACGTGTCACTTTCTATTATTAGAGCTGTATCATCAGCAAAGGATAGAATTTTACAGTTAGTATTTAGGTTTAACAAGTCATTTATGTACACTAAAAAAAGAATAGGCCCTAAGACGGTACCTTGCGGAACTCCATATTGCACTACACGAGCCTCACTAATTTGGTTGTTCACTGTTACATACTGTTTTCTGCTACTCAAATAATCGCGAAACATATTCAGTGCTGTACCACGAAAACCATAACACTCCAGTTTATATAACAACCGTTCATGATTCACAGTATCGATAGCTTTTTGAAGATCTAAGAACACTGATATTACGGGTCTTGAAGAATCCATTGCTTCGTAGATTTTACTTGTAATTTCAACAAGAGCATTATTTGTACTTACAGATGATCTGAATCCGAATTGGTACTCAGATGGTATAAATAATTACACAAAATTAATATACTAGGTGTTTGTTTGAAACGGGGCACCCCGAAAATCTCCTTTATTAATAAAGATACAAAAAATCTTCAGAACAAAAGTTAAACTAGGCAAAAAGGCCCATCTAAAGGTTACTATAAGAATTCTGAGGCACTTCCGGTTTCACCGGAAATGATGTCAACTTTTGATCTAGCATAGGGAATCGATAATTTTATATTTTTTGACACCAAAAAGTCATATTTTTATGTTAACCATTTCAAAATGGCGACCATTTATTTACAAAATAATAATCAACATAAGTTTTACAAAGTTGAACGTAGCAAGCTTATACGTCACTCTAATTTGTCTAAAATACGCGGGTTTTTTTTGTGTGAATTACTTTTGACATGTGCAAAATTATTTGCGCGCTATTTGTTTATCAGTTTCCTAGCAACCACATATTTAGAAATAAAAACAAAAAAAGATCTAGATAATATTACTTTCGTTAATCCCACATTTTTACCGACCGCCAACATATATAAGGGAGGTATTGTGATCATACCGATTTTGACATTTCGAGATTTCGATGGATCTCCACGAATTGAGGTCCTTACATAACGTTTTGACTATTTTTAGCATGATGTCTGTCGGTCTGTCTGTCCGTCCGTCTGTCCGTCCGTCCATCTGTCCGTCCGTCCGTCTGTCAGTCCGTCCGTCTGTCCGTTCGTCCGTCTGTCCGTCCGTCTGTCCGTCCGTCCGTCCGTCCGTTTGTCTGCCTGTGTACACGTGCAGAGCAAATTCGGCTGAAAGGATTTTTATGAAACTTCATATTTAAGCTTCTGCCATCAATGGCACGAGTTGATCAATTTTTGGTAAAAATCGGTTGACTAAAAATGGGAGTTTACTCGTGTCGATTTTAAGATTTATGCGAATATTTCACAACAGAAAAATATTTCGAAAAAATTTATTCAACAAAAGTTGCCATAAAAGCAATAACTAACAACTTTTATTTGAGACATTTTTTGATAAAACGAAAAAACTTGTTTCGAAATTTTTTCATATTTATATGTAACGTTTCCATGGTCATGATAAGTAATATCCTATTAGAAAATATTAGGCCAAGTTATTTCTTCTCTGCTGCTAGAATGTATTTTATACAAGTACTTTGTGATGGCGGTTGGTCTTGTGGTGGCCACAGTTGATTTTTTAAACTAATATATACAAGGGCCGAATCTAGCGTTTGGCAAGTGAGGCACTCTCCTCGGGCGCAAAGTTGGTAAGGGCGTAAAAATTATTCCGGCACCCAGTTTTTCGTTATAATTACAATCCATGACCAAGGATGGGGGAGCAAGACTGATAATTTGCCTCAGGCGCAGAAATATCTTTGTCCGGCCCTGATGTATACCATATTTTGGAACGGAGGAAGTATTTATTAGCATTATGTTTCTGTATGAACTATAAGCTTAAAATAAAATATTATATTGTTGTTATATTGTTGCCGTGTTTTGGCGCCTTTAGCAAATAAAAACAAGGTTCTCACCTCTCAAAATTTAAGTGATGAGCAAAAAAAAAAGGTCCTCACCTCCCAAAATGTAAGTGATGAGCAAAAAAAAAGGTCCTCACCTTCGCAATAGCGCCCCTTAGTCAAGCCCGTCAGCGCCCTTTTCCTTAGTGCGCCCAGGGCCGTCGCCCACTCCATATCAATGAAATCCTGAAACGTACGATTTGCATTATTTCGTAATTGAAAAGTTAATAAACTCTCATTCTAAGAAATAATTAAGTACATAAAATCCTTTAACGATAATTCTGTTAGTAAAACCTTAACACTTGTGTAAACATTGAAAGGTCATATCTTATTTGCAATGGCTTCTTGGCAAAACTTGTTCATACACTACTCAGTAGCATCTTACTTCCGTCAATGGTCGTGATCTGTGATTTTATAGAATTAAGATACATTTATGTATAGACTGGCGCCGGCGTCACTCAAACATTAGAATTGGCAACCGTAACAATATTCGGACTAAAATTATAACGTCTATGTGGGTGTTGTTTTGATGAATTTTATGTTTATAATGGTTTTAATTAAAGATTATAAACTGCTAGTCATGAATCAGGTAACTATAAATGTATTTAGGTGAGATTGAGTTCATAAATCATTGTGTCGTCATTACTATATTCGTAAAATTTTACATTTGTTATTGTGAAATCAGTGGCAGTTTATAAATTGATCGAGTAGTTTGTTGACAATGAGCGTTTAAGAAACAAGTTTATGAAAAAATTGATATTATTCGTGATGGTTTTCGTTGGATGATTTTTTACGATTTTAGCAAAGGCTAGGGTGACCAATTTCTTAAGAAGGCAATGCGGGACGGAGCAAAAAAAAGGTCTTCACCTCCCAAATCCAAGTGAAGAGCAAAAAAAAGGTCCTCATCTCCCAAATCCAAGTGAAGAGCAAAACAAAGGTCCTCACTTCCCAAATCCAAGTTAAGAGCAAAAAAAAAGGTCCTCACCTTTCAAATCCAAGTGAAGAGCAAAAAAGAAAGGTCTTCACCTCTCAAATCCAAGTGAAGAGCAAAAAAAAGGTCCTCACCTCCCAAATCCAAAATGCGGGACAGTCCTGCAAAATTCGGGACGAATGGTCACCCTAGCAAAGGTCTAACTCAGTATTTCCCAAAGGGTGCCGCGAAATCTTAAAATAAATCTAGCGTCGTTTTTATTTTAACATTATTGTCTGAATATACGTACAATACCATTATAAGAATAAAGTACACGAAGGATCATTTTATGACGAATTTAAATTGACATATCCCGTTTTTCTTTAATATGGCGGCATCTGTATAAAAATTTCTTCTTCTATGACTACGTAGTTGTGCCACGAAATTTTTCTTCTTTGGAAATTTTCCACGAGAGTAAAAAAATTGAGAATCACTAGCCTAACTCAACAACAATGCATAGATTCGCTTCGTTCAACTTATGGTAATGAAGTAGCATCAGAAAAGACTGTTTACAATTGGTTTGCAGAATTTCGTCATGGTCGTGCGTCCGTCAGTGATGAATCTCGTGAAGGTCGACCAAAATCGGTTGTAATTCAAGAAAAACATCGATGCTGTGCGCAAAATGATGAACTTACCGTGAGATAGAGGCATCCTTTGGCATATCGTAGACTGCAATACATTCGATTTTGCATGAACATTTAGCTTGGAAAAAGATTTATTCCCGATGGATTCCGCATAATTTGACCGAAGCTCAAAAAAAAGGCTCGTGTTGATTGGTGTAAGGGAATGTTAAAAAAAATCAACCTAGGGACTACAAAATCCGTATACATCATTACAGGTGACGAAACTTTGTTCGAAGGATTTGTTCATATGAACCGGAAACTAAGCAACAATCCATTTGGGTCTTCCAAGATGAACCTAAACCCACAAAAGTTGTTCGTTCACGAAGCACTTCCAAGAAAATCGCTTGTTTCTTCGGTTGTACTGGACACGCCGTTCCTTTCGTACCATTCCTTTAGATCAGTGTTCTTCAACCTTTTTGCCCCCGCAGAGCGGTGAAAATAGGATAAATATCCGCGGACCGGCTGAAAACTAAGACAAATAAAAACCAATATATATATAGTATTTTATTATTATATAGATATATGTTATAGGGCCGAGAGTTCCAGTTGCTAATAAACTGTCCAATAAGTTTATTAGCAACATATTTTTTTTTCCGAGAGTTCCACCCCGAAATAGTTATTAGGTTGCTAATAAATAGGCTTATTTGTCTAATAACTTATAGGCAACATGCAGTGCTTAATAAAGTGACATATAACGAAAAACAAGTTCGCAAAATGTGTTAATATTTCAATTTTAATTGAAAAACAGTATAATTTTAAAAGAATATACGAATGTGTAGTTTTTAAACATTTCTATAATGGTGATTTTAGTGTTTTATATACATTTTAGTTGTATTTTGACGAAATCGACGATCCGTTTGGATGAATTTATAAATTATGGACAACCGTTTTTAGAATATTTTGGGCATTTATTGTAACTGTGATATATAAAGAACAATATATAAATATATATGTTTAAATAAACATTGTGTTTTATTTTTATATATGTATTTATTTCAATTACGATTACAACACATTACAAACAATACTTTAAGCATTACTATTTATATAAAAATGATAGAAAATAAGAAGACAGACGCAATTATTGGCAGAATAATAAAGATGTAAGGCTGAAAATTGCTGATAAGTTTAATTCATATTGTTTAAGGAATGTAAAATAAAGCAAAATATGGCTGTCTTCTTATTTTCAGTCACTTTTGTATTATAAAATGCTATTTTTATTAACTTCTCTTCTATCTATATTGCCCTCTTTTTCTGTGATAAAATTTGTTGAACGCCGTTTAATTGTCATTGTAACAGTAACACAAAAAATATACGTAACGTAACGTCATTGAATGCAAAGTCAAACTATTTATTGTCAAAATATTTAATGTCAAAATATTCAGTGTCAAATTTTCATCTCACTCTAGCTCTACAAATTTACGTATAGCTCTATCCCTCTTGCACCGTGTTACTATCTTCATAAGAAATACCAATACAAAAACAAAAAATTATGTTGCTAATAAACTATTAGAAGGATTTTGTAACTTGGAAATCACCAATAAATTTATTAGCTTCATAAATATATTATGTGTCTAATAACTATTAGGGAGTTTATTAGGAACTGGAACCCTCAGCCCTTACAGTTATATAATTACAAGTTTTAGTGCGACATCTGCTGCTGCTTCTTTGTTAGAAAATTTGATATACGTGGCTGCAGAGTTGTTCCAGAGAGACGAAGCGCTGCATTAACATCCATTCGATTTCTCTGTTTAATTTTTATAATTGACATGACTGGAAAAAAAATTTCACACGAATAGGAAGTCGAAAAAATGACCAATAATTTGATTGCTTTATAACTCAAAGATGGATATTCTTTTTCTTGCGATTTCCAAAATTGAGAAAATGATTGCATTTTATGCCTGTACACCAGAGTGACATCACAAGACAACTCGGCCAGCTTTTCTTTTTCACGAGGATCAAGTACACATGACTTTATATCTTTCAAGAATGGATTATTAATCCAGAGGTTACCTTTACGATGATCTTTATTTTCAGGGAAATAATTATTAAAGTTTTCAGCTAATGCTCTGAAATGTTGACTTATTGTTGAATATGACTTTCTGGTTGACAACAGCAGCAATCAAAAATCCTTTCAAAAGTGGAAACATTTCTATATCTTTGTCTATAATTGACTATCCCGAAGAACTAGCTTCTTCCGAAGTATGAAAAATAGCCGCGAGAGGTATTGTATTGGGGCTAGTAAATATTAAATAAATCATGGTTCGGACAAAAGTTAACTTCAGCGTCGACTAAAAAAAAGTGCTAAAAGTGCTATCGTGAATAGAAGTGTGCATCTACAGAGTGATTATTTAATGGCGAGACGACGTCAGCGAATTATCAAATAAAATAATAGAAAATTAAATAAAAGAATGGCAGGAAATCATTCACTCAATAATTTGGAGATGACGGAAGTGTCTACTACGCGCATGCGCGCATAATCGCCTGCTACGATGTGTATGAAACGGCAATTTATTAAAACTTCCAGTGACGTCGTCTTGCCATTAAATAATCACTCTGTACATGATTCGGTCAAAATATTTCGCGGACCGGTAGGAATTTTCATATTTGGTACTGACGCTGAAAGAGATACGCGAATGCACTGGTTGAAATGTTTTTTATAATGTGTTTTATTTCATTCTATTATTTATGCATTTATTTATATAGAATGCAAAAAACTAAATTTATTTTTGTATTAATTATTTGGTCTTGATTTAGACTAAACATTATCATTTGTCTGGCATTGCATTATTTTTCTTTCATTTATTTCAGTATCAGATCATTGAAGCAACCACAAATACCAGTCAATAAAACAATATCCTTTATAACTTGCAGAAACCTGCATGCGGGTATTGCAGATGTTAATGTTTATTATTGTTTGTACTAAAAGTAGCAACATTCGCGGCTTCCCACAATGTTGGCCGCTGCCATTGCACCAGTCCCCGGTATGTGCAATGACCCAGCCTCAATCCAGAGCAGATGACTCACTCGGTGACATATGGGCCGAAACATTTCATGACCAAGTGATGAGAAATTAAATTGCGTGATTTAATTGGCTATTTGGCAGGATGACTACACAGAATTAGTTTATTTAGTTTATTTTAATTATATATAGTACGGTGGCAAACTACGCTGTAGTCTAGTATAGATAACACTGCTCAACAAAAATTTTTTCTTCAAGCGGATTATAATGCTTACATTACATTGTTCAATACATTCGGTAGAAATGATACATTTTTTTACTAGTTACAAAATGTGAACATTTTTATACTAGTAAATAGTTCATATAGTTATCAACAGATGGCACTGATGGCAGCAGTCGCCATAAACAAAACATCTGTCAATTTAATATGTTTGTAGCGTGGTTTGTAGTGAATTCAGAAATTAGTTACGTTATTAGTGAGTTACTTTATTATTATTCTGGGATCATTCTGTGATTAGTTACAAAATACACAATATAAAGATTAAAAATTAAAAAATGTCTCAACCAATTCAATGTACACCGCCGGAATTAGCAGCAATAGCATCTGAAACTATAAAGTCATAAGTATTTATGGTTGCAAATTTTTAATAACTACGCTTGAAGAAAAAATAGTATGTATCACTCGGAGTAGAACGCCTTTTTTGTGCTTCGCTCAATATGCAAGTATCGCCTCGGCAGCAACATTTGAGCTCAGCACAAAAAAGAGCGCGTTCTACTCCTAGTAACATAATATACTATTTTTATCTTGGTGCGAGAAAAGTAAGAACTGATTTTGGATATTTTTGATGGGCTGATTCCAAATATACCTGACTCTTTTTCGTAGCAGCTCTAGTTTTTGAGATACAGACTAATTGATTAGTTTTTTATCTAAAAACGGTAAACTTCCTCCTTGGACAGCAAAGTGGATATACAAAATATCCTTGTTTTTTATGTCTTTGGGACAGCAGAGCTAAGGATCAGCACTGGGTTAACAGAAATTGGGTGATTTCCTTTAAAAAATGTCATAATTCAAGAAAAACAAAACGTTGTCAACGAACCTTTGGTTGCTAGAGAGAAAATTATATTTCCACCCTTGCATATCAAGTTTGGGCTTATGTAGCAATTTTTGAAGGCTTTACATCGAGATGGACTTTGTGTAAGCTATTTGACACGTAAATTTCCTGGGATTAACTCTGAAAAACTGAAAGCCAGATTATTTGATGGTCCTCAGATAAGGCAACCTACTGAAGATCCACAATCCAATCCAACCGCATCAATGAACGAGATTGAATCTAATTCTTGGGGTTCATTTACTCAAGTAGTACATTTTCTTGGAAATCATAAGGCAGAGAATTAGTGGAAAATATGCTTTCCAACTTTTTTAATTTTTCAACTCACTAAGCGACAACGCTACCACTGTGCTACACAGGATCACTCTTTCCAACTTAAATATTCTCGGTTGTATTATGACCACTTACCAGAAAACCTAGGTGATTTTAGTGAAGAACCGGGGGAAAGATTCCATGAGGACATAAAACTATGGAAGATAGATATCAAGGAAGATAAGATAGCCACATGATGGCCTACTACTGTTGGAGTCTTCAGAAAGACTGTTCTGGTAAACTCCATGCTAGAAAGTCGTACAAAAGAACATTTTTAAGTGATAAATGATGAATGTATATTTATCTACTTTGTGAAATAAATACCTTACTTTGTCTCTTTTGTGTTTGTAACTAGCAGTTGGAGCAAATAGTAACAGTAATAACGTGCATACAAGTTAAGAAATAAGATATTTTATTGTAAAAGAAGCCAATATAGCTTATCTCAAAAACTAGATCTGATAGACCAAATCTGACGGCTATTTTGGATTCTGTGCCCAAAAATTACCTAGAGACAGTTAAAAACTCGCAGGCACCAAAATGTCTGTTGGGCTGTGTTATTAAGGAGGCGAACCACTCTATAGTTACGTACCCAGCAAACATTTTTATACGGGCCAGTACTGTTGAAGCACATACTCCCCGTCATTGAAAGTAATGGGCCAGTGCTGTCTTTTCGCACTGGGCCAGTACCCCGGTGTTCCTGTGGCCGTTAACTGGCCCATTGGCGTATCAATTGCCGGCCCAGCAGCGGCAAAGTGCAAAATAATCGCATTACTTGCAAGATTTATTTCTGACGGACCAGTGCTTATATAATACCCACTCTCTAGTATTTCAAATGTAACATATGTGTACTTACCCAGTATTAAAATAAATTAATGGTTAAGTGCAAAATAAATACTCATTTGGTCATTTTCACCATCGTGGATTAATTAAATTTATTTAACAAATAAAGTTGACAATATCGCATCGGTTTTAAACTATTAATGAAGAAATTAACATAGCTGTCAATTGAATGATCCGATATTGTCAACTTTATTCGTTGAATAAATTTATTTATAAATTTATAGATTTATTTATAAATATTAAATAAATATAATTTCAGGAATAACAGGAATTAGTTTATTTAATTTATTAATTTATTAAAGAATTTTTAGAAAATGGTTTTCTGCTATTTCGGCCAGACCAATTGATCCTAAAGATAAGGGGTGACTAATAATTTTCGCCAATATTCGTCTTGTATTGTCTACCACATCCTTTCACACTGACTTGAAGAGTGCCAACCTAAAGAAATCATACTTGTTAAAATAAATTCAATATCCAAATTTTATGTAAGGTGTTTAAGCATTAATGTTAATGTTTATACACATTTACATTACATTACTTTCGTTTTTAAATAATTGTCTTAACCTCACAAGAATTTTCAGGTTAAATGATTTATGCTTTGTTTTGTTAAAACATGAAACACTTGAGTTAAAGAATTTATCAATCTGCACTTACCTTTTATATTCCATATTACGTTCTAAAACACTTATAATTCTTCTGATTTTATATTCTTCATAAACCGTATTCTTCACAAACATAAATAAACGCGGCAACACCACACAAATCACATGAACTTCACTTGGCGTGTTATTTAAATAAAATATTTTTAAAAAAGTTTAGTTTTAAGTAAAAAGTTTGAGTGAAGAAGAGATTCATTAAAATAAAAAATAATAGAAAAGGTACTTAAAAATGTTTTAAAAGAAAAGTAAAATGTAACATATTAACAAAAACAAGGAGTGCTCATAAAATGCTGGTAAAGTACTTCGTATAGGAGGAGTGCGAAATACAAATGTTAATTATATTATTAATACTGGCGTTGCACAAACTTTTGGTGCCAGCAATTTACCAACAGAAAAAGCAGTTTGCGGCATTTGGCCGATGGTTGAATGTTTGCTGGGTATACAAGGGCGTAGGTCGAATGTGCATAAGCGGATATATATTTTTTAATATTTAATAAGTTAATCACCTGATAGGGGTTTTCATTATATGAATTTCGTTAGACAATCATCTCGTTTCCACGTAAATGCAAAGAGTACTACAAAGTTCGTGTACCTTGCTTATACTAACAAGACATGCAATATTACCTGTGATAGGATCTTTGCTATAAGTACAGGAACCGCATTGTCTGACAGTGTCTGGGAAAATAACCCTGTGAATTATACCCGGAACTAGAAGATTGCACAGGACGGAAATGCGCGGGGAAACACAAAAATATATCTTAGTTTCTGTCAGAGTTAGATATAAAAAATGGAAATTGAAATACAAACTCACACTACAGATAAAAAAATTAAATAAAAATGTATAAGAGGTGTTTTCGCCATGTACCAGGTCTACAAGTATGAAATGTGGATTTTTTTTTTAAAATAAAACACAATAAACTCAAAAGAACAGTAAAAGTTTATTTATTCAAAGTATGCTCCATTAGAAGTTATACATTTTCCCCATCTTTCAGGCAATTTGTGAATACCTCGCCTGTAGAACTCTTCCCCTTTTCCCGCAAACCATTCATATCACATTCTTTCACATTTTCATAGTAACAAAAGTGCTGTTCGGCAAGTGCGTGACCCATCGATCCGAACAAGTGGTAATCTGAAGGGGCCAAGTCTGGTGAGTAAACGGCATGGGCTAGCACTTCCCACTTGAGTGCCTCCAATGTGTTGCAAACTGCTTTTGCCTTATGTGATGGAACGTTATCGTGAAGAAAGATTACCTTGTGCTGTCTTCTTTCGTATTCTGGTCGTTTTATGAGCAGCGAATGGTTCAATTCGATCAGTTGTTGTTGGTAGCGTTGGGTATTAACTGTTTCACCAGGTTTTAACAATTCATAATAGACCACACCATTTTGGTCCCAACAAGTACAGAGCATTGTCTTTTTGCCAAAGCGATTCGGTCTTGCAGTTGATGTGGATGGTGAGCCTGGGTTCACCCATGATTTTTTGCGTTTGGGATTTTCAAAATAAATCCATTTTTCATCGCCAGTAATGATACGATGCAAAAAAGACTTTCTTTTGTATCGTGCAAGCAAAATTTCACAAGTGTTTTTGCGTTTTTCCATCTGCCTCTCATTCAATGCATGTGGAACCCATCTGCCGACTTTCTGGATCTTACCCATCTCTCGTAGGCGATTGGAAACAGCTTGTTGACTAACGCCTAACTGCTCTGCTAGTTGTTTTTGTGATTGACTATCGTCTTCCTGTAGCAATGTTTCCAATTTTGTATCTTCATATTTTTTTGGAGGTTTTCCATGTTTGTTTGTAAGATCAAAGTCACCACTTTTGAAACGCCGAAACCATCGTTCACACGTATCTTGCGATGGAGCATATTCACCATAAGCTTCTCGAAGCAGTCGGTATGATTCAGCAGCAGTTTTTTTCAAATGAAAACAAAACAGTAGTACTGTCCGCGAATGCTCTTTATTTGGCACAAAATTTGACATTTTTAACACAGTAAAACAAAACTATATGATCACTTTTCAAATTATAACCTATACGCATTTGACATTTAATGATAACTTAACAAAACGCCATATGTGTTGAAACTTTGAACTATACACTCTGTTTGCGCGGCAAGTTTGAAAAAAATCCGCATTTCATACTTGTAGACCTGGTATATCTTCCTTATCATGATTAAAAAAATAGTTTATAATAAGAAAACAAATGTTTTATTACTATGCATTTTTTCATTTAGATAAATATTTTAGGAGTTACGTCTACTTAACTATCTTTTGTTAATATATGTATCTGCTAGTGCAGAGTGCAATCTTGGCTAAGTCACGTCCACTCAAAGAGACATGGTCGTAAATCAATGTGGTGTGCACTTTCTAAACTAATACCAGAAGTAAATAATTGCTGATTTATTGAAGACAGTGCTCAGGGAATTGCTGATCAGTGACGCGATTACATACAGGTGTCGTTGCAATTCACTTTGTATTTAAACATTATCAAGATGAGGCAATGCACTCACCTGTCTCGACATGATTGCAAATTAAAATGCGACGTCCTTTTCAATTTATTTGTGTAATAGCGTTTTTGATTTGTATGCTCGGAGTGCTCCGAGAATGCTCTCTGAGTAAAAACGTTTTCGTTGTGTTTTACACAACACGAAGAAAATCATAGAATTACTGTCTCATTGCCTGTATTCATCTGATTTATCCCCTATCGACTTTTTTTGTTCCCCAATGTCAAACAAAAAATGCGTGGATAGCGATTTTCATCACTTTAAAAAGCTGGTGAAGCCTTCGAAAACCATGTTCTTGAGATAGCAACTTCAGAGGGGAAAAATGTTTCGAGAATTGGTTTGAACGTATGCAAAAGTGTATAAATCTTAAAGGCAAACGTTCTGAAAAGCAATAAAGCAATTTATTAAAAAAAAAAAAAAATTTCTTAGTTTTTGTAAAAATTAAAAGACGATAAAAGAAAATGTCAGGCGAATAAGGATGCTAAGGAGCCACAGGAATGTTTTTACTGGCCAAAAACTCGTTTATTGAAATTGCTGTGAGACAATGCGCATTTTTCTCATCCCCAATTCATTCAACTCTTCAAGTCAAATTCAACTCTTCCCCGATCATACTGACTTCCCGCATTCTGTCTACATTTTCATCGGTTCTTGAAGATGAAGGCCTTCCGCTTCGTGATTCATCTTCAATCAACTCTCTTCCTTCTGAAAATGCCTTAAACCACCAAAAAACCAAGGTCTTTGACAAAACACTGTCTCCGTAGGCCTGCTGAAGTTTTGCAAAAGTGTCCGTTGCACTGTGCCCATGTCTGAAACAAAACCTGATAGGACACCGTTGCTCCAAATGAATGTCACTCATTTTTAAAAAGCACTAGAAAAAACTGTTTCACAAAAAAAATCGCTAAGGACAACAAAATTACTCTACCGAGTTTAAACTCGTACTGAAGGCGTATCACATGTTCATCTACCGTCCCTCTAAATCCCGCGTCCCAAATGTTGGCAGATCATATGCTTTTTGCCAGTGCGGTTACTTAATTTACACACCTCGTATCTACGAAGGCCTTTTTTTTTATTCAGGGAAAATCTTTTATAGACACCAATCTGGTAGTGTCGGAATCTCCTTCAATTGGCCTACCGACTAAAAACCCTGCTTGCCCCTTTTTTCACACCAAGGAACTATCTGTGGTGATTTTCATCTTGAAGGGAACAGGCTAGCTCAACCTATCCTCACATTCTTCTATTCTGTCTTTCTCGCTCGTCTGTCTTCTTTCTCTTCATAATGGCTGAGAGCATCTGCCGCACCGTTTCCCAGTTTTCCCTGGAGTGCCGCATAACCTGGACCATGTTGTCGGATGTCAGGTTCTCTCCTGTTATCATGTATGCTCGCATTCTTTCTGCAGTCCATCTCCCGCATGCGAATAGTGTATGTTCGGCTGTGTATAGTGTTTATGAAACGGTTATAACCGAACCACAAAACCGCGGTTTTCAGTGCAAAAATCGAAACCGCAAAACCTCAAAAAAACGCGTTTTTCGGTTTATCCTTAACAAAATAATCCTTAAGAAAAAAGATACAAAGGTAAGAAGAAAATCTCTCAAATGTGACAACAAATGTATTATTCTTGAATAAAGGCTTTATTAGATTTAAAAAAAATATCAGTAGATAGGTGCATAATGTATGCTACCAACTAGACTTTTTCTTAGAGTTAGTTAGTTAAAAATTTTTTGGCGCACAGCAACAAAGGCTATTTGCGCTCTTTTTCTTAGAAATTTAAAGAAATGTATTGGCGCCAGACGCAATGCGCATGGGAAAGTCAGTGCGCCAGAGTGCACTATCCACTATTAAAGCAAGATCCACCTACGCCGAAAGAACATTTTAAGCGCCAACTTCTGCACCAAATTGCGTTCACGTTTAAACGATAAACATTTAAATAGTTTAGTGTTTTTAAAAGCCTTTTATTTAAATTTAAATAAACCTTAAGTTAGTATGCTACGTAGGTTGTAGTGTATAATTATTGTATGGTTTTTTATTAGTATTAGTTTTTTTATTGTAAAGTACAATAGTGTATTTCAATTTCAACACATAATAAAAATTTATTGATTTATTTTAGAGTATCTACAGTAGAAAAAAATTAAAACTTGAAAAACCGAAACTGAAACCGCGGTTTATGATTTTTAAAAAGCGAAAACCGCGGTTTTCAAAAAATGCGGTTTTTCCGATACTCTAGTTGTGTCGATTGCGCCGCAGTAGGTACAATCGTCGTCCTGGTCCATCCCAATCCTCAGGGTGAAAGATTTAAAAGACCCATGGGTTGTCAGGGCTTGCGTGACATAGTAGTCTATGTTCCTGAACTTGCAGGCCAGCCACTCTGGCATGTTGAGGATGACCCTTTTTGTCCACTACCCTTTGTCCTGATTCCTGGAACACTCCTCCTGTCATTTCTCTATCGAATGTGATCTGGCGGCGTTTCTCACCTCAGATCCCATCTACGAAAGCCTGGTATGAAATTTCACAAGTCACGTCAGTTTTTCTCTTTTCGAATAGTACTTTTTGTATTTGTTTGCTTTTTACCAGGTCTACAAGTATGAAATGCGGATTTTTTTCAAAGTTGCCGCGCAAGCATAGTGTATAGTTCAAAGTTTCAACACATATGGCGTTTTGTTAAGTTATCATTAAGTGTCAAATGCGTATAGGTTATAATTTGAAAAGTGATCATATAGTTTTGTTTTACTGTGTTAAAAATGTCAAATTTTGTGTCAAATAAAGAGCATTCGCGGACAGTAGTACTGTTTTGTTTTCATTTGAAAAAAACTACTGCTGAATCATACCGACTGCTTCGAGAAGCTTATGGTGAATATGCTCCATCGCAAGATACGTGTGAACGATGGTTTCGGCGTTTCAAAAGTGGTGACTTTGATCTTACAGACAAAGGCCATGGAAAACCTCCAAAAAAATATGAAGATACAAAATTGGAAACATTGCTACAGGAAGACGATAGTCAATCACTAAAACAACTAGCAGAGCAGTTAGGCGTTAGTCAACAAGCTGTTTCCAATCGCCTACGAGAGATGGGTAAGATCCAGAAAGTCGGCAGATGGGTTCCACATGCATTGAATGAGAGGCAGATGGAAAAACGCAAAAACACCTTTGAAATTTTGCTTGCACGATACAAAAGAAAGTCTTTTTTGCATCATATCATTACTGGCGATGAAAAATGGATTTATTTTGAAAATCCCAAACGCAAAAAATCATGGGTGAACCCAGGCTCACCATCCACATCAACTGCAAGACCGAATCGCTTTGGCAAAAAGACAATGCTCTGTAGTTGGTCGGACCAAAAGGGTGTGGTCTATTATGAATTGTTAAAACCTGGTGAAACAGTTAATACTTAACGCTACCAACAACAACTGATCGAATTGAACCATTCGCTGCTCATAAAACGACCAGAATACGAAAGAAGACAGCACAAGGTAATCTTTCTTCACGAAAACGCTCCATCACATAAGGCAAAAGCAGTTTGCAACACATTGGAGGCACTCAAGTGGGAAGTGCTACCCCATGCCGTTTACTCACCAGACTTGGCCCCTTCAGATTACCACTTGTTCGCATCGATGGGTCACGCACTTGCCGAGCAGCACTTTTGTTCATATGACAATGTGAAAGAATGGCTAGATGAATGGTTTGCGGGGAAAGGGGAAGAGTTCTACTGGCGAGGTATTCACAAATTGCCTGAAAGATGGGAAAAATGTATAACTTCTAATGGAGCATACTTTGAATAAATAAACTTTTACTGTTCTTTTGACTTTATTGTGTTTTATTTTTTTTAAAAATCCGCATTTCATACTTGTAGACCTGGTAGTTGTGTTTCTACCATGTAACATAGTTGGTCGTATTCTTGTTTTGTTTTATTTCAATGTTCGTATATTTATTTGTCCAAGTATTGGGAAACCAGAAATTCTTGTACTCTGTTGCATCTGCTGTTTTACTTCTAACAAATTTCGGAGTTGTTGATATTGACTAAAATATTTGAAGCTGTAAAATCATGCAAATTGTAAATATTACAAACACTACCGAATTCTAATATCAGCCTTTAAATATTGGAACATACAGTAGAAGTAAAACAGACTGAGAAAGCACTTAAAAGTATATTAATGTTTTTATTTGTTTCATTTTTTAAACGTAAATAATCATACTTAAAAGCGAAAGAGACGCGGCTCATTATACCGGCTGACCGACAGCGAGTCTATTCCTGTCTCACCCACCTACATACAGACTGCTCCACCCTCAATAAGTAGTATTTTTAAATAACCCCGCCCCATACTGAATATATTAGGGTATCTTTAGCTCTATCGAATATTTTACCATACTTAAATCATGTATAATAGGGGTTATTTTTGTCACTGCTCAAGTAATTTAAAACGAATATAGAATAGATTTCAATAACTGTATTAAATTAGTATTTTTCTATTTCTGTCTTGTTATACGACGGTCACGCTAGAATTATTGAAAATAAGACACATCGTTCAATTTTTTTTAGGATTTTATTTAAAACTAAGTGAAGAACTCGTACTTCGTTACGGTTTTGCTCAAAAAAAGGTTCGTGTTATATTGGTTCCTATTATCCCTGTCCAAACATTTAATTTCTGCAGCCTTTGAGTTCGGGAGGAATGAAACAAATGGAAATTTTCTCGACTCCAGTACCTAAAATTTTGTCTGTGCACTTCACCATTTAGAGTAAACGTTGCTTCGTCAGTAAATAAAATTCTTTGAAGCATTGTTGGGTCGGAATTAATTTTTTCAAACATTTCAAAACAAAAATCCATACGTACTGCTGCGTCGCTTTTTAACAATTCTTGATGATTTTGAAATTTGTATGATCGAAACTTTTTTTTTTAAGAAGTTAAAAACAGATCCAATACTGACACCAACGGTTTGTCCAATTGATCTTAAAGTATTTTGATTGTTTTCTTCCATAATATTTCCAACTGCTTCTCTTCTGTAAGCACGTGGGATGTTGTTCTTTTTTTTATTATGTTTTGACTTGAGACATCCTTCGCGATGAAATTTATTAACTAGTCTTGAAATTGTAGAGGGATTTGGTATTGGCCGATCTGGATAAGTTGCACTAAATACAGCAGAAACTTCTCTTAAACTCATTTGGGAGTTATACCAAGTTACCATCGTTATTTTTTATTCATCTGTATACATGTTGATTAATTTTTAAATCAGCAATGAGCAAAAGTATACGCACTAATTGTTTATGTTGCAAATGAAAATGAACACGATTTATATTGCTGTCAAAAACTGTATCTATGCTAATGACATAGTACATGATGCATTAAAAAATAAATTCACTGTATATAAGGGAGGTATTGTGATCATACCGATTTTGACATTTCGAGATTTCGATGGATCCTATATAACGTTTTGACTATTTTTAGAATGATGTCTGTTGGTCTGTCTGTCTGTCTGTCGGTCTGTGTACATGTGCAGAGCAAATTCGCCTAAGAGGATTTTTATGAAATTTCATATTTAAGCTTTTGACATCAATGGCACGAGTTGATCAACTTTTGGTAAAAAAAGTTGACTAAAAATGGGAGTTTACTCGTGTCGATTTTAAGATTTTTGCGAATATTTCACAATAGAAAAATATTTCGAAAAAATTTATTGAACAAAAGTTGCTATAAAAACATTAACTAACAACTTTTATTTGAGACATTTTTTGATAAAACGAAATCTGGTCACCCTACTTATATGTAACGTTTCCATGGTCAAGATAAATAATATCTCTGTTAGAAAATATTAGGCCAAGTTATTTCTACTCTGCTGCTAGAATGTATTTTATACAAGTACTTTATGATGGCGTTCGGTCCTGTGGTGGCCACAGCTGATTTTTTCGGTTGTACTGGACATGTCGCAACCATTCCCCTTTAGAGGATCGGAGAACAGTTAATGCTGAATGGTATACAACAATTTGTTTGCCAGAAGTCATCGACAAAATCAGGAAAAGCAACCAAAAACGTCGCATCATTCTTCATCATGACAATGCAAACTCCCACACAGCACGTCAAACCATTAATTAATTGAAGGAGAAAAACATCGAATTAATGTCTCATTGCCCGTATTCACCTGATTTATCCCCTAACGACTTTTTTTTGTTCCCCAATGTCAAACAAAAAATGAGTGGACAACGATTTTCATCACCTCAACAAGCTTTTGAAGCCTTCGAAATCCATGTTTTTGAGATACCAACTTCAGAGTGGACAAATGTTTCGAGAATTAGTTTGAACGCATGCAAAAGTGTATAAATCTTAAAGGCGAATATTTTGAAAAGCATTAAAACAGTTTGTTCAAAAAAAAATTATATATATATATATCTTTCTTAGTTTTTGTAAAAACTTAAAAGGTAGCCCTCGTATATCTGTGGTATTAAACCTACCGTTAATTGAGTTTAGTTTTAATCCTATTTAGAACTTCTTAATCTGAATTTTATGGATGTACTTACACAATTTTATGTGTTTTGAGAATAATCTATTTTTATTGTTTTCATTTGAAAAGCAATAAAATTCAATCGCAAGAACATGAAAGGTGTTTTTTCTAATAATAGAAGTTGCAAAAAAACCGAGGTAACATTTCTAAAAAGCTATTAACTTTTTTTTAACACCCTGACGTCTATATATAACTGCAACCACCAAATGGCCGAATACATTTCACCCCTGTTACTCCAGCCGGCATGTACCACATTCCCCATAACAGGGACGGACTGCTGAAATTTACATCCCATCAAATAGAAAGTAATTTGAGAGATTTTATGAAATACGAGGGTTGTTTGAGAAGTCAACGACTTATAATACCAGTGTCAAAAGGAAAAAGTGACATATGTTTGTTTTAAAAACATCGATGTTTTTACCATCGATGGTCAGCTGGCGATAGTATGGATAAAACATCGATGTCTACTACCGATGTCGATGTTTAAACTTTGAAATTCAGAAACGACCGCTAGAGGCGCTGGAATCTTAAAAATTTAATTTTTATTACCTTAAAATTAGTACACAAAATATAAGCCATCTATGGTGATATAACAATACTAATAGTGTTAGTTCTTATTCTTCTTAGTAGTTAGCAGAATACGAAAAAATAAGAAGAAATTTCTAATTTTTGCAAACAATGCGAACGACCAACGACGCCAACACTTTTTCTTTTTGAGTCTTGTTGACACTTTCCCAGTTGTTATTCCTCCAATGCCTGGATTTTTGTAAGTTGTCATTAGCTATTTTTTTATATATTGAAGTTGGCTTTTCCTGAACAAAATGATCAAAAGCTTCAATTAATCGGTAAAAGTAACTAGAATTGAAAATCTTGTTCCGCCTAAACCAAAGGAACAGACTTTATTTCAACTTAAAAAATATAAAAATAATTGTGTTTGACAGTGTTATTTTTATGTTAAATAATATAAAATTAACATTAAGATTACTATATTAGTATTGTTAAAATCCAATATTTCATTTCAGAAATGTAAAAATAGTAAGGTCTGTTCCTTCGGTTTAGGCGGAACTAGATTTTCAATTCTAGTTACTTTTACCGATCGATTGAAGCTTTTGATCATTTTGTTCAGGAAAAGTCAACTTCAATATATAAAAAAATATCTAATGACAAATTACAAAAATGAAAATTGCGGTTAGTTCCGCCTAATCGTTTGGAATAGACTGTAGGTACAAATTAGGATTATTATATTGGGTATAATAATGTTAATGTGAAATTAATTACTATTAAAAAGGAATATTTCTATTTCAAAACCTAATAAATGCTTTTTGTGTATTATATGTTACTTTTTTCGTATTTTATCTTTACATTATTAAATAAAACCTGTATAATATAAATAAATAGCTTTTTTTAATATTAATAAAACATCGATGTTTCCGATACATCGATGTTTTTCCTTCGATGTTTTTCAACATCGATTAAATTACTAGTATCAATGTTAAACATCGATGTTTTGCCTTCGATGTACAACCCTACTACGCACCGCTACCGCTTTACAAGCCTACATTTGCACTTTCCTTGACACTATAGTGCGTTCAAAGGTGAGTTTCCAGTACAGATCATATGGAGTAGTTCTTTTTCATACTCTCTAATGGGTTTACACAATGACACTATCCTTTTCTTGCTTGTCGACGTTGCCAGCTCTAAAACGCGCTGATCTGTGAAAACGCAGTATTGTACAAATGGCCATTTGTTTTTGTTGAGTGTTATTTTGAGTTTTATAAGAGTTGATTTTTGTAAATTATACGAGCTTTTCATATTATTATAATTGACATATTTGACACTTTTATAACATTTGGCAACACCGCTCCCATTTGCCATAAGAGCTATACTGCAAACTCACCTTTGAACGCTCTATAGGATATAAGCAGCGCGACGTACAGACCAATTCTGTAACTCTGTTACTATGATAATTGTAACTAAATTCGTCATTATGAGCAAGGTCAGTTACTATCATGAATGAAAGCCATTATACTTTTTATAATATTTTATGTTGTAGCAACGTTATTACACAGTAACTTTTTACAGAATTGATCTGGTAGACTTATTCAAAGGAAACTTGTAAATATTTATGAAACAATGGCATTCGATGTTCAAAATATATTTAAAAAAAGCATTTTCACACCACAATTACTATGTTAAATACATTTTGAGTTCAAAAAAAGATTTTTTTTATATTATTTTCAAGTAAGAGCTGCAGCTACGCAGCGCGTACTCAGGAGCTGCCACTGACTGTTCTTTTACTCACCAATTCAATTAAAAATTAAAGTGTGAATACACTTTGTTTGGGCAACTTTATATTGAAAGAAAGGTTGGTTTCAAATAGGGTTGTACATCGAAGGCAAAACATCGATGTTTAACATCGATGTTAACATCGGCGGTTACTATCGATGTTGAAAAAACATCGAAGGAAAAACATCGATGTATCGGAAACATCGATGTTTTATTAATATTAAAAAAAGCTATTTATTTATATTATATAGGTTTTATTTAATAATGTAAAGATAAAATACGAAAAAAGTAACACATAATACACAAAAAGCATTTATTAGATTTTGAAATAGAAATATTCCTTTTTAATAGTAATTAATTTCACATTAATATTATTATACCCAATATAATAATCCTAATTTGTACCTACAGTCTATTCCAAACGATTAGGTGGAACTAACCGCAATGATCATTTTTGTAATTGGTCAAAAGCTTCAATCAATCTGTAAAAGTAACTAGAATTGAAAATCTAGTTCCGCCTAAACCAAAGGAACAGACCTTACTATTTTTACATTTCTAAAATGAATGTTAATTTTATATTATTTAACATAAAAATAACACTGTCATACACAATTATTTTTATACTTTTTTAAGTTGAAATAAAGTCTGTTCCCTTGGTTTAGGCGGAACTAGATTTTCAATTCTAGTTACTTTTACCGATTAATTGAAGCTTTTGATCATTTTGTTCAGGAAAAGTCAACTTCAATATATAAAAAAATAGCTAATGACAACTAAAAAAAATCCTGCGATTGGAGGAATAACAACTGGGAAAGTGTAGTCTCAACAAGACTCAAAAAGAAAAAGTGTGTTGGTGTCGTTGGTCGTTCGCATTGTTTGCAAAAAAGTTTCTTCTTATTTTTTAGTATTCTGCTAACTGCTAAGAAGAATAAGAACTAACACTATTAGTATTGTTATATCACAATAGATGGTGCTTATATTTTGTGTACTAATTTTAATAAAAATTAAATTTATTAGATTCCAGCGCCTCTAGCGGTATTTTCTGAATTTCAAAGTTTAAACATCGACATCGGTAGTAGACATCGATGTTTTATCGATACTATCGCCAGCTGACCATCGATGGTAAAAACATCGATGTTTTTAAAACAAACATCGATGTTTTCGATACATCGATGTTTTTTTCCCATCCCTAGTTTCAAACGACTTGTTTAATCCATTTCGAACAGTTCGAAGTAACAGTTGTGTACAAGTTGTCTAATGTGGGGTCCATCCCTGCATAATATCTCCCCACATAGTTACTTTGTTCTTGTTTTGACGACAGTTCATTGTTCTCAGGAGTGAGAGTACAGAGGAAATGACTGCAGGGAATAATAAAAGCCGCGACCATATTTGGCAACGCACTGTCACTGTTGTTTCTCCTCTCTAAATATGCATCGTTCACTTCTCCTAACATTGTACTCAGTGTTAGAATTTCTAATTATAACAAGTTGTTATTCATTGCAGATATCTTTAGTATTTGTCTATATTGGGTTACTTATTATTCTACTTTAGTTAATCAGGTCTAGAGTATGGCGCTTAAATTGTTTAGTAGAAAGTTTAGTGGACACAGTAATAATACGTAGGCTGACTAGATTTTTTTTTACAGAAAAAGAGTATACTAAAAAAAAGGTCGTCACTCCAAAAAATACAAATGATGAGCAAAAAAAGAGATCCTCATTCAAAAATACAAGTGATGAGCAAAAAAAGGTCCTCACTCCCAAAATAGAAGTGATAAGCAAAAAAGAATCCTCGTTGTCCTCCTTCTCTACAAAAAAAAAAAAAAAAAAACAAGCGATGAGCAAAAAAGATTACAGTTTTTTTTTTTAATAAAAAGTAAGAGTATAGGGTCAGTATTATATAGGACATCGGATAAAGGATATTAGAGCGTCCAGAGTTTTTCGTTTATGCCTACAAAACCTAGACATTTCTTTATGTTATTTTATCCCCAAACTCTTGGAGAATAAATCTGCAAATTATTGTTCATATCGGTCAAAGTATATAGGAGTATCTCGAGTTTCTTGTTTATGCCTACGAAACCTTAGACATTTTTATATGTTATTTTATCCGCAGTTTCTTAGAGAATAAATCTGTAAAATATTTTTCATATCGATTATAGGATATACTAATGTCTAGAGTTTCTTGTTTATGCTTACGAAACCCTAGACATTTCTATATGTTGTTTAACCCGCAGTTTTTTAGAGAGTAAATCTGCAAAATATTTTCATATCGGTCAAAGCATATAGAAGTATCTAGAGTTTCTTGTTTATGCCTACGAAATTCTAGACATTTCTATATGTAATTATGTTCGTAGATTCCTACAGAATAAACCTTCAAAATATTGTTCATGTCGGTCAAAGGATATAGAAGTGTCTAGAGTTACTTGTTTAATTCTACAAAACCCTAGACATTTCTATATGTAATTATATTCGTAGATTCTTACAGAATAAATGTGTAAAATATTGTTAATATCGGTCAAAGCATATAGGAGTGTCAAGAATTTTTCGTTTATGCCTACGAAACCCTAAACATTTCTGTATTTAATTATATTCGTAGATTCTTAGAGAATAAATCTGTAAAATATTGTTCATATCGGTCAAAGGATATAGGAGTGTCTAGAGTTACTTGTTTATGCCTACAAAATCCTAGACATTTCTGTATGTACTTATATTCGTAGATTCTTACAGAATAAATCTGCAAAATATTGTTAATATCGGTCAAAGCATATAAGAGTGTCAAGAATTTTTCATTTATGTCTACGAAACCCTAAACATTTCTGTATTTAATTATATTCGTAGATTCCTAGAGAATAAATCTGTAAAATATTGTTCATGTCGGTCAAAGGATATAGGAGTGTCTAGAGTTACTTGTTTATGCCTACGAAACCTTAGTCATTTCTATATGTAATTATATTCGTAGATTCTTACAGAATAAATCTGCAAAATATTGTTGATATCGGTCAAAGCATATAGGAGTGTCAAGAATTTTTCGTTTATGCCTACGAAACCCTAGACATTTCTGTATTTAATTATATTCGTAGATACTTAGAGAATAAATCTGGAAAATATTGTTCATATCGGTCAAAGGATATAAGGAGAGTTTTGAGTTTCTATAAATGAGTGTCTAGAGTTACTTGTTTATGCCTACGAAACCCTAGACATTTCTATATGTTATTTTATTCGCACTTTCTTACAGAAGAAATCTGCAAAATATTATTCATGTCAGTCAAAGTATGTAGGGGTGTCTAGGATTTCTTGTTTATGTCTCCGAAATCAGAAGAATCATCCCGAAATATTCCGACCGTTACGAACAGACAGTATTAAGCTTTTTATATTATAGGGATTACCGAATACCATTCCTGAATGAATATATATATTTGCCGAAAAATTATTTTGTTTGTAGTGACATGAAATATTTTTTTCGCTGTCTGTTACAAAACAAATCACAGAAATAATATTGCTGCAAAACGGTAATGTAATAAAATAAATATATATCACCCAGCAACGTCGGATTTTTTTCGAAAACACATGATATAAATGTAATGCGAAAAAGGTGGAAATAAAATGTTTTATTATCACCAATGAGGATAATTTTATCTTTGGTACAGGATTATGTTTGACGCTTTACAGAACATCCAGAAATTCAAAAAGTTTTGGTTTTCAGAGATTTTCAGATTTCGTAATATCGTTGCAGAAAATAATTATAGTAAGATTCAATATTTAAAGTATGTTTCTTACAAAAAAATAGTTTGATAACGAGTAGTAACTTTCAAAATATTTTGAATGATGAGGGATTTGTCCCTTTAAAAATACAAGTACAAATACAAGTAGTAACACCAAATCCCGTAGTTTATATTAGAAGATGTACAATTTGTACATCTTCTAATATAAATTAAAACGATTGTTATCTCAAAAATAATATATCAATTACTGTAGATATAAACAATGTTATTTTTCAACTGTAGTTATACTATGGATATTCAATATACATTATTTACTGGCATAGCCGCTTCCCAACGTTGTGGTAAATGCCTGTTAATCCTCCATTGAAGTTAAGGAGTCAGAAACATCGAGTAACGGATGTATTCAGTGCATTTAATGTTGGAAATCCTTGGTTTCCTAATGTATGATTAAGATTCTTTAGTAGAGAATTAAAGAGCTAATACCTTTCATAATTTTGAATGGAAGTTATTCATATATCTCCAAGATGATAACACTGGTCAACACAATTTTTGCTGACTTACATCTAAGACTTGTTTCTTACTAATTTGTTGCTGCTGAACTCAAATATCACATCAGTTTTTGCGTATCACATCAGATTTTTGCTCTACAACAAATACATATTTTCGGCCAAATAATGCTTCTATCGTTTAATTTTAGACTTCGATACTGTAATTGGTACAAATTCGGCGAACAATAAGGACTAAATAATTAGAAAATATTCTTAAAATTTTATTTATAGTGAAAGAAAGAAAATGAGAACAGTTTTAATTACATTTTAATGCATTGGACTGTTAAAATAAAAATACAAAATAATTTAAGGATTAAATGGTCGTTTTTAAGATCTTCTGGAGTGCACCATTCCCGATAACTCTCTTTTAATACTCCAACAGTAGTCAGCCATCATGTGAGTATCCCACCTTCCTTGATAACGTCTCTCCATTTCTTTTAAATCCTGATGGAAACGTTCACCTGGTCATCACTAACATCTCCAAGATTGACAGAAAATTTGTCAAGATGACTGTTTAAAAAATGAAGTTTCACGCTCATGTTGCACCCCAGATGATGAAATTTTCAACCAAGTTTTCAACGACCTCCACATAGTTTTCGGCTTTTTTACTCCCAAGAAAATTTTTGATGAGCGCCACGAAAGAATGCATTCTTCTCCATATCATCCATATGTACAGTGAAATGTGGATCATTCACTAATTTTCTAATTTGTGGTCCGTCAAAAATGCCAGCTTTTAGCTTCTCATTACTGAGACTTTGAAATGTTTCAGATATATATTTGAAACAGTCACCATCTTTGTTCAACACTTTTACAAACTGCTTCGTTAGAGCCAGTTTAATATGAAGAGGGAGGAAAATGATTTTTGTTCGCTCCACCAAAGGTTCGTGTATTATGTTTGGGTCTCCAACATTTAAATCTATTCTCACCGGCCAATTTTTCCAATGCTTATCTCTCGCTCTGCTGTCCCACAAACATAAAAAACATGGATATTTTGTGAATCCACCTTGTTGGCCAAGTAAAAATTTTACCATAAAGGTCTATAACAAGTACCTGCATGTAAGGCGTTCCTACGAAATATATTGGACAATAAGAACGAAGTTGAAATTAAAGTAGACGTATGTATATCAGAACGTGAAAAGGTGAAAAAAGTCAAAATACGATAGAACAAAAATTTGACGTGATAGGCAGAAACTGTTAACATTTTTGAAATCAGCACCCCAAAATTAGTTAAAAACAAGTATCAGATCTAAGTCAGCAAAAAAAAGTTTAAATTTGTTGACCAGTGTTATTTAGTGTTATGCCCGTATTTATAACCGCTCATTTCTGTATAACGCTCCGTTCTATCAAAATGGACCGTTTATATAGAAAAATTTGATTTAAATATAACGAAGCGTTATACAGTAATGAAAATTTATGAAAACGGACATTTATAGTGTAACAAAAGTTGCAAAACATGATGGTTTTAGTCTACAGTAGTTTGTATATTACTTTTTGGGTGCATTCGTATTTGCAACTTGTTTGCTAAATTATTTTTCTTTTTCTAGTGCTACATATTATTGTGAAAGTGAGACTTTCTGTGTTTATATATACATTTTTTTATTAAATAAACTTTAAATAATCAAAATGAAAAATAAAAATAAAACAGTGAAAATAGTGGACACAAAAACAGAATCAGATAAATTTCTGATAAGTGAAAAACAAAATGGTGCTTCTAAAAATGGTACTCAAAATGGTAACCAGAATGGGAACCAAAATGGAACCCAATTAAAACAAAATGGCGACCAGAACGGCAATAATACAATGGAGAAAAGTGGTGAAAATATTAAAAATGTGAATGATAAAAATGAAAATTTGATTTCGGCTGAAAAACATAATACGTTGGATGATAAGAAAATTATAAAGAAAGGTATGTGTATTTTATTTTATTTATTTATTTATTTATTTTTTTTTTCGTTTTCTTAGGTTTTCTAAGGTTATTCTTCCATTATGCCATATGATAGTTATAGGCAAATGATCATTGCTAACACTTACGCGGTCAGGACAAAAAAGTCATAAACGTTATTTTGAAGGATAAACTGAATATTAAACAATTGTTTATTTATTTATAAACAAGTCCAAATGTCAAAAAACAATATCACTTTTCAAAAAGGACTCATTCCTAGGTGGCGATTAGCCTCGTTGCAGAAATAGGCCGATGTAAAATATATAAATAAAACTCGTTCCTAGGTCTCCACTCAAGAGCAACACAACACTGTTAAAAGTGCACTGTTGGTGAGTTACAGAATACCAACACGAGGTACTTTCATCTTTCAACAGGATACCGTAGAAACGATTGTCGAAAAGCTTACAGAATTGGTCTTTCTTCGCAAAAGCCCAGATAATCTTCCATATTCACTTTTTTTTTTTTTTAATTACAAAATTTTCGGACGCTTCAACAGCTTAGGTTATTAGCGCCCCGGTACATTACGGTAACAAATAGTAGTTGCAATAATTATAATAATGATAATAATATAACATAATGTAATAAACTAAGTATATAATAATAAATACATGATTAAAGATATTTAATAGCTAGTTAGGTTTATATTAGGTGGTATATATTTATGTCTTTTAGGAACTTTATCACTTTTGTTTCAAGGTCTTTATTGTGGGCAAGGGCTCGTTCGAGGGTTTCGGGGATCTTGTTGTTGCAACGCTCTGTTGTATATTTGCAGCACTCGATTAGAATGTGACTTACAGTGATACGTGAGTTGCATGTGTCACAAATGGGTGGATCAGAATGTGCAAATATATGTTTGTGGGTGGTATTTGTATGGCCAATCCTCAACCTCGTGAGCACAACTTGGTCATGCCTGTTTGCACTGGGTGCCCATGGTTTGGTGTCCAGTTTTATGGTTCGTAGGTGGTTGTTGGTGATTGAGTTCCAATATTCCTTCCATTTATCTCTTACGTTGGCTTTTATGAGACTTTTGAAGTCGGCAACTGGGACTGGTGTATTTGTAGTCGGGAGATTTGTTGCTTCTTTTGCCGCAACATCTGCTCTCTCGTTTCCTATTATACCAACGTGAGATATTCACTTTGCCACATGTTATTTTACCTGTTTTATTTAATATTTATTTAATATTATTTAAACAAGATAAAACTTGATAAGGAGAAATAATTTTTAATTCTTTTCGTAGAATGCTTTCTTTACTTTACTACTTACGTTTTTGTTTGATTTGAATTTGTTTCTTAAATTAATATTTGAAGTATTTAAATTAAAAAATATGATTGGTATTTCGTTATCTTCTGATAGCATAATTGAGGCGTCGGCACCTTTTTTTACTCCGCGGTTAACAGTTTTTTAGGGTTTTGTAGGTATGACCAAAAAACCCTTATACCGTCATTTTGTCGTCTATCTGTCTGTCTGTTCGGTAAAAATTGTCCGTCCGTCCGTCTGTCTGTCTGTCTGTCTGTTCGGTAAAAATAGTAGCCAAACGGCTAAACCTATAGAGTTGAAATTTTGTATGCTTATACAACTCTTTGACCCACATGTAGGGAAAATACTAAAACATCTAAAAAACATATCCCACTAAAAATATAAACAAATATATGCTCAAAGAAAAAAAAATATTTTTTTTAAATTCTGAGTAGGGTATCAAATGAAAGCCCTTAGTATGTGGATTAACGATCAAAATTTTATTTTTGTAAAATAAATTATTTTGATGCGATTTTTGCCAAATTTGTGCAAAAAAAAATTTGTCCCACACCCGGTAGCCCAGATGGTTTAAACTAAAATTCTGAAAAAATTAGTAAGTAATGTATATTGGTGTGAACCGGAATAGTACAACAGGAGTTTTTGATCAGATTATGTTTTGGAAAATAATGTTTTGTAATTTTTGGTTGACGATGTAAAATATTTCATACGTTATGTAACACGGTAAACCAGTAAGCGTTCATAATCTAATGGTTAGTCTTCTCGCTTCCTAAGCTGCAATCTAGGGTTCGCTTCCGGGCTGGAGACAATTTTATTTTTTCTGTTTTTTTTTCATTTTTTTATTTTGTTTAAATTATTTTGTCAAAATTCTAGTTATATTTTGGCAAATGTTGCATTTAATTTTTAAAAGCGCAAATTTAATAACCAGTGGGAAATGTTGGAATTATAATTTAATTCTTTGTTTCAATGTATACAATATCAAAGGGGCGGAGTATATGACTTAGAACACCCAATGGAAACCATAGGCGCAATTTTCAAAATTTTAATGAACCTTGCTATATAAAAAAAAATACTGCAGATATTTAGAAACCTAAATAATGGTAGTAGGCATTCGAATTCAAATTAACATAAAAAATATTTTAACATAAAATTTCACGGATCCGGTCCGCGAAGCATTTTATAAATTATTGTGTCCTACAAAAATATTACTGTCTGTACAATATTCTTTCAAATTTTCATTCTTTCGAATTTTATTTTAATTGCATAATAAATAAACGTTTTGGTTTAAAAATATTGCTTTTAAAATTTATAAAATATCCTTCGTAACAAAAACAATATTTAAAATTAAAAATTTTTTGTCCCGCGGTCATCCGCAATGTGGCCCGACAGCCAAAAGATTTGCCCACCCCTGGTATAGATAGATATATGAATGACGGTATATTTGTTTCTTGATTATACCTACGAAATCCTAAAATCCAGTCCCAATTTAAGATCTTAGCAATCCTTTCACTTTATTCCAAGAGACGTAGTAAAGACTTGAAAACTGTAATCATGTAAGTCCGCTAATAATAATAGAGCAACATGTTGTAAAGAATATAGAATGGTGAAGTTGGCACCTCGAACTCTCGAACAAGGGCTTGTTAAGAAGCAAATATCAGTATAGTGTTGCGGTGTGTAATTTGGCACGCTCCGCTATATACGAGGTATTCAAAGGGTGTGTGTGTGTGTCTGTATAACAATACCAAGGTGCGACTATGATCTATAGGGGGTACTAGACGGTAAATATTATATAATTGGATTAAATGTGCTTAAATAATTACAAGTGCGTAGCACAGGAATGGAATAGATCTTATTCAGAGATATCTACGGAGCAATATTATGTCGGGTTTACATTGGTAGAGTAAAAGAGCTAGTAAGTAGCGCAAGTAACTAGCAACTAGTTACTATCCCTGTGTAAACAGTTGACAATGTGACTATAGTGCGTTCAAAGGTGAGTTTGCAGTATGGCATATGGAGTAGTTCTTTTTCATACTCTCTAATGGGTTTACACAATGACGCTATCCTTTTCTTGCTTGTCGACGTTGCCAGTTCTAAAACGCGCTGATCTGTCAAGACGCAGTATTCTACAAATGGCCATTTGTTTTTGTTGAGTGTTATTTTGAGTTTTATAAGAGTTGATTTTTGTAAATCATACAATTTTTACATATTATTATAATTGACACATTTGACACTTTTAATACATTTGGCAACATCGCTCCTATTTGTCATAAGAGCTATACTGCAAACTCACCTTTGAACGCACTATAGTAGAGTACTAGTTTCTAGTAGTTGGGCTAGGATAGCAGCTAGCTCGTCCACGTATTTACTAGCTACTGTCTTTTCCCCCACTACGCAAAATTGATTCATTTCAAATTGGCGGCAAGCGGTAAACTGTCACAACAAATAATAATAATAAAAAAAAAAACAGGTGTGACCACCGCAGGACCGACCGCCATCATAAAGTATTTGTCTAAAATACATTCTAGCAGCAGAGTAGAAATAACTTGGCCTAGGGTACATTCGATTTGACGCTCCGAGCGTTCCGAGCACGTTCTGTACACTCAAACGTCTTCGATTTGACGCTCGGAGTACACTCAATTGCATTCGTTTTGTGATCGAGCGAGCATTTAGAGTGCGCTCTATGTGTTCGGGGTTTTAAGACAGAGCATATGGAGTATGACTTAAAAAAGTGGGGGAACGGCGGGAAAGAAATGAAAGTTTAAAATTAAATTATAAATAAAATAAAAAAAATAGCCTTAGACAAATAACAATAGACAAATAGTATTGTTATTTGTCTATGGCTACAGAGTACGGCCATTTTATGTATTTGTGACGTTCTGTAAACAGCAAAACAATTATTAAAATACTCCGTGCATAAAATTAAAATGGAAAAAATTTATTAAATTAATTCATTAATTATTATTTAATTTTTAAATAATTTTATTTCTTCATCATTGAAAAAAAATCAAGGAAAAACTGAGGTATATAATTTTGATTCATGACTGACGTGAACTAATCTGACAGTAAAAACGCCGCCTAAAATTGTAGGGTTAGATTTTATAAACATTACGTCACAAGAACGCTCGCTCCGTTAGTGCTCTATTCATGACGTCACCATCAACTGTTCGCTCAACACTCGCTCTACTCTGTACAACTCGAATGCACCCCTAATATTTTCTAACAGGGATGTTATTTATCATGACCATGGAAACGTTACATACAAGTATTAAAAAATTGAAACTTTTGAAATTTTTTTTCGTTTTATCAAAAAATGTTTCAAATAAAAGTTGTTAGTTATTGCTTTTATATCAACCTTTGTTTAATAAATTTTTTCGATTTTTTTTTCTGTTGTGAAATATTCGAAAAAATCTTCAAATCGACACGAGTAAACTCCCATTTCTAGTTAACCGATTTCTACCAAAAGTTGATCAACTCGTGCCATTGATGGCAGAAGCTTAAATATACAGTTTCATAAAAATCCTTTTAGCCGAATTTGCTCTGCACGTGTACACAGACAGACGGACAGACAGACCGACAGACATAATGCTAAAAACAGTCAAAACGTTATGTTGGGACCTCAATTCGTAGAGATCCATCGAAATCTCGAAATGTCAAAATCGGTATGATCACAATACCTCCCTTAAATATATTGGCGGTCGGTAAAAATCGGTTGTACTGACTAAATCTTAAAAATTAAAACTCTCTAAATCAGGGATGAGCAACCCGCGGGCCGCATGAGGCCCGAAGTACTTTTTCGTGCGGCCCGTCAAAGCTTTTGTCTGTCAAATTTCAAAAAAGGCCATTAAATTACAAAAGATACATAGATATATTTTAAAGCATAAATAAGAGCAATATAGAGCAATTCGTTGCAAAGAAGCAATGCCAAACTTCTCATTAAAATTTGTTTATGATTTTTTCCCAATAATAATTATCTTTGACTGTTTTTTTATATCTAGCATTTCTATTATATGTGTCATTTGTGTATTTTTTTAAATTGTTTTGTTATTTTATTAATAAAGAGATAATTTGTGTTTATCATCTTGTGTTCATATTTTAATAAATTTCGTATGCGGCCCGCAGGAAATTTTTAAATTTCTAGTTGGCCCGTAGTAAAAAAAGGTTGCTCATCCCTGCTCTAAATGATCTTCTGAGAAATATATTCAGCATAGAAATAGTTGTTTCTGAAGTTCTGAAGTGAGACGAGGAAGTAGTTTTGGTGGAAAATAAACTGTAAACAGAAGCAAGACAGCAGCAACTAAAATAACTTAAAACTCCTCATATAGGTTAATAGAGTTAACATATTCTACAGGCAATGTGAAACCAGTATAACATATGCTAACTATGCTTCACTTCGGAGATGACTCATACATGTTTTTGCTACGAATACTTCATATCAGCACATCTCAAACTATCTACATATTTACTAATACAGTGATAGTACAATTTTGTGTTAGCGGGGCGTGTAAATTTACAAGCAACTTTAAATTTGTACGTTTTGTAATACCGATCGGTATTGTTCAAACCTGGTCGACAAAACCTATCAATGAAATTTTTTACCGACCGTCAACATATGTAAGGGAGGTACCAAGTCTACAAGTATGAAATGCGGATTTTTTTCAAACTTGCCTCGCAAACAGAGTGTATTGTATAAAGTTTCAACACATATGGCGTTTTGTTAAGTTATCATTAAGTGTCAAATGCGTATAGGTTATAATTTGAAAAGTGATCATATAGTTTTGTTTTACTGTGTTAAAAATGTCAAATTTTTGCCAAGTAAAGAGCATTCGCGGACAGTACTACTGTTTTGGCTTCATTTGAAAAAAACTGCTGCTGAATCATACCGACTGCCTCAAGAAGCTTATGATGAATATGCTCCATTGCAATATACGTGTGAAAGATGGTTTCGGCATTTCAAAAGTGGTGACTTTGATCTTACAGACAAGGAACATGGAAAACCTCCAAAAAAATATGAAGATACAAAATTGGAAACATTGCTACAGAAAGACGATAGTCAATCACAAAAACAACTAGCAGAGCAGTTAGGCGTTAGTCAAAAAGCTGTTTCCAATCGCCTACGAGAGATGGGTAAGATCCAGAAAGTCGGCAGATGGGTTCCACATGCATTGAATGAGAGGCAGATGGAAAAACGCAAAAACACTTGTGAAATTTTGCTTGCACGATATAAAAGAAAGTCTTTTTTGCATCGTATCATTACTGGCGATGAAAAATGGATTTATTTTAAAAATCCCAAATGCAAAAAATCATGGGTGAACCCAGGCTCACCATCCACATCAACTGCAAGACCGAATCGCTTTGGCAAAAAGACAATGCTCTGTACTTGGTGGGACCAAAAGGGTGTGGTCTATTATGAATTGTTAAAATCTGGTGAAACAGTTAATACCCAACGGTATCAACAACAACTGATCGAATTGAACCATTCGTTGCTCATAAAACGACCAGAATACGAAAGAAGACAGCACAAGGTAATCTTTCTTGACGATAACGCTCCATCACATAAGGCAAAAGCAGTTTGCAACACATTGGAGGCACTCAAGTGGGAAGTGCTATCCCATGCCGCTTACTCACCAGACTTGGCCCCTTCAGATTACCACTTGTTCGCATCGATGGGTCACGCACTTGCCGAGCAGCACTTTTGTTCATATGAAATGGCTAGATGAATGGTTTGCGGGGAAATGGGAAGAGTTCTACTGGCGAGGTATTCACAAATTGCCTGAAAGATGGGAAAAATGTATAACTTGGAGCATACTTGGAATAAATAAACTTTTACTGTTCTTTTGAGTTAAATGTGTATTATTTAAAAAAAAAAAATCCGCATTTCATACTTGTAGACCTGATATTGTGATCATACCGTTTTTGACATTTCGAGATTTCGATGGATCTCCACGAATTGAGGTCCCTACATAACGTTTTGACTATTTTTAGCATGATGTCTTTCTGTCTGTCTGTCCGTCCGTCTGTCTGTCTGTCTGTCTGTCTGTCTGTCTGTCTGTCTATCTGTCTGTCTGTCTGTCTGTCTGTCTGACCGTTCGTCTGTCCGTCTGTCTGTGTACACGTGCAGAGCAAATTCGCCTGAAAGGATTTTTATGAACCTTCGTATTTAAGCTTCAGCCATCAATGGCACGAGTTGATCAACTTTTGATAAAAATCGGTTGACTAAAAATGGGAGTTTACTCGTGTCGATTTTAAGATTTTTATGACTATTTCACAACAGAAAAATATTTCGAAAAAATTTATTGAACAAAAGTTGCTATAAAAGCAATAATTAATAACTTTTATTTGAGACGTTTTTTGATAAAACGAAAAATTTCGAATAATTTTTGTAAAATTTTTCGAAATTTTTTTTAAGTCTCAATTTTTTCATACTTATATGTAACGTTTCCATGGTCATGATAAATAATATCTCTGTTAGAAAATATTAAGCCAAGTTATTTCTACTCTGCTGCTAAAATGTATTTTATATAAGTACTTTATGATGGCGGTCGGTCCTGTGGTGGCCACAGCTGATTTTTATAAAACGTAATGCATAATGTTGTTCGTTATTTATTATCACACACATGGAATTATTAATCACACTTTTCTGTACACACAATCAGTATTTGCAATAAGGGGAATAAATTCAATTACATAGATACAGATACTGCGAGTTGATAGTGGTGACAGGAATCATTGAGATAAGATCTACCTGTCTTGTAGGATGTTGCGGATGTATAGGATGTAATCTATATATATAAAATCGTAACTAAGCTACCTACTCATAATCAACGCCCAGCCCAAACCACTGGACCTATAATCATGAAATTCGGCGAGTATATTCCCTCCATGACGTAAGCACCCACTAAGAACGGATTTTTCGAAATTCATCCTCTAAGTGGGTGAAAAGAGGGTTAAAAGGGGTAAAATGTGGCTTCACGGTTTTCTTAATATCTCTTAGGTCCAATAAGATATCGACTTGGTTTTTGCTCACAATGATTACTCATGTAAATATTAAAAAACTTATTTCAGGATTTTGTTCTAATCGACCCCTAAAGGGGTGAATCAGCAATCAGGGTGAATTATAGAACCCTTCGTATCTTCTGTGTTTATTGTGTTATAACATTCCTTTTCGGCATATAGGTGTCTTTTTAAAATATTTAGAAAGTGTTTTGACCGTTTTTTTAAATTTCACCCCTAAAGGGGTAAATTGGTATTTTTTATTCGATAGAATTTCGTCTAGACAAAGAAGCATAAAATTCGGGGAGTATATCCCTTTTATGACTTAACAACCCCCTCAGAAATGATTTTTGGAAATTCAACCCCTAAAGGGTGAAATGGGGTAAAATGTGTTTTCACGGATTCCTCAATATCTCACAGGTCCAATAATATATCGCCTTCATTTTTGCTTATAAATATTATCCATAATAATGCTTATAAATATTATCCATATAAATGTTCACAAATGTTCCTCAAAATCCTGAAAAACTTATTTCAAGATTTTGTCCTATTCATCCCCAAAAATGGTGAATCTACAATCAGGGAGAATTATAGAACCCGACGTATTTCCTGTGTTTGTTGAGTTACTAAATTCCAATTTAGCATATAGATGTCTTTTTTAAATATCTCGAAATGGTTTTGACAGTTTTTCAAAATTTCACCCCTAAAGGGGTAAAAGGATATTTTTTATTTGATAGAACATCCCTTGGACATAGATACATGATATTCGCAAAGTATATTCCCTCCATGAAGTAAGCATACACTAAGACGGGATTTTTCGAAATTCAACCCCTAAGGGGTGAAATGTAATTTCAAGGATTCCTAAATATCTCTACGGACCAATAAGATATCGTCTTGGTTTTTACTTACAAAGATTACCCATATAAATGTTGAAAAACTTATTTCAGAATTTTGTTCTAATCCACCCCTAAAGTGGTGAATTTCCGAACAGGGTTAATTATACAACCCACCATATTTTCTGTATTTGTTGAGTTATAAAATTCCTTTTGGCATATAGGTGTCTTCAAAATATCTCGAAATGGTATTAACAGTTTTTAAAATTTCACCCTTAAGGGGTAAATGGGAATTTTGTATTCGATTGAACATCCCTTGGACATAGCTAAATAAAATTCGTGAAGTATATTCCCTCCATGACGTAAGCATCCACTAAGACGGGATTTTCAAGGATTCCTCAATATCTCTTAGGACCAATAAGATGTCGTCTTGGATTTTTCTTACAAAGATTACCCATACAAATGCCGAAAAACTTATTTTAGGGTGTTGTCCGAATCAACCCCTATAGGGGTCTACAATCGTGGTGAATTATACAACCTTTAGTATTTCCTGTGTTTATTGAGTTATAACATTCCTTTTTGGCATATCGGTGTCTTTTTAAAATACCTCGAAATGGTTTTGACAGTTTTTAAAAATTTCACCCCTAAAGGGGTAAATGGGTATTTTTTACTCGATAGAACAAGGTACATGAAATTCGTAAAGTATATTCCCTGTATGACGTAAGTACCTACTAAGACGGTATTTTCCGAAATTCAACCCCTAAGGGCTGAAATGTGATATTAAGGATTCCTTAATATCTCTTAATACCAATAAGATATCGACTTGGCTTTTGCTTATGAAGATTAACCATGCAAATGCCGAAAATTTTATTTCTGGATTCTTTCTTAATCAACCCCTAAAGGAGTAAATCTATAATCGGGGTGAATTATACAACCCGTCGTATTTCCTGTGTTTATTAAGTTATAACATTCATTTTTGGCACACCGGTGTCTTTTTCAAATATCTCGAGATAGTTTTGAAAGTCTTTTAAAATTTCACCTCTAAATGTAAATGGGGGGGGGGTATAAATGGGTATTTATATTCGATAGAACTTCCCTTGGATATAGAGACATGAAATTCGGGAAGTATATTCCTTCCGTGATGTAAGCACCCACTAAAAAGAGATTTTTCGAAATTCGAGCGCTAAGCGGTGAAATGTGATTTGAAGGATTCCTCAATATACCTACATTGGTAAATCTACATTTGGGGTGAATTATAGAAACCTTTATATTTTCTGAGTTATAACATTCCATTTTGGTGCATAATTTTCTATTTAAAATACTTAGAAAGCGTTTTGAAAGTTTTTTAAATTTCATCCCTAAAGGAGTAAATTCAATAGTAAATTAATAATTGCACGATGATGGCAAACCGTCAATAAACCGTAGCGAAGCACGGGTACTCAGCTAGTAGATGTATAAGATGTACCGTGTGACCAACATTACTCGGGCTTCCTGGCATGTCCGTCAACTACACTGCTTAGGCGACATCAACTTGATGGCCGGTATTATATTACAGATCGCCTTTTAACATGTACTTGGATATGCTAAAGATTTAAACACGGGAAAATAACTGTTGCTGAACTGTGGAATGAATTAACGTCTTATCATTATCCTGCATGTGATATTAGGAAACCAACTAAGTTAGTAGAGTTTTAGAGATTTAAAACTATAGTTACTGCAACTACTTTAATGTAGGTAAATGTTAAAACTACAGTCGAATTTTTTTTATAAAAAGAATGGTGCACCAGTAATTATGCAGTATGTTTATACCGGGGTTACCTTTTATGTTTTTCCAAACGACCACTAGATGGTAATATTGAAATGTGTTTTTATTTTATTATTATATTATTTATTTTACATCGGCCTTTATTTCTGCAACGAGGCTAATCGCCGATGCCAGTAATATTGTGCAAACATATTATTCTCGCCCGAATAATATCACCAACGAAGCAGGCTCGAACCACCGGCCGCCGAGTCACGCCTGTTTCTAACAGTCTAAAACCGCACGACTTAATGCGCTCGGCCACTCCGTTGGCTATTGAAATGTGTCATTACTATATTCGTAAAATTTGACATTTGTTATTGTGAAATCAGTGTCAGCTTATAAATTGACCGAGTAGTTTGGTGACAGTGAGCGTTAAAAAAAAGTTTGAAAAAATGGATATTACTCGTGAAGGTTTTCGTTGGATGATTTTTTACGGGTTACGGACATAAATAATGCAACTAGATCTAGTTGACCAGTTTCGATATAGTTTATTTCCTCATCAGAGCTACACAAAATAAAATCGATGACCTTGGAGTTTGTGTCATCGACCCTTGATATACCTTTATCTTGCCTCTGCAGGTTCCTCCAACACTCTCGTCTCTTCTAACATCGCAGTCTCCATCTCACCACTCTTTTGGCGACATCTATATAATTTTAACTTATGTGTAACGTATTTTTTTTTTTTTGCAAAACTATTTTATTTTTGACTATTTATTTATTATTTACTTCTAATTTATTTATTTATATTTCAATTACTGACATTGTTTTTACTTTCCACTCATTTTTACCGACCGCCAACATATATAAGGGAGGTATTGTGATCATACCGATTTTGACATTTCGAAATTTCGATCGATCTCCACGAATTGAGGTCCCTACATAACGTTCTGACTATTTTTAGCATGATGTCTGTCTGTCTGTCTGTCTGTCTGTCTGTCTGTCTGTCTGTCGGTCTGTCTGTCTGTCTGTCTGTCTGTCTGTCTGTCTGTCTGTCTGTCTGTCTGTCTGTCTGTCTATCTGTCTGTCTGTCTGTCTATCTGTCTGTCTGTCTGTCTAATTTTTATGAAACTTCATATTTAATCTTTTGACATCAATGGCACGAGTTGATCAACTTTTGGTAAAAATCGGTTGACTAGAAATGGGAGTTTACTCGTCGATTTTAAGATTTTTGCGAATATTTAACAACAGAAAAATATTTCGAAAAAAATTATTTAGCAAAAGTTGCTATAAAAGCAATAACTTTTATTTGAGACATTTTTTGATAAAACGAAAAAATGTCGAAAAAAGTATTTATTTTTTCATACTTATATGTCACGTTTCCATGGTCATGATAAATAGTATCTCTGTTAGAAAATATTAGGCCAAGTTATTTCTACTCTGCTGCTAGAATGTATTTTATGCAAGTACTTGGTCGGTCTTGTGGCACAGCTGTTTTTTTTTATTATCTTACAATGACTGTATGTTTTTAGATCAGGTATGTTTTTTAACTCTGTCAACTACCTCTTGTACTTCATATTTTATATTTTGTCTAGTTCTGATGAAGAAATAAACTATTTTGAAACTGGTCAGCTAGATCTAGTTGATTTAGATGCTAGTTTGCAACCCGTACAACCTTTTTCCACATTGAAGAGAATGTTCCTTACTAAATCTTAAACAGATATCGCCGTAGTAATGTAATTTATTTATATAATTTAAACATTATTTGTCTGTTTCTCATGAAATTCGATAAGTAGTACAATGAAGTTCACCTTTAAGCTACGTACCATCAGTCCATTGTAAGTGAGTTCGGAGTGAGCGTGGATTCTCGGTCCCGACAATGGAGTGCTTTGATGTAGATCGGCTACGGCCATGCTCTAATAAACCGATGACCAGTGATCCGAAGCACTGCGACCACCGTCATACACTTGATTTCCTATCACAACCGCATCGATCTCCAGCCGTGAGATTCTACAAATTAGGATCGACTGTATTCAGATGTAAATGGAATGGTGTTTGTTAAGTTGATTTTTTTTAACCCTGTTTTGTCCTAGTGTTCCCGCTGTGGAACATATCAAGTAATTTTTACTCAGATGCCTGGAGACATACTGGGGACGAGGTGTGTAAATATTTTTACCGACCGCCAACATATATAAGGGAGGTATTGTGATCATACCAATTTTGACGTTTCGAGATTTCGATGGATCTCCACGAATTGAGCTCCCTACATAACGTTTTGACTATTTTTAGCATGATATCTGTCGGTCTGTCTGTCTGTCCGTCTGTCTGTCTGTTCGTCTGTCTGTCAGTCTGTCTGTCCGTCTGTCTGTGTACACGTGCAGAGCAAATTCGGCTGAAAGGATTTTTATGAAACTTTATATTTAAGCTTCTGCCATCAATGGCACGAGTTGATCAACTTTTGGTAAAAATCGGTTGACTAAAAATGGGAGTTTACTCGTGTCGATTTTAAGATTATTGCGAATATTACACAACAGAAAAATATCTCGAAAAAATTTATTAAACAAAAGTTGCTATAAAAGCAATAACTAATAACTTTTAATTGAGACGTTTTTTGATAAAACGAAAAATTTCGAATAATTTCTGTAAAATTTTTCGAAATTTCTCATGTTTGTCTCAATTTTTTCTTATTTATATGTAACGTTTCCATGGTCATGATAAATAATATCTCTGTTAGAAAATATTAGGTCAAGTTATTTCTACTTTGCTGCTAGAATGTAATTTATATAAGTACTTTATGATGACGGTCGGTCCTGTGGTAGCCACAGCTGATTTTTTTCTACTGCGTTCTAAAAATGAGTGACATTAATTTCTTCAAGGTTTTGCTTCAGACTTGGGCACAGTAACGGAAACTTTTGCAAACCTTCAGCAGGCCTACGGAGAAGGTGTTTTGTCAAGGACACAGGTGTTTTGTTGGTTTAAGGCATTTTTAGAAGGAAGAGAGTTGATTGAAGATGAATCACGCAGCGGAAGGCCTTCATCTTCAAGAACCGATGAAAATGTCGACAGAATCCGACATTGACAGTCAGAATGATCGCGGAAGAGTTGAATTTGACTCACACTACCGTTCATCAGATTTTGACCAATGAATTGGGGATGACAATGCGCCTTGTCACACAGCAAATGCAATAAACAAGTTTTTGGCCAGTAAAAACATTCCTGTAGCTCCCCAGCCTCCCTATTCGCCTGACTTGATTCCTTGTGACTTTTTCCACTTCCCATGATTGAAAAATCTCCTCAAGGAAAGTCATTTTGGGACACTGGAAAAAACGTCCGTAACCGACCAGCTGAAAGTTAATCCAGTATCCGAGTTCCAGCACTGCTATGAGGATTTGAAGAACCGTCTCCAGCGCTGTGTGGCTTCCCAAGGAAGTTATTTGGAGGGAGATAATGTTGAATTGTAATTTTATTCGAATACAATTTTTTTTTTAATCAGTCCGGTTTCTTAATTTACACACCTCGTAAACTGTTGTAGCCATGCGTATGCAGATTGGCAAATGTGTCCTCTTTCACAAATATTGCATGCTTTCATGCTAATTCGTTCAACCAGCAACAGATTAACATTTCAACATGCGACGCTTGTAGGTATATGTCTCAGTGACAAGATAGCAAAACACGATTTCTTGCGTTTCGGGTTGCTGAAATAGATCAATTTTTCGTCGCTTGTCACGATACGCCACAAGAAACTCTACTTTTTGTGCCTTGCAAACAAAGAAATCGAGATGTTTAACCAATTATCAATGACATTTTCGGTCAATTCATGTGGCAGCCATCTATCTCTCTTTTTAAGGTTTTGTAGATATGACCAAAAAACCCTTATACCGTCATTTTGTCGTCTGTTTGTCTGTCTGTCTGTCTGTTCGGTAAAAATTGTAGCTAACGGCTAAACCTAGAGAGTTGAAATTTGGCATGCTTATACAACTCTTTGACCCGCACATAGGAAAAATACTAAAACATCTAAAAAACATACCCCCCTAAAAATATAAACAAATATCAGCTCATCGAATAAAAAATATATTTTTTTTAAATTCTGAGTAGGGTATCAAATGAAAGCCTTTAGTACGTGGATTAACGATCAAAATTTTATTTTTGCAAAATAAATTATTTTTAGGCGATTTTTGCCAAAATTGTGCAAAAAAAATTTGTCCCACACCCTGTAGCCCAGATGGTTTTAAACTAAAAATCTGAAAAAATTCTAAGTAATGTTCTTTTATGTGCACCGGAATAGTATAACAGGAATTTTTTATCAGATTATGTTTTCGGAAAATAACACATTTTTTGTGTTTTTAACTAAAATATGTAAAATATTTAATCCGTTATACAGTGGTAACGTTGTCGCTTCGTGAGTTGAAACTACTGTAAGAAACTACGGTTCGAATCCCGTAAATTATTATTTTTTCTGTATTTTTTTTTGCATTTTTATTTTGTTTAAATTATTTTGTCAAAATTCTAGTTATATTTTGACAAATGTTGCATTTAATTTTTAAAAACGTAAATTTAATAACCAGTGGGAAGTGTTGAAATTATAATTTAATTCTATGTTTGAATGTATACGAAATCAGAGGGGCGGAGTTTATGACTTAAACAACCAATGGAAGCCGTAGGCGCAATTTTCAATATAATAATGAACCTTGCTATATAAAAAAAAATACTGCAAATATTTAGAAACCCAAATAATGGTATTAGGCATTCGAATTAAAATTAATAAAAAAATATTTTAACATAAAATTTGTTTTGGCATTCCAAATAATCATCATTCATTTACTAAATACCTGCGAAACCCTGAAATTTGTGAAAATTCACACTTCACATCAATTTTATATTTTTACATTGTTGATTATTTTTCTGATATACTCAGATCAATTCTGTAAAAAATTACTGTGTAGTAACGTTACTACAAGATAAAATATTATAAAAAGTATACTGACTTTCATTCATGATAGTAACTGACCTTGTTCATAGGGACAAATTTAGTTACAATTATCATAGTAACCCTGAAATGTGTGAAAATTCACACTTCACATAATTTTATTCTCTATCTTTCCCATGGTTTGTAAACACTCGTGAAATGGTTGATTTATTGGGCCAATTCTTTGAGTGTTTGAGTAAGGTTTTCTTCCAATAAAGATGCAGTTATTCATCTTCGAATTTTTTCAGTTGACCTGGTCGATGTTTGTCGTGAACGTTAAAATCACTACTTTTGAATCGTCGAAACCAATATCTACATACTGTTTCCGATGGAACATATTTACCATAATAAAAGACAGGTTGTAACATGCCATCATTAATACTTAAAATTTGTATTCCGGTTGATTCTGGTATTAATTTTTCCTGTACCAGTCATGTCACCAAAAAGTCCAACCACAAAACACGTGTTGGTACGTGAGTCAATACCACACATGAAGACCAGAGTACAGTGGCCGAGTGATGCAGTGGGGTGCTGGGTACAGTGTTGAAGACAGATGAATAAATTAATTCCATTAACGAGTTGATGTGTTGTGGAGTGGTGTCATGTCACTACAGGCATCTGCTCGTACACAACCTCTGTCAGAGAACACCGCTGACAGGGTGCGTGACTAGCTTATTATTTTATTAATAGAATGCACTACGTGTGGATGGATTACATTTTTAGATAAATTGTATGTTCAAAACAAAGAACAAGGAAAATTTGAAACAAAATCAACATAGAAAACTTCTCTCTTTCTGACTCTATGTCAATATCTGCGCTTTTCACTCGAGAACTGCAGATCCGATTTTCATGCGGTCTTTTTCTATAATATAATAATAATAATATGTTTATTGACAAAAATTACACGTACAGAGCATGTTTTTCGTCAGTCAGGTACAATATATAAATTGTAACTTATAGTTAGTGAAATTAGAGCAATGTAAAATATTATAAAATAAGAATAAAATAGAAAAAAAAAACATAAAATGAAAAATATAAAATACTTGGAGTCAACAGTTCCAATTCACACTATTTATATCAAAATTTAAAAACTCTTCAAATGTATAAAATGGACTAGATTCCAAGAAATCCTTGACTTTAACCTGAAATTTATTTAAGGTTAGAGATTTAACATTATCGGGCAATATATTTAAAAATTTAATTGCAAAGAAGTTACAATTTCTGGTTTTCAATCTTGTAAAACCTAAATAGAAATTAGTTTTATTACGAGTGTCATACGTATGTACTTCTTCCACAGTTTTGTAATGTTCCTTATTTTTGTGTCCGAAAATTAAACACTGGAAAATATAAAGCGATGGCAAAGTCATAATTTTTAAATCTCGGAAAGCATGCTTACAATCCGCTCTGTAAGTTGTTCCAGAAATGATCCTAACAACTCGTCTTTGTAAGGCAAAAATTCTTTTCGCTGAGGCACTATGTCCCTCAGCAAGCAGGGCGTAAGAAATGTGCGATTGGAACAGAGCATAAGTAGGACATTTTTAAAACATTGACAGCTACACAGTCAACGAGGTTTCGAATTAAATATATTGTTCTACATAGTTTAGTTGCCAGATTTTGTACATGATTTTGTCTATGTGTAGCTACATCATCTGGTCAAGTTTTTGGCTTCGTTTTATTAAAATCGGTTCAGTATTTCCGAAGTTCTATATCTGCATTCGGGTTGAATTATATATCCCGTCGTATTTTCTGTGTTTGTTGACTTATAACATTCCTCTTTGGCAAATAGGTGTATATTTAAAATGTTTCGAAATGGCTTTGAGAGTTTTTTAAAATTTACCCTTAAAGTGGTAAATGGTTATTTTTTATTCGATAGAACGTTCCGTTGACATAGATACATGAAATTCGCGAGGTGGATTCCTTCCATGAAGTAAGCATCCACTAAGAAGAGATTCTTCGAAAGTCGACCTCTAAGGGGCTAAAAAGGGAGTCATATATGATTTCACCCATACCATAATTTTAAACAAAATTCATGATTTCGTCCCAATCCACTCCGAACGGGATGAATTATAGTACCCGATTTGTTGAGTTATAACATTCATTTTTGGCATATATGTGCCTTTTTCAAAACCTTTTCAAAAACAAGTATTTTGACAGTTTTTTTAAGTTTCATCCCTAAAGGGGTAAACTGGTATTTTTATTCGATAGAAAATTCAATGATATTAAGACATGAAATTCGGGAAAAACCCTTCGTATCTCCTGTGTACCATCAATATACCGTAGCGAAGCACGGGTTTTCAGCTAGTAATGATATATATGCGCGCGGGTGGAACGAAATGCATGTTTTCTATTTTTATTGAAATTAGTATAAATATTAAACAAATATTAACTAAATCAACTATAATCTTTTAATAATTAAACACTTAAAAATGGATATTCATGGGGATTTACTGAAATTGTTTATCTTTTATATTAAGAACCGGATTCAAGCTGTCAAAATCAATCAAATTACGTCAAGGTTTGTAAAAATATCATCTGGTGTCCCTCACGGGTCTTATTTAGAACTATTACTCTTTCTAATTTTTGTAAATGACGTTACTAACTATGTTTCAAATGTTAATTTTCTATTATTTGCTGATGACATGTATATGTTCTTTAAAATTACTTCAATTTCAAGTTACGAGTTGATTGAAAATTAATAACGCAGAGGAAGGCCTTCATCTTCAAGAACCGATAAAAATGTTGACAGAATCCTGGATCTTGTACGTTCAGATCGTCGGTTGACAGTCAAATGATCGGGGAAGAGTTGAATTTGACTCACACTACCGTTCATCAGATTTTGACCAATGAATTGGGGATGAAACAATGCGCCTTGTCACACAGCAATTTCAATAAACGAGTTTTTGGCCAGTAAAAATATTCCTGTGGCTCCTCAGCCTCCTTATTCGCCTGGCTTGAGCACTTGTGATTTTTTCCTCTTCCCAAGATTGAAAAATCACCTCAAGGGACGTCATTTTGGGACACTTGAAAACATTCAAACGTCCGTAACCAACCAGCTGAAAGCTATTCCAGTATCCGAGGTCCAGCACTGCCATGAGCAGCGGCGGCGCTAGACCAATCGTGGACGTCGGCGAAATTAGCTTTGCGAGGCTCCTTTCATTTCTCAGTAAAAAAGAAAAAACGATAATAAAAACAAACCTTGATTTGGCCTAGTCTTCTGGCTTGACTTTTTAGCCACTAAACACTATATTTTATATAAAGTTATAAACACAACTCATAACTGATATTATTAATTTTAAACACATATTTATATAGACTTAATTTTAATATAAGTATTTACACTTATTTGTTCTTAACACTTGAATATTAATTTTCATGTTTATCAAATTAAATTAATGATTTTAAAGTTTTAGGTCAAATAAACGTTAAATTAAATAAGCTGAATTATAGTTACATTTATGAGTACCATATGAGTTTTATTATTAATTATGAATTAATAACAAAAATTACACAAACAAACACAAATTAAAAAAGGCGAAATTTTCTGCTTTTAGTCTCATTGAATCTTTTCAAAATTGTGTCATAACTAACACCAGCCGCTATTTCAACTTCAATTGATAAAACTGATAACGCAGATAGTCTTTCTTGGCTCATCGTGCTTCTTAAGTAGGTCTTAATCAGTTTTAACTTTGCGAAGCTTCTCTCAGCAGAAGCTGTACTAAGGGCCGCTTTTACAAACCTCGGATACGTAGCGGTATAACAATCTAAGGTATAAGTTTATTCCGATGTTTATTCCAACGTTCGCTTTTACAATGCATTTTTTATTCTTGGATAGTTATCCATGGTTTTATTGTAAATAAAATAAAGTTGGTATTGTTTGACACATAAACTGACATATTAGAAATGTCATATTTTAAATTGACATATTATTAAGAACACATTTGAGCATGTTTGGAGAAATATTGGGAGATGTCGAAATATTCGACACAGATAATTATTTTATTGTGCTATATCTACCGCGTTAGTGTCAGCCTCTCGTGTGCAAATATTCATAAAAACGCCCTTTAATAGAATCGAGCTCAAATACCGCCCATGTGTAAATTTTCATAAGATCACCCTCTACTAATAGAATTCTATTAGAATCTATACCAAATACCGTCCCTTTGATGAGCCGCTCGTGTGCGGCGCAAATTGTACTATTTATGTACTGTAATTCCTTGTCACCGCGGTGCTTAAGTTCCACTAACATACTGTGGACAAAATATCGCGAGTAATAAGATTAAGCATATACATATTATGTACAATTGTGGACTGCCAAAATTGTAACAACCAGTTTTTTCAAGAGTAAAATTTCACTAATTAATAACGGGAGTATTTTTTTTTTCAGTGTATAACAACATTAACAACCTGTTCGCATTTTGAAAAATAAATAAATAAATAACAACCGGTTCATTCGAACTGGCTCCAGCCCAATACTGCATATATACATACATATACAAAAACTAGCATTATGTGAACATAGTGTGGAAGGGATGATAGTGGGCAGATAGATTCGAAACGCTCAAAGTGCTAGGAGCATATTTCAGCGGTAATCGGCTGCTACTGTTCATTGCTACGCTTTTAACAAATAAATTAAATTATTAATTCACAACTGCGTGTAATCAAAACTGGTGAAAAAATACAAAGATAACGAGGGAGGATAGCGTACTATTATTATTTCGTATGGCAATGTTTAAGTTTTAGAGATTTTAAGGTCGCGATTAGCGTCCTCTGACATGTAGTAGCCGAGACCACCGTGCCCTGTGTAGCTTGCCCCATATTTTCGAAAACTAATTCAGAGATACAGGTATTCATTGTAAAAAATCTGAGCCTATAGTTGCAACAGCCAAGTTTTTTTTTTTAATCTTTGTGCCCATACTTGGTCGATCTCATGATTCCACACTTTCAAAGTAAGTGAGCCAACCACTACGCTGCTGCAACCACAATTATAAAACTAATAAAAATTCAAATAAAACGTTATAATGTGACATTTATCATATGTCAATTTATTTTTTTTACCGTTGCTGGGTAAAAAATACTTATTCGCCAATCAGAGCAAGGGTATAAACTTATACTGCCCTTTATCTGAAGTGTCGTTGGCCAGATAAGATATTCTGGTGTTTATTCCGATGTTTATCCTATCTGAGCTTTATCCGAGCATTGTAAAAGCGATTTTTTGACTTTATACCGGGAATAGTGTTATCCGAGCTTTATCCAACGATTGTAAAAGCGGCCCTTAATCGAATTGTGAGCATGATTCTGATTGTTATGTAAAGATTTGGATATACTTCTTCAAAATTATTGAAAAAGTGAAACAGTGAATTTTGAATTTATAAGTTTTTATGCACAATATATAGAATAAGAATAATACTTAGTAAACGTTATTTATTTAAAGTCGAAGTAATAGAATCCAATGATAAAACCGACAAATATACAAATAAACATATTTTTGTGCAGCAAAGCTAAATGAGAAATGTAAAAATATCATAAGTCATAATTTATATATAATATTTAAACTTTCAATAACTTTTTGCGCGGCTCCCTTAAGCGCGAGGCCGCCACTGCTATGAGGATTGGAAGAACCGTCTCCAGCGCTGTGTGGCTTCCCAAGGAAGTTATTTTGAGGGAGACAATATTTAATTGTAATTATATTCGAATAATTTTTTTTTAAAAATCATTCCGGTTACTTAATTTACACACCTCGTGTATTTAATTTATAATTCGTTGACCACTGTAATGTAGTTAACAGTAAAATTTTCGCTAATTCTATTATCACGAAAGTACAAATAAATCCTTTAAACAAATTATATTCCGTTGTGGATGTCAGCCAACTGTGTCATAACTGTCATATCAGTTATTCGTGATTCGTGACTTTCATGTTATTATTTTAGAGATCATTATCTAGCTAATATATCTATTAGTTTTTTAGGACAGGTCATATCTCTAAATCCATTTTAGGAAAGAAACTATGTACGTGTTTTCGCGGGTGCTCTTGTTTTATTACTTTTTAATTGGATTTTATTTTTTATTATTAATTAATATTGTGGTTTGAATGATGGTTTTGTTGATACTAGAGTTTTTTAATTACAAATTTGGTAATGTAACCTGGTTTTTAGATCCTGTATGATTTACGTTCCAAATACCTCCTTGTTTTGTTATAGTTCTGGGTATTAAATTTATTGTAGTCTACGGTGGAACCAGGACTAAATCTTGCATTGAAAATCCCTGTTTTCTTCTGTTTTTTGAGTATTTATTTCAATAACAAAATTCCTGAATGCATTCATCATAGCATTTATATGTTATATGCATATGCATGCCATCATAGTATTTGCTCTTGAAAGCTATGAATTTTTTCCACTTTTCTGGCAAAAGTTGAATTCCGTGACGAAAGAATGGTCTACATTTTGAGTCAATCCATTCAGCAACCTAATTTTTGACGTCTCCGTTGTTATGGAAATGTGTATCTTCCAAAGCGAGTTGCATCGATTGGAACATATGGTAATCGCTTGGGGCCAGATCAATAATTGCGGAAAAAATTAGATAAATTAAATAAAAAAATTAATTGCCGAATAAATAGGTGTGGAAAAAATAGTTTTTCCTACCTCCGGGTATTAATGGCTTAACTAGATAACTACGAATCTCTAAAAAATGTTAAAATTCACTCTTCACATCAACTTTTACCGACCGCCAACATATATAAGGGAGGTATTGTGAACATACCGATTTTAGAATTTCGTGATTTCGATGGATCTTCACGAATTGAGGTCCCTACATGACGTTTTGACTATTTCTAGCATGATGTCTGTCGGTCTGTCTGTCCGTCTGTCCGTTCGTCTGTCTGTCTGTGTACACGTGCAGAGCAAATTCGACTAAAAGGATTTTTATGAAACTTCATATTTAAGCTTCTGACATCAATTACACGAGTTGAATAAGTTTTGGTTAAAATCGGTTGACTAGAAATAAGAGTTTACTCTTGTCGATTTTGAGATTTTTACGAATATTTAGCAACTGAAAAATATTTCGAAAAAAATTATTTAACAAAAGTTGTTATAAACGCAATAACGAACAACTTTTATTTGAGACATTTTTTGATAAAACGAAAAATTATTGAAAAATATTTCGAAATAAAAAAAGTATCTATTTTTACTTGCCCGACCTTAATATATAAGGGGCAAGTGTTGTAATCGAGAAAATTTTCGATGTCGAGATTTTGACGGATTACCACGTTTCATGGTCCAGGGAATCCAAAAAACCTATTTCGAAGTGCCGTCCGTATGCGTGTGTGTCCGTGTGTATACACAATAAATCAAAAACGGTTTAACTTAAAGAGTTCGTTCTGGTACTAAAAAATTCTCCTAATAATTGGGAAGAACCCTATTGTTTTTTATTAAAATCCGAAACCGGGAACGGAAGTTATTAAACTTTAAAATTCAATGGAATTCGTAACTAGTAAACCAAGCCTTGGACAAGAAATGTATTTTTGAAGATTTACCAAAATATTTTTTTAAATTAAAAAAAAAAAAAGTATGTATTTTTTTTATTATTATTTTTTTTATGGGAGGGCAAGTCTAGCGGAGGTTTCCCTTCGCCACTGGTTTCATACTTATATGTAACGTTTCCATGGTCATGATAAATAATATCTCTGTTAGAAAATATTAGGCCAAGTTATTTCTACTCTGCTGCTAGAATGTATTTTATGCAACTACTTTGTGATAGCGGTTGGTCCTGTGGTGGCCACAGCTGATTTATTTTATGTAAAACAGTCTCTAATGTATTTTTTTTTTTTTGTTACAGGTAAGCAGTTCACTCATTCATTAAAAATTCAGACCTGGTTCATGGAAAACTTATCTAAAACAGTTACACTGAAACATAACAGTAAGTCTACTTCAGTTTAGTTTTGATTTATAGACATTATTTTTATGAAACATTCTTTATACTTTTAAACAAAGCTTTTAGATGACTTATTCATGCAGTTATTTTAATCTTTCATGAAGTAAGAAATTTCTAAAATATTTTTGGATAACGGTCAAGAAATACATCTATCTTTTTAATGTACTGTATTTTTAATTCAGTTGAGAAACAAAGATATATCATGTTTTTGTAAACTTTTAATTTTAAACACTGTTGAAAAGTATTTGGCTGGTGTTGGTGTTGGAAAGCGATTTTGCAAAGTTAAATTATGTGAAATGTCTTTAGCGTTTGCTAAAATAACAAACATTGGTATAAAGCAATTTCAAACAATTTTCAGAATAATTTTCAACAGAAATCAGTAATAGTTATTAAATCGTTATTTATAATCGTTATATTTATGTTTCGTTCGAAATAAATAACGTGGGCAATTTTGACTACAACCATACGGTGCCATAAAGTAGGAGTAGCAGTAAGTTAAATTTTTTGGCGTACAGCATCGATGGCTATTTGTGCCTAACACAGTCCATCTAAATGACTAGATTATATATTAAAAAAGGATAAATTAAACGATAAATAAATAAATTCGTATACACATACTTCCTGAAAGAAACCTTGTACGGGCAAACACGAATAAATGAGAAAATATAGTCTGTTCGAAAAATTGAACAGACGCAGGGTGATGGTAAGAGGCTGTAACGGGAACAATTACCATTGATTATCACAGAAAATAATGGAACACATTAAATAAGCAAGACTTGACACATAAAAGAATAAGTTCGATTCCCTCAGGAAGAGTATCAGCCTGTTTATCAGCCTTTCGTATGCCACTAAAATTTTGTTAAGGACTACCAGTGGTTCGCGGACCACCGGTTGAGAAACACTAAGCTAAAGCAACTGATAGGTCATAGCACAAGCCTAACCTCTCTCTGACATCCTCGAACTGTACGCATTGAGCTAAAATATGTAACATAAACAAATTTGTGTTACACGTATCACAAATAGGAAGCTCTTCACCTCGAAGGATGTGTCCATGGGTCCACCAACAGTGGCCTATACGTAGGAGTGTGCTAGTGGTTTCCTCCTTGCGGTTAATTCTGCTGGAAGAACATGGTTAAACATATCCCTTAACCTGTCTCAACTTCTCATTTTGTATACTGTTCCATTCATGTTGCCATTTGGTTAACACCAGATGTTTCAGATGACTTTGCGTCATCTGGAAATGTGAAACACATCAATCATAGGTCTGGTGTTTCAGAGCTCTTAAATTAATCGACCATTGTCTATGGCATATACATTCTTGAACAAGTTTGTCATATGGTAACGCGAGCAATCGTTCAGAGCTCTAAATTTAATGAGTTATACGTTGTCGATTGTAGACAGTTTTCCAAACTTAGTAGTTAGTGAGTTGTTTTAATGAGACAGACATATAAACACATTGGCTAGCTCAGTCTACATCGTAGAGAACGTTTACATTGTATGCCTTTATATTACCTAACAAAATTGTCATAGCGCCGATTACAACAAATCTCGCCCAAAACTGCAAAGACGAACAGTAAATATGATGAATTTATAATAGATAATAAAGATGTTACGAAGCCGCAATGGTTGGTTTAAAGACGTATAAATGTCGCACTATTCGTAACGCACTAATTTCCATAACTGTAAACGCTGCCTTGAACGTTAAAACTATCTACTAAACATATTCACAACATACAGTGAATAGTTAACTAATTTAAAGAGCTCTTAACGCAGCTTTGCTGTGTCATTAATCTGCAGCAATTATGGACAGGAATGAAACGATACTAGCAAGGTATTTGATTTTCCTTGACCAATTTCTGGATACGCTCTTATCTGCAATATATGAAAATTTATATTTCACCCTACGAATTTCAAATTTTTGTTTTTTTTTTTTAACTGTTTTACTTGCAAGCTCTCTGCAACTTCTTCTGTGTTCTTTCATATTTCTGATTGACTAAGGCATATCGTAGAAAAATAAACTTTCAGTTACAGTCTTTTGGCATTTGAGTTAGAATGTTAATATGATTAATATACAACTCAAACGACGTAATGAAAACATTTCTAGCTGATAGGAATGTTTCGATATGTATTTGATGGTATTTTGATACGGCCACTTGCGCAATTTCAACAGAAATATATTTATCGACAAGAATTAGAATGTTTCCGATGCAGAGAGATATGTTTTCATCAGTACTGATTTATTCTATAAAATACTATCTAAAGTTTTGCATTGGAGGATGTTGCTAATTACAGGATTATGCAGAAGTTCCTCTGGGTTTTCCGTACATTGCCGTACAGTAGCCAAGATAGACGTTTTGGTTATTGTACTTGGTCACTGTACTTGGTTCCTGTACTTTGGTACTGTACTTTGGTACTGTACCTGGTTACTGTACTTGGTTACTGTACTTGGTTACTGTACTTGGTTACTGTACTTGGGTACTGTACTTTGGTACTGTACCTGGTTACTGTACTTGGTTACTGTACCTGGTTACTGTACTTGGTTACTGTACTTGGTTACTGTACTTGGGTACTGTACTTTGGTACTGTACCTGGTTACTGTACTTGGTTACTGTACCTGGTTACTGTACTTGGTTACTGTACTTGGTTAAGCCTCATTCATAGCTCATGTTTTAATAGACAACGCGTAATTCATAGTGAATAATGTTAATGGATAATATTAGTGGCTAAGCACAACACTTTAGTACCATTCATAGCTCATGTTTTAATAGATACCAGGTCTACAAGTATGAAATGCGTATTTTTTTTTTAAAATAAAACACATTAAACTCAAAAGAACAGTAAAAGTTTATTTATTCAAAGTATGCTCCATTAGAAGTTATACATTTTTCCCATCTTTCAGGCAATTTATGAATACCTCGCCAGTAGAACTCTTCCCCTTTCCCCGCAAACCATTCATCTAGCCATTCTTTCACATTTTCATATAAACAAAAGTGCTGCTCGGCAAGTGCGTGACACATCGATGCGAACAAGTGGTAATCTGAAGGGCCCAAGTCTGGTGAGTAAGCGGCATGGGGTCCAATGTGTTGCAAACTGCTTTTGCCTTATGTGATGGAGCGTTATAGTGAAGAAAGATTACCTTGTGCTGTCTTCTTTCGTATTCTGGTCGTTTTATGAGCAGCGAATGGTTCAATTCGTTCAGTTGTTGTTGGTAGCGTTGGGTATTAACTGTTTCACCAGGTTTTAACAATTCATAATAGACCACACCCTTTTGGTCCCACCAAGTACAGAGAATTGTCTTTTTGCCAAAGCGATTCGGTCTTGCAGTTGATGTGGATGGTGAGCCTGGGTTCACCCATGATTTTTTGCTTTTGGGATTTTCAAAATAAATCCATTTTTCATCGCCAGGAATGATACGATGCAAAAAAGACTTTCTTTTGTATCGTGCAAGCAAAATTTCACAAGTGTTTTTGCGTTTTTCCGTCTGCCTCTCATTCAATGTATGTGGAACCCATCTGCCGACTTTCTGGATCTTAGCCATCTCTCGTAGGCGATTGGAAACAGCTTGTTGACTAACGCCTAACTGCTCTGCTAGTTGTTTTTGTGATTGACTATCGTCTTCCTGTAGCAATGTTTCCAATTTTGTATCTTCATATTTTTTTGTTCTTCATGTTCTTTGTCTGTAAGATCAAAGTCACCACTTTTGAAACGCCGAAACGATCGTTCACACGTATCTTGCGATGGAGCGTATTCACCATAAGCTTCTCGAAGCAGTCGGTATGATTCAGCAGCCGTTTTTTTCAAATGAAAACAAAACAGTAGTACTGACCGCGAATGCTCTTTATTTGGCACAAAATTTCACATTTTTAACACAGTAAAACAAAACTATATGATCACTTTTCAAATTATAACCTATACGCATTTGACATTTAATGATAACTTAACAAAACGCCATATGTGTTGAAACTTTGAACTATACACTCTGTTTGCGCGGCAAGTTTGAAAAAAATCCGCATTTCATACTTGTAGACCTGGTAAATCGATCTAGCTGCCATTTACACGCAATAGAAATTACTAAACAATTTATAATAAAAATATCTTGTTATTAAATATATGTATTGTTTTTTATTAATGTACTTCTAAAAAGAACCAAAATAATATTTATTAAGTTAATTATTAAATAAAATAACTATAATGTTTCTGAAGCTACTCACTCTAACCTAACTTTTGATTTCACAAAAAAAAGTTAACTTTTGTTTCCACCCTGTTTCCCAGAAGTGTTGGTCTAAAAATCTGAAAAAATCTCAATAATGTACATTGATGGAAACCAAAATAGTTCAAAAGGAATTTTTGTCAGATTAATTTTTTTATTGTTGAAAAAATACATATTTTATTTTAAAAGTTCATGTAGTATTTTAAGGAAAAGCTCTTAGTACATAGAATAACAAACGGTACATTATTTTCAAAATATTGTTCATTTTGACTTGATTACCGCAAAAAAAAATAATGTTCCACACATATAGCTGCTTTAACTTGGGTACTAGATACCTGAAAAACACTAAAATATGTGAAAATTCACACTTCACATCAATTTTTTATTAGATTCAACACATTTACTAAGTACATCATAAACTGCAGCCACAAGTCTTTTTAGAATTTCCTGTATAATATATTCGTCTATTTTGAAATGTATCACTGTACATCTGCGAAGCCCTGAAATATGTAAAAATTCTCACTTCACATCTATTTTTCAATATTAGTTTTAACATTTTTACTAATAATTATGTCACAAGCTGCATCCACAAGTCTTATTTGAATTTCAAGTATAATATATTCCTTCATTTTGACAGTTGTCAGGGTTTTAATGTTAATGTTAATGTTAGAAGTTTGAGGTATACAAACTTCTAACATTATGCGTTAAATATTTTCTTACGCTTATCCACTAAATTGGAGCTATGAATGCTTATACGGATTTGTGTAGAACTAACATTGTTATGCGTTAACTAACACTATGAATTACGTACTATCTATTAAAACATGAGCTGTGAATGATACTTTACTGTTTTGGTAAAATTATTTAAAATTCACATAAATTCACGCATTTTGCATTTTTGTGAAAGCATTCCTTGTGCAGAATTCGAACGAAGGATATGCAGAATTGCATGATAGTAGCAAATTGATAATCCTTCTAACGAAATTATATTTTATAAATTTTGATAGCCACTACGTATTATTCAGTAGTTTTAACGAAATTCACGTTTTCTGTTGATATATTACGTTGACTAAAGAGATTTGATAGACTTATCCTTGTCGGCGGTATTAGGCGGTAGTTCTTTGTGAATTCTTTATAACCACTGATGTTTCAATTTGTCCAACGTTCTCACGGGAATATCAAGTCTAAGTAATCCGGATTATATGTTTGTGTATCACGTACGATTTTTTGGAGACACGAATAAAATTTTCTTTAAAATGTTAAACTATTGTATATTTTATTCACAAAAATTAGGCGTTTTAAGTAACAATACAGGCCTGTGAAATAGTTTTTTTCTGTCAAAACAGTCAAAGCTGCTTATTCGCGGGAGATACGTTCGACCGATATGCCGTGAATATGGAAACTGTGAATATGAGATGGTAAAATGTATGGAATTATAGGAGATACGTTAAAATATTACGAAAAAAGGAAAGATAAATGGCTACAAAAAACTTTTAATTGAATATATGGGTTCTTACTATTTTTCAATGAGGGCAAAATATGAAGGTATATTTTTGAAAATAGTTAATGATTTATTAAATAAATTTTCTTCAATACAGAACACTATTTAAATAAAAATTGAAGGCGTGTCGCTCATTCACAAATTGGCATTACTGACTTTTTTTGGAAGAATTGTTTTGCGAAGACGATGCTCAATCAGCATATGAGCTTGCAGGGCAACTAAAAGTTGACCACTTAACAGTTGCTCGTATTTAAAATACAAGAGGATAGGTCCAGAATTTCGGAAAATGGGTTTCACACAAATTGTTCGAATTGTGATTCAAAATCGGTACATTTGCCTTTCACTGTTGGCCTAGCAGAAGAAAAGAGCTTTTTGTGGCGTGTTGTTACAGGCAATTAAAAATGAATTTATCACGAAGTTTTTACAAAAACTAAAAAAGAAAACTTTTTTTTTTTGGAACAAACTCTTTTATTGCATTTCAAAAGATTTGTCTTTTAGATTTATACACTTTTGTATACGTTCAAACCAATTCTCGAAACATTTTTTCCACTGTGAAATTGGTATCTCAAAAACATGGTTTTCAAAGGCTTCAATAGCTTCTTGAGGTGATGAAAATCGCTGTTCACGCATTTTGTATTTGACACTGGGAACTTTACTGACACAAAAAAAAGTCGTTAGGGGATAAATCAGGTGAATACGGGCAATGATAAATTAAATCGATGTTTTTCTCTTTCAAATAATCAATAGGGGATACGCATAAAATTTGTATTTCCTTAAAACTACATTATTTTGATATGTTAATGTTAGTTATGTCACCTAACAAAACAAAAATTACATTTTAATTAATATTATAGCCAAATTTTTGAATTAAAATATTGTAAATTTGAAATAAGCCGACCACGGAGCGAAGGTTGCCGAGTAAAACGACTGAGTATGACGTCAAACGATAGGGGTTTCACATCGCAGATACAGCTACAACATAATCTTTACACGTGTGTGTATTGTATTGTTCGAGAGTTTTGTATTTGTTTTTAAACAATTTTTCACGCATTTATTATTAAAATGGCAGATAAAGATTTTGTTAGGGCTCAGAGTGATAATTTACCCAACATTGATGCATTTATGATCATGGAATATATGAAAAATAATGAATGCTACAGTGCTGAATAAATACGTGGTGTCAAAGTAATTTTTATTTTATATTCTATAACTTTATGTAAACAAACGCTGCAACTCTGTAAAATGTAAATATTTATGTAATTTAGATGTCAGAATTTTACTACATTGTTTACATGAAGTTACAAAACGTTAGAGGCATAATTGAAATACTGCAATATAAGTTATCTATTTTAATATAAAATTTAATTCGGTAAACATGTATAAATTGTTTTTATAGAATTAAACTTTATTTTAACTAAAATCACTCTAACTTTACATAACCTATAAAAGTTATACAAACAAATAAGTTCACAACAGACTATGTACGCCGGTAAGGTAGTAGTGTCATGCGTCAGTTAGAAGGGGTATGACGTCACACGTCGTTTTCGCGCGCTACTTACATTTATGATTTTTTTAAGCCTTCAAATTACAAAAAAAAAAAAAATTAAAAACTGTTTTTTATGTTTATATGCAACAAGAGGAATATAATAAAAAATAAAAACAAAATCATGCCTATCCCCTATTGTTTGACGTGCTGTGTGGGAGCTTGCATTGTCATGATGAAGAATGATGCGACGTTTTTGGTTGATTTTCCTGATTTTTTCGATGACTTCTGACAAACAAATTGTTGTATACCATTCAGCATTAACTGTTCTCCGATCCTCTAAAGCAGTGATTCTCAACCATTGTGCCGCGGCACTTTTGTGTGTTAGGTCTTTACTAAAATCGTAAAAAATCATCCAACGAAAACCTTCACGAGTAATATCCATTTTTTCACAAACTTGTTTTTTTCAACGCTCACTGTCAACAAATTACTCGGTCAATTTATAAACTGCCACTGATTTACAATAACAAATGTCAATTTTTACGAATATAGTAATGATATATTTCAATATTGCCATCTAGTGGTCGTTTGTAAAAACATAAAAGGTGGGATCAGAGAGGGGTGCTCGGAAGAAGCATCGGGCAATGAGTTTTTGATTTTTTGTGAGCTTCAAATAACTCTTAAATTTAGATAGTTAGGTGGAGAAATGTTTAAACAACACATCAATATTTTTTTCGATATGATTGATTATTTTGTATTTGAAAGAAACATAGTTTATATCTTACCAATGTTATTTTTTAGTTCGAGTTTATACCACAGATGGGGCTGAGATCGGTATTTTAGATATATGCAGTTTAAAATGAATAAATAAAAATTTAAAATATTTTATTCTAAACATGTGATGCTTTGGTTAGGCAATATGTATAGTTAAATCCAAACATAACCAGTAATTTGTACTTAAAAATAACATGCATAAAATATTTGTGATAAAATCTAATAAACAAATGCGGAAAGCCAGAAAATCGCCCACATTGTTTACGTGGCGGGAACAATAACATTCCGAGCGCACTCCAATGTGCAGCCAACCAAAGAATTACATACTGTGTTTTGCCCCAGTTAGTGTAATCCCCTGATGACACGTGTTATGTCGATACCTGTCCATACGATCAAATAATAAACAATACACCTAATCCATGGTTTCCAATTGACGTAGACGTAGAATTCTACGTCTACGTGAAAATATGAGTGCATGCTACGGTTTCCAATCAGGCGCAGATGAACGTAGACGAAGAAACGTTCACGTAGAATATTTATATTTTTATATTTCACGTCTACGTTTTTACGTCCGGCCAATAGGAAAGAATGATAGAAAATGACAAAACATACTCAATATTATGTCTTATGTAAATATCAGGTGATTGCAAAAATTCGTGCCCGATTTGAAATAAAATTAAATAAAACACATTTTCGTGGAAAAACATTTTTATTAATCAATAATGTACTCCCCATCATTTTCTATAACTGTCTCCCAACGTTTTACAAGTTTTTGAATTCCTTCTTTGTAGAAACTGGGTGGTTTATCTTCAAAGAAAGTAGTGAGGTAGTTTTTGACTTCTTCCACAGAAACAATTTTTTTGCCATTGAAATTATTTGGAAGAGAACGAAACAGATGAAAATCTGAAGGGGCAAGGTCAGGGGAACATGGCGGGTGCTGGAGGATTTCCCATTTTAACTCCCTAAGTTTTTGCAGTGTCTGTTGAGCGACATGTGGTCTAGCGTTGTCGTGGTGAAAGATGATGCCTTTTCGATTAACCAAACTTGGACGTTTTGCTTGGATTTCCACAATGAGTTGGGTGAATTGCTCACAGTACTTCTCCGCAGTTATTGTTTTGCCACGTGGCTCAAAATAAAGTATTCCTCTGCAATCCCACCAGACACATAACAACACTTTCATTGGATGCAATTCAGCTTTTGCCAAAGATTCTACTCGTTCACCACCATGCTTCCAGCTTCTTTTTCTTTTTATGTTGTGATACATAATCCATTTTTCATCTCCCGTTATTACTCGATCCAAAAAAGGTTCATTTTGTTGACGGGCAAGGAGAGAAACGGCAGTGGAAACACGTTTCAGTTTGTTCCGTTCTGTCAAAATGTGCGGAACCCATATATCGAGTTTCGAAGTATAGCCAAGTTTTTTTAAATGGCGAAATGCTGTCGATTTGTCGACATCTAACTTATCAGCAATCTCTTCAGTCGAAATCCGTGGACTACTATTCCACCAAATCACGGATACAGTCATTATTACACGGGCACGAACTTTTGCAATCACCTAATTAGATAAAACCTGTCAACATTTGTTAGTTTCACGGTATTGAAATAAGGGAAATAAATAATTACCATGGTTAGATTATTGTTTAATAATTAATATATATTGTTAAATATATAATAACTAAACTAACTGTGGAAAATTTTCGGCGTACAGAGTCGCAGCGTATGCGCTGCATACGGGCGACGCAACAAATGGGCGGTGTTTGGGGTCGATTCTATAGAACCCTACTAGAAAAGGGCGATCTTATGAAAGCTTACGCATAGGCGACATTCGGTTCGATTCTAGAAAAGTCGGCCTTATGTATGTTTGCACACGGGCGGCTGACACCAACATGGCGGCCCTGGTTGCAAAATTGGTCTAAACTACCATCGTGCTTTAGATATTCAGTGTTTACAACGTTGTTTGTGAATAATTAACATAACAGTAACAATTAAAATTACTAGCTTTGCTAAATCGTCGTCCATATTATTTGACGAATACATGTTATTCGACACTTTTAAAGAAACTTCTTTTACAAAGAGGTTAACTAGGAATGATGTTTATTTTCTAAACACCAAAAACCTTGTTGACCAGTGTTATAAGTATGTTTTTTAGCGCCGCGGTAGCTACGAAACGGTCGTGGCAGTTGTTCTAAACTGACCTTATTGTTTCTTAGAACATCCAGAATGTAACAAAGGATGGACGAAAGATTTGGGATTGAATTATATACAGCCGTAAAGTGCAGCAACAAATTTTTAATTCCTCAATGGTAAATTTTTAACATTGGTGTCTTTAACTGTAGCTAAAATAAATGGATCAACGCAGTATTGTTCTTCTTCAGTATTTATTACACTGCTAATTTCAGATGAAACACTTCTGCCTCTTTTAATCCAGATCGTGGAAGTAATTCCATTTTTATCACTATATTTATAACATTGTAACATATGCGCGAGTAGATGACGCGTGTTTGTTGTTGGTATCGGTTATTTCCTGTTTGTTGTGATTTAGTGATTTCCGTGTGCAATGAGGTGAGGTGACTTTGCGTTTAACCAGTGCCGGTACTACATAATGATAGGACTACAAGATAACAATACTATTTGGGTCAGCATTAGAATTATCGCAAGAAATTGAAGAAGATAATAATAAGAATAATAATAAAGAGAAAAAATATTAGCAGTGATTTAAAGCAGTGGTACTCAAACCATGTCCCACGGCACACTTGCAGCAAGTCGGATCTTTAACTGTGACCCGCGAACGTGAAATTTTCTAAGATATGGTTACGTGGTTACAATAAAATTAAAACGAATTTGATTCTAAGCTTTATTAATCTGCTTAAATATTAGACTTATAAACTAATTAATAACCACTTTTAACCACTTTGGTTAATGTTCCGTATTAGTCCACCACAACTAGGCTTGTATACTTAGAATGAATTATATTATAACGTTAGAAACGAGAAGGCATGGCCGTAAGAGTGGGTAGCCAATAGTAATCATTCATGCATCTGTAGTTGGCAGAAAAATACGGTTTTTAACACAAGGAACGTTCGAATATATGTAACTGATAATTTTGGAACTCTTTATGAAGTTAATGTTTTTCAAAATACGTATCTTATAAATCTCATTGGAAACAGGTAAAAATTCCTTATGAGTACCTGTTTATATACGTCTAGCAAGTTTAAGTTTTTTCTGTCTAAAATTTTTGCTAACTAATCCTAACCTAATTAGTTTTATCATTGATTGTTTGCATATAGTGAAGATATATAAATGCTTTATACAGTTTTAATACATTAACATAATTTAGCACCTATGAATGCGATGAAAAACGGAATGTTCTATTTCAGACATAAAACTGGTAGGTCGGAATATATTGATATTTTTGAGGATCCTCTCTTTTAATATAATAATAATGTTAATCTTCTTCAAAATATGTATAGTATAAATCTAATTTAAACCATTTAAATGTGACTTAAAACGTATAAATACAAAAATTTTATCATTCAAGTTTTTCTTTAAAAACGTTAATAGGAGCTAAATGTAAAGACTTATTAAATAATTGCTTGGATTTCGGAACGGATAACTATCAAGTACTTATTCAGATTTCAGTTTTGAATAAAAATATTGGAAAATATAAAGTGAATCGTGAATGTTATGTTTTGAAAGAAAGGGGCGGCGCTTCGTCAGGACCAAATCTCATTCCAACTAGCATACACGTTCTGTCTGACGAGTTATGTGTGGTGGACTTATACGGAGCATTAACCCTCACGCTATCCACTTCGTTTTTATATGCCTAGTTCCAGAAGTTTAGAAACTGAATTTAACTTCTCCACCGTAGGCCTTATCTGGCGATATTACATTCTATCAATATTTCAGAATACACATTAAAACAATATATACATATCTATCTTTGTTTGTACTTATTTGTCATTTATTTATAATTGTTTTGATATGATTTTAGGTTGTGGGATTTGTAAAAAAGTAACAAAGAAAGGTATGCTTTTCTGTCTGCTCTTATGTTTGCGTTTTATTTTGGTTTGATGTGGTGTATTTTATAAATAATTTCCGTATTTTCTCAAATTTAACTCCCCATACGCAAGTATTGGATTTTTTGAGAAGTGTGTCGTAATTAATAACACAGGTCAACAAAAAAAATTTTTTTTTTGAGTTTTTATTTTAATGACTATTTTCTGATTCTTTATATCGAAATATAACTAAAACCTTCGTTTATTTTTGAAAAACTTTGCTTTTGTACATTTTACAACAATCATTATATATTTATTTATTTTTATGACCATATAAGGAGCAGCGCGTTATATTAAGTAAGGGTGGGGACGAGCGGGTGGAAAGCAAGTGGCATTTCACTTACGTGGTTCATAGTCGGTATGCGCATGCGCATTGCAGCGATTCAACGCATTTTGTGTGACGGCAGATCCAAAAATGACGTCAAAAAGTTGTAAACACGAGGTAGACTTATCCTGCTATATTTGCGGCAAATTTATCAAAACACGAGAATGGTTGGATTTCTGATGGGAATGCATCCCATCAGAAATCCAACCATCTTAAAATCCCGTATCACTGGCCAGGTATACTCATCATACTTTAAAATCTCAAGCGCCATTTTCACACTTTCGTAATTTTCTTTGAGCATTACGGACTGAGCCAAAGGAAGAAATGGAAATTTATTTCCATTGTGAAGAAGGATAGCTTTTAAACTTTTTGTAGAACTGTCTATGAAAAGACGCCAGTCAGAAGGAATGCATGAGATTCAGACCGCCTTGCATAGGCGGTTATACTAAATATCCTTGCTACCTTTATTTTTGTCGGACCACAAATAAAGAAAATAATGGCCAGTGACGAATTTTCACAGATACTCAATACTCATGAAAGGAAAGCCTGGAAGCAGTGGTTCATCGTTTTCTCGGAAACAACAGAGCAGACAATTACAAAGAGCTTATTGCAACTATGCTTGATAACTTTAAACTCATGGGTTGCAGAATGTCCCTTAAATTGCATATGTTACATGCGTACTTGGACCAATTTAAAGACAACATGGGAGCCTATTCGGAAGACTAAGGTGAACGTTTCATCAAGACTTGATGGACTTTGAACGTCGTTATCAGGGCCAATACAATGAGAGTATGATAGGGGAGTATATTTGGGGGCTAATACGAGAAAGTCCATACAATCACAGAAGAAATACGAAAAATAATCATTTCTAAACTTTTTTATATATTAGTTACAGTAGTTGTTTGTTTCGAATGGTTTTCTTGTAAATAAAACTGATTCAAATTTATAACAAAAGTTTGTGTTATTTTTACATACAATAAAGATCTGAAAAAGGGAAATTTTCTTAAAATCCGTAATTTCATTCTGATAGCTACAAAAGTAAACTTTTTCGGGTAAAACTATTTTTTCTTTAATTAATAATGTGGAAGAAATAAAAATCAGATATGCAGAACTCAGACTCAAAATTCTTGTTGACCGGTGTAATTTTTACTTGTGTCCATTTTAAGTGATGTTTTAAAAAAACTATCATACGAAGATTTTATTGATTTGATTTTTTTTTAAACATTAAGTTTGGCATCAACTGCATAAAAGTTCTGACATTAATGTGCAAATTATTCAGAAATTGTTTTAAATTTGTGTTATTATTCAAGAGCAAATTAACTATGGTTAGTGAAAAGGAAATCATATTTCTTTAGTTCGAAGCTTTGTCGTTTTCTCGGACCCTACTGCTGTCCTCAGTTGGAGTCAGTTTTTGCCTGGATTAAAAGCAACTTGAAGGGTTCTTGTCTTTAAACATCTTAAACCCAACTGGTTAACCATTAGAAAGTGTATTCTAAACTGCTATAATTCTCGTTCCATTCAATCAAGTATCTAAACATAGCTTTCAAAGTTAATACCTTAGGCTACGGTTACAGTGGAAGCGTGTTCGCCCGAACAGTGAGTCGCTCGTACTCGCCCGCATTCGCGCGACTGATAAAAGCGTGTAGAAATACACAGGTTTTTAGGTACTGTAGAAGCTTATCAATCGCGCGAACTACGCTCGTACTCGCCCGCATTCGAGCGACTAATTCTAGCGTGTAGAAGTACACATCTGTGTATTGTAAATCGCCCGAATAGCTGAATTCAAAATTGTTTGTTTTGTTCGCGCGAGTATGCGTTCTACCTACAGTTCTTATCTCCGTACAGTCAGTCCACTTGTTTTACTTGCTCTGTGGTACAGTCTGTGTCTACAAAATGAATATTGAGAAATTAATATCATTAGTTTTTGATCGAAGATCGTTATGGGATCAAAAATGTAAAACTTACCATTGATCAATCACGTAAATTATGGGATGAAGTGGCGACTGAATTAAAAGTTAGCGATAAGGAGAAATATTTATTTTTTACATATTCTAAACATAATAAAAAACAAAACAACATATGAATGGTTTACACCAGTGGTTCTCAACCGGTGGTACGCGTATCACTAGTGGTACCTGAAAGAAGACTTGGTGGTACGTGAATAAGAGTGATGTATTTTTTAAATTAATGTAATGAAGAAAAAAATATATATAAAATTACTCAAAGGTGAATTGTGTCAAAATTAACCTGCTTTATTATGCAAACATTCTTGATATTTTCTATATTACTAAGAAATTGGAGCATTATACGCTATTCCAAACGTTTAGGTGGAACTAGATTTTGCAATCTAGTTACTTTCATCGTTTGAATTGTACTTTTTGGCCGTTTTGTTTAAGGTTTGTAATTCATACTTCCAATAAACATTTTTTGGTTAAGGTTAATATCATTTTAAAATGTCATTTTTTGTGGCATTCTTAATACATATATCCCATTTATTTATTATTTTTTTTTCATTAAAATAACTGCTAGAACTAAACACCACCTATCTAGTCGCTCGTATACGCGCGAATATGCCCGTTTACGCGCTAATACGCCCGAACTGTACTTCGGGCGAACACGCTTCCACTGTAACCGTAGCCTTAGAAACAATACGTATCTAATTCGAGCTCGTTATACTATGCCTCCATTGTTTAATCTTGACTTTCATACAACAGCACTACATTCTGGTGTTAACAGTAGTTACTAGTTTCACTTTCCTCATTTGCCTATCTCATATCAACACGATGTATGATAATGGTATGAATATAAAGTGACTTGACTCGGTTATGACCTGCTTATATACGGTAGCGTTTTTATGTCACTAGACATATGGTTGTAATATTCAGTTTATGTGTTTTAAAATTGTAGACTTGTATGAACCTGTTTAATATAAAAGATAACTAGATTTTTTTCTTTGTATTTGGGGTTTTGTAGGTTAACCTAAAATACCGTTACTCATGTATAGAAATAGAGCTTTTTTCTGTTTGAATTTAAAAGATGATTTAAATAATTTTAAGCATACTGATTTCGATTTTGGAAAATATTACAGTTTTTGTGAAAAAAAAAGAACATTTTTTTTTTAATTTAAATTTTATTGTTGGGATATTAAATGGAAACTCTTTTAAGTGCAGATTAAGAAAAGGTAATTGTTTTTTGAAATACATTTCATTTTGACTAAATGTTGTCTATTATTAAGATTTTTGTTGAAATAATCAGCTGTGGCCACCACAGGACCGACCGCCATCATAAAGTACTTGTATAAAATACATTCTAGCAGCAGAGTAGAAATAACTTGGCACAATATTTTCTAACAGAGATATTATTTATCATGACCATGGAAACGTTACATATAAGTACGAAAATTGAGAAAAATTTTACAAAAATTATTCGAAATTTTTCGTTTTATCAAAAAACGTCTCAAATAAAAGTTATTAATTATTGCTTTTATAGCAACTTTTGTTCAATAAATTTTTTCGAAATATTTTTCTGTTGTGAAATTCACAAAAATCTTAAAATGGACACTAGTAAACTCCCATTTTTAGTCAACCGATTTTTACCAAAAGTTGATCAACTCGTGACATTGATGGCAGAAGCTTAAATATGAAGTTTCATAAAAATCCTTTCAGCCGAATTTGCTCTGCACGTGTACACAGACAGACGGACAGACAGACAGACAGACAGACGGAGAGACGGACAGACAGACGGACAGACAGACAGACCGACAGACATCATGCTAAAAATAGTCGAAACGTTATGTAGGGACCTCAATTCGTGGAGATCCATCGAAATCTCGAAATGTCAAAATCTGTATGATCACAATACCTCCCTTATATATGTGACGGTCGGTAAAAATATATTTGTATATGCATGGATACATTTTGTTATGGGTAGAGGTACGTAAATTTATTTTGCAAATATCGAATAGGAATATATAGTGACAGTTATTCATCGTTTGGCCTTCTAATAATCATCATTCACTGACTAAATACCTACAAAACCCTGAAATGTGTGAAAATTCACGCTTCACGTTAATTTTTATTATTTCATTACTTCGATATCAATAAGATCAGTAAGGTATATTATGTCTTCAACCTTATTTGAAATAATATCCAGGCCATATGCATCCCTAAAATCTTGTGGCACCCATTGAGCTTTAGACCACGGTGGTTGGTAACTTGGACTATTCGTAACACCGTCTCCACACGAGGTTAAATAACAAAGGTGAGATGGCGTCTCCTTGTTTGACTCCAGTAGAAATTTGGAAAGGCTGTGACAAAAGGTTTTCTACTTTCACTCTGCTTATACATTCCGACACACACACCATAGTCATCTTGATAAGTTTACTAGGGATGCCAAATTTGTCCATGATGTCCCAGAGTTTGTCACGTATAATGCTGTCATAGGCTTCCCTGAAATCAATAGAAACATTAAGAACGTCGGTGTTATGTTCCTAACATTTTTTAAGAAATTGACTTAAGAAAATTTGATCTTTTATCGATTTGTTAGATCGAAAATCCGCCTGGTAGTCGCTAATAAGTTCTTCGGCGTATGGTGCAAGTCGATGCAGAACAATATTTGAAAGAATCTTATATGATGTACATAGAAGTGAGATCTCATGATAATTTCCACAATCCAGTTTATCTCCTTTCTTAAGCCTGTAGTACATGATGCAATTTCGCAATTTGAATCTCGTACGATTTGTCGTACGATAATTATGTCATTGAGAATTTTGTTCAGAATTATCGTATGTAAAATTATTGTAGTATACCATCCAATATTTATCGCTTTGAATCTGTACCAATTGATGCGCATTACGTCTATTTTTATAAGTTGACAGAATTCATATAATTGTACTTAACCTAGAATGGACAGATAGTTTACCAATTTTTGAAGACTGATAATATTAATCTTTGTCCCGAATCAGTAAATCTCCTGGATTCGCAAAGCCGTACCGTTTTCTGTTCTAATTTTTTACATTTGAAATTGACGGGAATTATTATTCTATTTATTTTTGTTATTATTATTTTTATTGTAGTCTATAAAACTACGATTTTATTTGTCAAAAAATATTAATCTTCCCATTAATATCGTTATAAAATACTTTAAACAAAATAAAAACATATTATATTAATAATGATTTCTTTGAATTTGTTTTATGCATAACACCCAACTTGAATAAATAATTGAGAAGTATCAAGAGTAGATTGTGGACAAGAAATGTTTAAAAAAAAATTCTACAAACATAATAAAAAAAAAAAAAATGTTTAAATTCCTCCGGTACTTTTTTCCCGGATTGGAATGTTATTATCTAACTAGTTATCGACATAACTTAACAATAATTAGTAAAAATTTAATTATTTTTATTCAACTGCAAATTATTTACAAAAAACGTATTATAATAAGATCTATTTTGACCAATATTTGACCAAGAAATGTTTGTATGAGTTAAAAGTATTATAATTTGTAACTTTTTTTATTCTTTTTACTACTATTTTTATTAATTTTATGTTTTTTATTCTAATATATTTATTTATATGCTAATAAAAATGTTCATCTCTATAAATGCACAAGACCATTTATTAAAATAACCAGCGATACATTTTTACCAATAATTATTATAACGTAGTGCCTATGAGATTACTGAACCAGAAATTTAGTCTCAAGAACGACGTAAAATGCCTAGGGTAGGGTGGGGTCCGCAAAAAAAAAAGTTGTTCAAGAGGGGGTCCTCGGACTACATAAGTTTAACAGGTTGAGCGCCATTGCGAAATTTTTGAAAATTTGCCCATGGACCAACCTCAGATCTGCATGCAATAGGTATTATTATTTGTAAAAAAGTATGTTACTTTGAAAGAAAAAACATTCTTTTAACGTTTTCTTGAAAAATAGCGCAGCGGGCATGATGACCGACGTGGTACCGGCGTCCGATAAAGATACGTGGGACCATAGCGGTCACAATCAGCGGTCATTCATGCCAGTTGAAACTGATGCTTTCAACAAAAAATGCCGATGAGACAGTTACCGTTAACAGAAGAACTGGACCAATCCAAAAGCCTCAAGTTATAATGGAATACAATAATGGAAAATCTTCAATTGATTTGTCTGACCAGATGCCCAGCTACAGTAATGCCCTACGACGTACTCTAAAGTGGTACAGAAAAGTAGCAATTGAGCTTTTACTAGGAACAACTTTAGTAAATGCTCATTTTATTTATACTTATATAACTCACAGTAAAATAAGTATAACTGTATTTAGGGAGAAGGTAGTAGAAGGTTTGCTCAAGGCACAAGAAGAAAATCTGGAAACAGGCAACGAAAATAATTCTGGCAATGTTTGCACTCGATTGCTTAGGAATCACATAATGAGAAAAAAAGAAGGAAAAGCCAAAGAAACACGGAGATATTGTAGTGTTATAGAAAAAAGCAGAAGAATGAAATCACAAAAAATATGGTGAAGAAAGTAACTACATACTGTGCGGATTGTGTTGGCTATCCGCATATGTGCCTCGATTGTTTCAACCACAAGCATCATAAATAAACAATTTGTTTAGTTATTTTTTAAGTTTTTATGTTTATTCATTCGCAAAGAATTGTACTTTTAGTTCAATAAATTTTCTAAAATTATACGAATCTCATTGATGACAATATTGTCATCCATGCTAATTCGTCGTTCAAGCAAAATACATTTTTGTAGCCTAATGTAAAATATACAATCTGTAGGACCATAGCGGTCATGCAGCAACACAAAATGCAAAGAAAGAGCGGTCACCATGGAAAGATCGCTTCCTAAAACGTAAGTATACTGGCGGGCATTATGACCGCCAAGACCTGTGGAGCTTGTCTCTCGATCGGGCATAATGACCGCCATGGCGCTTAACCTGTTAAGAACCCCTGTGTTGAATAAATCCAAATATAAGTAAATAGGTATATATATAGGTAAATGTCCTAAGAATGTGAAGAGCTAAATCCAATTAATTTTAGACAAAATAAGAAAAAATATTGCTAAAGTTGATACTAAATAACCTCGAAATATGTTTGACAGATGAACAGTTGTTCGCTACAGTCACATGAATATACGCATTTTATACTGCGCCATTATTGGTTCATTCTGTCCAATATTTTAAGTCGAGACAATAAAAATTGGTTGGTTTTCAATATCATACAAGATCTCGTACGAAAATCCTGTAGTACACGATACAATAATTTGTTTACTATAAATCGTACGAGATTCAAAACGAGAAATCGTGTACTACAGGCATTATGGATCGGGCATATCAAAGCTAATTTCCATTCTTCGGAAGGCTCTTCTTTTCTCCATACCATCAAAATAAGATTATGTAGTCTCTTGTGAAGTCCTTCACCGCTAAACTTGAGAAACCCGCTAGGGACATCTGAATATCATGTGATATCGGGACTGTCCCGATTAAATGTATAGGGAGCGTTTCGGTTTAATACATCACAATCTTGTTGAGTAGAAAGAAGTCTTGTTTGTTTTTCTTATTGTGACATTGTTTTATTTCTTGATTGATCATTTCAGTTTATTCTTTAATGATTTAAGTCTCGGTGTTCACACTGAAATTATAATGAACTCGAATTAGAATGTTGAGTTTTTAGGAACTGATTTACAATGTTGTTAGTCGTGGACAAGCGAGACCAGTAGTTGAAGAAATTAATTAAAATATTAATTTATGGGATTTCATGGTCATAATTCATTGGAAATAATTACTCGCCTTCTAATTTTGACATCGCGAAGAATATATGACAAATGGTCGGAATATTTTTCCTACTATTACAAACTATGCGGTTTATATTGAAATTATGAGAACATGTTAACTGGGAATTACAAAAACATAAGTTGCAAAAGAAAAAAAAGATATATGGCTTTTGTCGGAAAATAACTCATTGGGACAGGCTTGCGAAATAGACCTTTTTTCTGTTTGAATTTAAAAGATGATTTCAGTAATGTTAAGCATACTGAATCCAAATAATAAAAAAAAATTGATGTGAAGTGTGAATTTTCACACATTTCAGGGTTTCGCAGGTATTTAGTAACTGAATGATGATTATTTGGGATGCCAAAACAAATATTATGTCAAAATATTTTTTTATGAATTTTAATTCGAATACCTAATACCATTATTTAAGTTTCTAAATATGTGCAGTATTTTTTTTTTTGTATAACAAGGTTCATTAATATTTTGAAAATTGCGCCTATGGTTTCCATTGGTTGCTTAAATCATAAGCCCCGCCCTCTGATTTCGTATACATTCAAACATAGAATTAAATTATAATTTCAACACTTCCCACTGGTTATTAAATTTACGCTTTTAAAAATTAAATGCAACATTTACCAAAATATAACTAGAATTTTGACAAAATAAAAATGCAAAAAAAAACAAAAAATAAAATTGTCTCCATACCGGGAGCGAACCTTGGTTTGCAACTTAGGAAGCTAGAAGGCTAACCATTACACCATTAAAGCGTACTGGTTCACTGTGTTACATAACGTATTAAATAATTATATCGTCAACTAAAAAACACAAAAAATGCGTGTGAAGTACACACGCTGCGCCCCTGTGTGCCCGAAAAAATTCCATAATCGGTTTATCTATTAGACGTAGAATTCTACGTCAACGTCAATTGGCAACCATCCTTTACTCTTCACTATTGCATCGAATATCAATTCATCGTTTATATCAATGACGTCCCAAATTTGCTGCCTGAAAGTGTCAAAGTTATACTTTACGCCGATGACACTACTGTCCTGACTAATCATACCTCTGTTAACTATGTGGTCAGTAATACAGAACAGGAAATGGTGAAAGTTAAAGATTGGTTCACTTCAAACCGTCTTACTCTTAATAATAATAAAACCCAACAAATTATTTTTTCACTGAACCGCAATATTGATATTAATATTCAGTTCGGGGGGCCAATCAAATTTCTTGGGATTTATATCGATAGTACACTTAGCTGGCACGATCACATTAACTATTTGGCAAACGTTCTTAAAAGGGTTATCTATGCGTTCATCAGGCTGAAAACGTCTGTATCATTCGATATGCTGCGTATGTTCTATTTTGCTGCTTTTCAGTGGCGCTTAACTTACGGCATAATTCACTGGGGTTTAAGTTCATCTGTCAACAGAATTTTCTTACTTCAAAAACGTGCTGTAAGAATCCTGAATAATGTTCCTAACAGGCACCACTGCCGAGAGCTCTTTAAGAAATGCAGCATTTTGTCTTTCTATAGTTTATTTGTTTATGTTCGTCTGGTATACGTTAAAGAAAACCCGAACAAATTTGTAACCGTATCCTCTAGACATGTTTACAATGTTCGCTCTGCTGGCAACATCAGACTACCAAGACTTGGATTGTCTAAATCTAGGAATGGTATTTTTTTGGCAGCCACTTTCTTTAACTACCTACCAGTCTCTTTAAAAATTTGTCATTTAGATTATTTAAGTTCAAGATTAAAAAAATTGTCTCTACAATTCGGACGAATTTTTCAAAATTAATTTCAATAATTACACCTAACATGTAAGCTGTTTTTCTACCTTTGTTAATTTTATGTATACATATTTTTTTTTTTCTCTTATCTATCATAATTATTTTCATTTTTCAATGTTTTCAAATGTTTTTCTACTTTTGTTTAATTAAATTATCATATATGTATGTACTGACAAATGTAAACGTCGTAAGATGTCTAGCATGAAATAAATATTATTATTATTATTATTATTATCTTCATCCTCCACTTGATATCGCCATTAAACCTCCTCTCCCCCATAGATATGCTATATACAAGTACAATGATTCAATGAAAACTTACAGAATGAGAACAAATTTTCATTACATCATAACTTTCTAAAATCAAAACAAAGCCACAACAATGTTTTTACACACATTCCATCAGACTTACTCAATGTTTTATACTTCCTATAAAATTACTATAGAGTTATGAACACAAATAATAAATGATTCACTATGTTCTATTTCCATATCTCCTCCTTATTATGTTAAGATCAATATTCATTTTTAATCCGCCTACTATATGAACTTATTGTTCGACTTTTTATAAAATATGGTCTCAGCTTAGAGATTTAATAGTTTCAAGTACTATAATTTAATCTTCTTTCCTATTTGTGTAGCTTGGAGGAAAATTTGAATGCAGTGTTTTACAATGAATAAATCACTTAAAAGAAACGATCATAGATAATTCTTTTCTCGAAATTTTGTGCATTGGTCATTATGGCGTGCCTTAATAAAAAATCAGCTGTGGCCACCACAGGACCGACCGCCATCACAAATTTCTTGTATAAAATACATTCTAGCAGCAGAGTAGAAATAACTTGACCTAATATTTTCTAACAGAGATATTATTTATCATGACCTTGGAAACGTTACATATAAGTATGAAAAAATTGAGACTTAAAAAAAATTTCGAAAAATTATTCATTTTTTTTTCGTTTTATCAAAAAATGTCTCAAATAAAAGTTGTTAGTTATTGCTTTTATAGCAACTTTTGTTAAATACATTTTTTCGAATTTTTTTTCTGATTTTAAATATTCGCAAAAATCTTAAAATCAACACGAGTAAATTCCCATTTCTAGTCAACCGATTTTTACCAAAAGTTGATCAACTCGTGCCATTGATGTCAAGAGCTTAAATATGAAGTTTCATAAAAATCATTTTAGCCGAATTTGGTCTGTACGTGTACACAGACTAACAGACGAACGAACAGACGGACGGACAGACAGACCGACAGACATCATGCTAAAAATAGTCAAAGCGTTATGTAGGGACCTGAATTCGTGGAGATCCATCGAAATATCGAAATGTCAAAATCGGTATGATCACAATACCTCCCTTATATATGTTGGCGGTCGGTAAAAATTGTTTAACATTGGGAAACAAAAAGAAAAAAAAATCGTTAGGGGATAAATCAGGGGAATATGGGCAATGAGACATTAATTCGATGTTTTCTTCCTTCAAATAATCAATTGTTTGATGTGCTGTGTGGAAGCTTGCATTGTCATGATGAAGAATGATGCAACGTTTTTGGTTGTTTTTCCTGTTTTTGTCGATGACTTCTGGCAAACAAATTGTTGTATACCATTCAGCATTAACTGTTCTCCGATCCTCTCTCTAAAGGAATGGTTGCGACATGTCCAGTATAACCGAAGAAACAAGCGATCACTTTCTTCGAAGTGCTTCGTGAACGAACATCTTTTGTGGGCTTTGGTTCAGCTTGGAAGTTGGAACAGTGGATCGTTGCTTAGTTTCCGGTTCATATGAATAAATCTAAGTTTTGTCACCTGTAACGATGTTGTATACGGATTTTGCAGTGCTTAGGTTGAATTTTTTTAACATTCCCTTACACCGAGCCATCAACACGAGCCTTTTTTTGAGCTTCGGTCAAATTATGCGGAATCCATCGGGAACAGATCTTTTTCACAGCTAAATATTCATGCAAAATCGAATGTATTGCAGGCTGCGATATGCCAAAGGATGCCTCTATCTCACGGTAAGTCACATGCCGATCTTCTTCAATCATTTTGCGCAGAGCATCGATGTTTTTTTGAATCACTGAAGAACGCACCACGACGAAATTCTGCAAACCAATTGTTAACATTCTTTTCTGATGGTGCTTCATTACCAAAAGTTGAACGAAGCGAATCTATGCATTGTTGTTGAGTAAGGCTTTTACTAAAATCGTAAAAAATCAACGAAAGCTTCACGAGTAATATCCATTTTTCACAAACTTGTTTGTTTTAAACGTTCTCTGTCTACAAACTACTCGGTCTGCTTATAAGCTGCCACCGATTTCACAATAACAAATGTTAAATTTTACGAATATAGTAATGACACATTTCAATATTTGCCATCTAGTGGCCGTTTGTAAAAACATAAAAGGTAACCCTCGTAGTATAACGTTAGGCTAGAACGAATCTTATAGATATACAGACCAATTCTGTAACTCAGTTAATATGATCATAGTAACTAAATTTGTCACTATGAGCAAGGTCAGTTACTATCATGAATGAAAGTCATTATACTTTTATAATCAGACCAATTCTGTAACCCAGTTACTATGATCATAGTAAGTAAATTTGTCTCTATGAGCAAGGTCAGTTACTATCATGAATGAAAGCCCATTATACTTTTATAATATTTTATCTTGTAGTAACGTTACTACACAGTAACTTTTTACAGAATTGATCTGATTGTATACACTAAGTTAAAATGTAAGACACAAACAAATCTGTGTTACACGTCTCATAAAAAGGAGGCTCTTCACCTCGAAGGAGATGTCTATGCGTCAACCAACATTGGCCTACACGGAGTTGTGTGATTACGGTTTCCGACCTGCGGTTAATCCTGCAAGAAGAATCCCATGGTTTTACGTTTTTTTAAATCTGTTGAGATTTCATTCTTGCAACTAATAAAGATTAAGGTTTCAAGTAATTAAGTTAAGTCAGCAAAACCAAAAATATAGAACAACTTATTGTTCTAATATACAAAGATAATATACGAACTTAATTAGGCTGAGGATGCAAAATAAAGCGGTCACATCATGACGTAAGCTTTCAGATAATATAAAAATACTTATGCTGAAACAGTTCTATTCTGGCTATGATTGAATAAAGATGTTTAAAGCCTATGTATGTGTTTTATTTAATGCTTGGTTTATATACGGAACAAGAATAAGGAATAGGAAATAAGAATAGTACACAAGATGTTAAAACATGTCTGCGCCGTATATCGGTTTATGTAGGAATGAAATTTAACTTAAACATAAGAATAGTTGGTAACATTCAACATTTTTATTCTTATTTCAAGAATAAGACACGATAAGCCTGCGCACAGCAATCAAAATGTCTGCCGTAATAAAGTTTGGTCAACAGATGTTTTTCAGTTGTGATCAGAGGTTTGTAAACAACAATAAAATGTTTTTAACGGTAATAAAAGAAGTTTTTTAAAAGGTTTTATGAATCAGAACCTGTCAAGTGACAAACGTTAAACACAGGCCAACGCAAGTACGCAGGCGCAGCGACGAAATGTTATGTCCTATATAAACGGTTTAATATTTTTTATTCTTGTGTACTATTCTTATTTCCTATTCCTTATTCTTGTTCCGTATATAAACCAACCATAACAATCTCCAATAACCCCATATTCCAACAAAATCTGCATCAACTTCACATTTTGTGTGCTGCTCCAATCATTTTGCCATTTGGCTAACACTATATGTTTCAGATGACTTTGCGTCATCTGGAAATATGAAATTCACATCAATCATAGGTCTGTGGGAGGCGGTTTTTGCAGCTAGATGTCCAAATAGGCCTTAAGACACTATAATAGCAAACAAAACGCTTCCTTCACCCATCTTTCGTCTGCCTCGTATTTAGTTTCTTTTTTTTTTTCGTTCTTGAATACTGATTAGAATACGTTCAAGTTAACTTCATCACAGGCGAATATTACCAGTCCCTTGCGCAGAAACCAAATTTCGTCCATTACATTACCAACAGCTAGCTTAACACATTTCAGTGGCGTCACTTACTTTGATTTGTGTTTAACTACGCGTATTGTGCGATGTTGTACGTTTATTTCCGTTATTATTTATTTCTCGTACGTTTCAAGGTATACCGTGTACTAAAATGAGTAAAAATATATTTGAAATACATGATTTTGTGTGTTTGGTTTCCACAACAATTGTTTAAAACCCTAATGTACGTCAATGTGATCAGCCCTTTTCTCGCGCAGAATTGGTGACGTAATTTATGATACCATGTGATGAAGTTAAGATGAACGTACTCTACGATGAATCCGACTAAAGCCTGGAACAGAATGCACAGCGCGCTACGCCGTCAGTGCGCCGTCATTTGCGACGGCGTTGCGTTAGCGCCGTTGAGAATTTTCGCCTGCACACAATGCAATAATTTTTAACGCCGTCAAAGTGCACGTGACAACCTATATCTGAGTTTATACGTGCGCTTTCTTTTATTAAAAGTATAATGGATGATGAAGACTTATGTGTGATGTTATTTATGTTGTATGCAAGTTATTTATACATACAAACACTTTACCATTCAGTAAAAACTGAGGTTAGGGGTTCTGCGTCAACGTTCAACGGCGTCAAAAGTTGGAAGTTGACGAATATTCAGTATCAACGGCTTTCGAACGCCGCTAAGACGTTACACATTCTGTGCACTTGCGTACGACAGCTTGGTTTTAACTTTCCTCTGACAGATAGCTCCGTCCGAACGCCGTCAACGCGCCGTAGAACTCGTTGCATTCTGTTCCCCACTTTATTGAGTAGAAATTCATATATTTTTTTATAAATGAGGATTATTTTAATTTGATATCGTTAGTTTTATGTAATGAGCGCTAATATAAAGCACCGCTGTGCAAGAAAATTAATTAGAATATTATTTATGAGCGGTTGATATCATATTTCTTGTTGAGTAATTATGCAGTCGACATCTTGACACTTGTTGGAATTTCATGTGATAATCTTCATTTTCTCAAGGCTGGGAGTAACTCAGCTTAAGTAACGTACTGAAATTAATGGATCAGTTCCACTTAGTTTTACAAGCGAGAACAATTTTCGAAAACAATTATTCTAATTTTGCCATGTCAATTCAGTGATAGTTAAAATGGTTTACCGCTATAAGCATATCCTAAGATTTTAGTCATAATTATTCGGAATATGTTTATAAAATTTAATAAAGTACTGATAAAGATGTCATTAATCACTGAAGAACATTACATTATTTTTCAACAAAGTTCAAAGCCTTTTTATTTTTCAATAAAAAGGCTTTGCTTCAGTAGTTAGTCATGTACGTATGGAGGCGAGGTCGAAATGAAAAATTGGTATTACCAAAATGCAACATATATCTCAACATAGTTTCCTTTTAGCGCGATACATTTTACCCAACGATATTCCAACTTCTTTGAGCTTCCCAAAAAGTATTATTTCTGGAATTCAAAATAGGCGTGTGTTTCAACGTTGATTTCGATGCGATTTTTTTCCACGAGCTATTTCTTCATTTCTTCAAAGGGAAAAAAGTCGTAGAGGGTTAAATCTGGAGAATAGAGTGGATGAGGGAACAATTCCTGTGCAATTCGACCAGTATGGTCGTTGCACTTGCGAACGAGTGAGTTGATACATTGTAATGGTAGAACAAAACTTTTTTCTTCACCAAATGGGACTTTTTCATCAATCCAGCGTGTAATCGATCCAATAAAGCGGCATAATATTGTTCTGTTTTTCCATTTTCTAGATAGTCGATGAAGATTATGCTTTGCGAATCCCAAAAAATTGTGGCCACGACCTTTCCGGTCGAAGGAACCCTCCTTGCCTTTTTCGGAGCACGTTCGCCAGAAGAAATCTACTGTTCTAACTGTCCTCTCATTTCTGCTGTTTGTGATGGATCTGTGCTTCATCAACGGTTATGAAACGCCACAAAAAGTCACTTGGATTGCGCTTTTACATGTCCAAACATTACTTCGAAGAGATAGGTGATTTTGTTTTTGATCTACTGTGAATGAACGTGGCACCCATCTTGCCGATAGCTTTTTCATGCCCATGTTTGTGCAGGATATTAAACCTTTGAGGACAGAGTTAATAAACAGTTTCTAACTACATTTTTATTGATAAAAAGTATTTACAATTATCAGCTACGCAAAATGATTTTCAGGAAGTTGCAAGCAACTTGGTAACTGTGCAAACACTAAATTCCGTATTAAGGCAACACATCTTGCGCTCTAGTTATTATCAAAAACCAGTAAAACTTCAGAAATAAGTTTTAGATATGTGGTTAGTATGAGTAACCAGTTGCCCCGAAAGGGTTAAACACAAGTTCGTCTAAAGTGTTTACCATCTAGGTTATCTCGTGTATCTTCATTCGGCGGTCGTCCAACACGATATCGTGAATTTTATTGTCCATCTTTTCAGTTGTGAACTCAGTCGGACATCCCGGATCCCGGGCGCTTAACATTATTCGTGCTCGTACGACCACAGTGTAATTCATTGAACTATTAACACCGTTCCTATTACACTTTTTTAGCTTTGCTTCGGTTTCCTTAATGAATTTTCAAGCAAAAAGTAGTGCTTTCCTAACATACGGAATTCACGTTTTTGCATTTGTAGCAAATAAACATGTATCCGCTTGAAGCCGCTGTTAACAATGTACTATTTGACGGATCTACTAGAAACTTAGTGTGTATGTCTACAAATAATGGCAATTTTCAGAAATAATATCAAATATGAGCGCCATCTCGTATCAAAGTCACTGATTATCAAAGGAGTGGGCGAGCGCATTAAGTCGTGCAGTTTGGACTGGTGAAAACAGTCTGGATTGTGCGGTCGGTAGTTCGATTCTCCGTTGGTGATATTATTCGGGCGAGAATAATATGTTCACATAGTCCTGATCTCCCGAACATATTTCGGATAATTGATGAAGAAATGTTTGGGGAGCTCTGTTTTAGTGTAGTTTTTCTCATCTTTAATCGGATTTATTATTTTTCTTTATACCTATTACATGATATAAAAGTTTTTTCCTCAAGTTAGAATTCCGGATGCTGTAACTATTGCTACTTAAATTATATTAATGAACATAAATTTCTTCATTCTACAGGATGTTGTTTTTCTAATACTGAAATCTAATTTGTTTTTATATCCTCTTATATACAGGATGATTGAAAGTATATTTATTTACAATATTCAACATAGAAATTAATATCAAAAATCAGCTGTGGCTCAAAATCACCACAGGACCGACCGCCATCATAAAGTACATGTATAAAATATATTCTAGCAGCAGAGTAGAAATAACTTGGCCTAATATTTTCTAACACAGATATTATTTATCATGACCATGGAAACGTTACATATAAGTATGAAAACATTTCGAAAGATTTTTCAAATTTTTTCGTTTTATCAAAAAATGTCTCAAATAAAAGTTGTAAGTTATCGCTTTTATAGTAACTTTTGTTCAATAAATTTTTTCGAAATATTTTTCTGTTGTGAAATCTTCACAAAAATCTTAAAATCGACACAAGTAAACTCCCATTTTTAGTCAACCGATTTTTACCAAAAGTTATGCAGTTTCATAAAAATCCTTTAAGCCTAATTTGCTCTGCACGTGTACACAGACAGACAGACAGACGGACAGACAGACGGACAGACAGACAGACGGACGGACGGACGGACGGACGGACGGACAGACAGACAGACAGACCGACAGACATCAGGCTAAAAATAGTCAAAACGTTATGTAGAGAGTTCAATTCGTGGAGATCCATCGAAATCTCGAAATGTCAAAATCGGTATGATCACAATACCTCCCTTATATATGTTGGCAGTCGGTAAAAATAATAAATAATCAAAACACAATTTAAAATTTACTTCAACTAAGCACAATTTGAATTTTTGAACCAGCAGTATTGTTAACCGGCCGTCACGCCACTTTACCGCCTAACGATCAGACTGACCAGCGTAGCGTCTACCAATACAGGCATCAGATTAATTTATTTATTATGATGTTCTTTTTGGGATAACTTCTGATCTATAAACAATAGGTAAATGGGTCAAGGGCTTTTTTTGCGTTAGTAAATACTCTTGCCATTAAACAGATATACTCTTGCCATTAAACTTGCCATTAAACAAATATTTTTGCAAATATTTAGAACAGAAAAATATTTCGAAAAAATTTATTTAACAAAAGTAGCAATAAATGCAATAACTAATAACTTTTATTTGAGACGTTTTTTGATAAAACGAAAAATTTCGAATTTTTTTTTTTTAAATTGGTGAAACCCTACATAAAACTATTATGATAAATAAACGTTCTTAAATTAATTAATTAAAATCGAATATAATGTATGTTGGTATTTACCCCATCATTGAAATAATTCGAACTTTTTGATTGTGCAGCAATCATTTATTTTTCCAAAAAAAAATATTTTTTATAAATTATTATTTTTCTCCCGAGCATCGCCGGGTATGTCTGTTAGTATTATTATAAATTTGTTTCCATTTTTTTCCTTATTTTTAAATTTCCTAATCCTTTAACATCATCCTGTATTAAAATATAATATCATTAAAATAAAATATTTATTTAATTTACAATAATTAAAAAATTATGCACAATTAAAATAGTTTCGAATTACAAATTGTATTTCAATCCTTGAGACGGAAGCCATCAGTCAGTTTTTTTCTTTCCTTATTAATAGATACTAATAACCTCAACCTTGGCAATATTCTAACCTTGATATTTCTATTATGTTATACTTAACAATAACTTCTGACATAATACATTTCTGACACTGTCATTAATTTTTAGCAACCGTTGCGAAATGTTGAATAACAGACGGTGAATTTAGTTTAATGAATTTTATTAATTTTGGGTTTTCGCATCATTCTGCTGATGATATTAGGAGTTGATTAGTTTAGGTACGGTATTTAATTTAAATTTGTTGAGCTAATGGTTTGCAATAACATCTGCTTAAGAGTAGTCAGTTCAGGGGCGGATTGGGATTGTCGAGCCCGGTGATTTTAAAGTTTTTCCTGCTTTTTTAGGGTTTTGTAGGTCTGACCAATAAATCTTTATAACGTCATTCACGTGTCTGTCTGTATGGTAGAAATTGTGGCCGAACAACTGGACCTAGAAAGTTGAAATTTGGCATGCTTGTAAAACTCTTTGGCACACATAAGAGAAAACTATTGAGAATTTAAAAAAATGCACATCACGGGAAAATAATGTAGAAATATGTATCATTTTTACCGACCGCCAACATATATAAGGGAGGTATTGTGATCATACCGATTTTGACATTTCGAGATTTCGATGGATCTCCACGAATTGAGGTCCCTACATAACGTTTTGACTATTTTTAGCATGATGTCTGTCGGTCTGTCTGTCTGTCCGTCCGTCTGTCTGTCTGTCTGTCTGTCTGTCTGTCTGTCCGTCCGTCCGTCCGTCTGTCTGTCTGTCTGTCTGTGTACACGTGCAGAGCAAATTCGGCTGAAAGGATTTTTATGAAACTTCATATTTAAGCTTCTGCCATCAATGGCACGAGTTGATCAACTTTTGGTAAAAATCGGTTGACTAAAAATGGGAGTTTACTCGTGTCGATTTTAAGATTTTTGTGAATATTTCACAACAGAAAAATATTTCGAAAAAAATTATTGAACAAAAGTTGCTATAAAAGCAATAAATAATAACTTTTATTTGAGACGTTTTTTGATAAAACGAAAAATTTCGAATAATTTCTGTAAAATTTCAATTTTTTTCAATTTTTTTACTTATATGTAACGTTTCCATGGTCATGATAAATAATATCTCTGTTAGAAAATATTAGGCCAAGTTATTTCTACTCTGCTGCTAGAATGTATTTTATATAAGTACTTTACGATGGCGGTCGGTCCTGTGATGGCCACAGCTGATTTTTAGGGTTTTGTAGGTATGACCAAAAAACCCTTATACCGTCATTTTGTCGTCTGTCTGTCTGTCTGTCTGTCTGTCTGTCTGTCTGTCTGTCTGTTCGGTAAAAATTGTAGCCAAACGGCTAAACCTAGAGAGTTGAAATTTGGCATGCTTATACAACTCTTTGACCCGCACATAGGAAAAATACTAAAACATCTAAAAAACATATCCCCCTAAAAATATAAACAAAAATGTGCTCATCGAAAACAAAAATATTTTTTTTAAATTCTGACTAGGGTATCAAATGAAAGCCCTTAGTACGTGAATTAACGATTTTTGTAAAATAAATTATTTTGAGGCGATTTTTGCCAAAATTGTGCAAAAAATTTTTTGTCCCACACCCTGCAGCCCAGATGGTTTAAACTAAAAATCTAAAAAAATTCTAATTAATGTATATTGGTCTCAACCAAAATAGTACAACAGGAATTTTTGATCACATTATCTTTTCGGAAAATAACGCATTTTTTGTGGTTTTTGGTTCACAAAGTACAAAAGTTATACCAATGTAAGACACCCACACGTAAGGCGTACGATAGCGAGTGGTTAGAGTACTGGTGTCGTAAGCTAAAATTCGCTGGAAACGAAGGGTTTCGAGTACGGAGTGAATTTTGTTTTTTCTGGTTTTTTTTTGCATTTTTGTTATGTTGAAATTATTTTGTCAAAATTCTAGTTATATTTTGACAAATGTTGCATTTAATTTTTAGGAGCGTAAATTTAATAACCAGTCTTATTATATGATTAACAGACGATAAATTATTTTAAAAATATCGTTCATTTTGCCGTGATTACTACAAAGTAAAATTTGTCCTACACACTCAGCATGCCGCCTTCACTTATTATATACCTGCGAAACCCTGAAATGTGTGAATATTCACACTTCACATAAATTTTTTTTCATGAGTTCTTTTGCACTTTCAACCATATTATTCAGCTTCGACATTTTATTTATTTTTGATATAAAGCATAAACAGTTGGTTTTTCTTCAAATTAAATCTTGTTTATTTATTTTTTTTAGTGTTTCGTAGGTATGACCACCAAAAAACCTTATAACGTGACTCATGTGTCTGTCTCTGTCTGTCTGTCTGTCTGTCTGTGCGATAGAAATTGTAGCAAAACGGCTTAACCTAGAAAGTTGAAATTTGGAATGTTTATACAACTTTTTGACCCACATATAGGAAAAATACTGAGAATTAAAAAAAACACACATCTCAAGATAAATATAAACAAATAGGTATTTAATAAAAAAAATCATCTGTGGCCACCACAGGACCGACCGCCATCATAAAGTACTTGTATAAAATACATTCTAGCAGCAGAGTAGAAATAACTTGGCCTAATATTTTCTAACAGAGATATTATTTATCATGACCATGGAAACGTTACATGTAAGTATGAAAATATTGAGACAGGCTGGGCGGGGTTAATGCAATTTTCCAAAATCTTATTGAATCTTACTATATAAAAAAAAAAAATACTGCACATATTTAGAAACCTAAATAATGGTATTAGCCATTCGAATTAAAATTAACAAAAAAATATTTTAACATAAAATTTATTTTGGCATCCCAAATAATCATCATTCACTTACTAAAACCTGCGAAACCCTGAAATGTTGTGAAAATTCACACTTCACATCAATTTTTTAATTTTCAATTTTTGGTACTTTTCGACAATTTTATTTGATGGCCTATTAATTAAGTTGTATGCTAGCCACTAAATCTTGCTGAGGATTTCAAAAATTCTAACCGCAGGTCTCTAACTCTTACCGTTTTTGAGATATGATTGTTTGGAAAAGTAAAGTAAAATAATATTAGAAAAAGAATAAGTAAAATAATGTAAACCTATGTTTGTTAATAATAATAATAATAATAATAATAATAGTTTATTTATTTAGCTAATGCTAGTAAGATCCATATAAACATAAACATATAAACATTATAATAAACATTCAAATCAAATTTAATCCTTATTTTGTCAATTTAAACCATTATTTGTCCACTTAGTTTTTCATACTAATTTCAAAACTGTATTACTGTGATAAATCATATTTTGAATGTTATCTTCTCAAATATTTTTAGTATCAGCCTTGCCTACGAAATCCTGTAAACTATGAAAATTCACAGTTTATATATTTTTTCAAAATAAACAGGCTTCGTCGCATAAATGTTTACGTAATTCCTGCTAATGATATAAAAATAAAATTTCCTTATCAACTTATTTAAGAGGATTAATTATTTTTTTAATCCCATACTAATTCATTTGTGGTTAACAAAACATCGAGATAACATTAAAATGTCTTTCTTATAAATTCTGTTTATAAAGTTATTTTTTGAACGTATTTTAACATTGAATATATTGGGTCTCGTGAAAGTGTAGTTATTTTTGGAAATTTGTATATTATATCTCAAAAATGGTAAGAAATAGAGATCTAAGGTTTAAATCTTTAAAAAATTTAGTTTTACGATGTTTTTTCTGTAATATTTGGTCCGTAATGAACCTAAAACTAATTGGTAAAATTTTGATTTTATTTTGTAAATATCAAAAATTCATATCTCAGAAATGGTAAGAGGTAGAGACTTGAGGTTTGAATTTTTGGAATTCCTACACCTTGTTTTGTCTAGAAAACATTAATGTTTGGTCCGTAATGACCTAAAACTATTGAAAATTTTGATTTTTTGTAAATTTAAAAATTCATATCTCAAAAAAGGTAAGACATAGAGATTTGAGGTGTGAATTTTTGGAATTCTCACACATTGTTTTGTTTAGAAAAATATAATGTTTGGTCCGTAATGACCTAAAATTATTAGGGAAAATTTTGAAACTTTTTGTAATTTTAAAAATTCATATCTCAAAAAAGGTAAGAAATAGAGACTTGAGGTTTGAATTTTTTAAATTCTCACACCTTGTTTTGTCTAGAAAAAATGAATGTTTGGTCCGTAATGACCTAAAACTATTGAAAATTTTGATTTTTTTGTAATTTTAAAAATTCATATCTCAAAAAAGGTAAGACATAGAGAATTGAGGTTTGAATTTTTGAAATTCTCACACCTTGTTTTGTCTAGAAAAAATTAATGTTTGGTCCGTAATGACCTAAAACTATTGAAAATTTTGATTTTTTTGTAATTTTAAAAATTCATCTCAAAAAAGGTAAGAAATAGAGACTTGAGGTTTGAATTTTTGGAATTGTCACATCTTGTTTTGTCTAGAAAAATATAATGTTTGGTCCGTAATGACGTAAAGCTATTAGGGAAAATTTTGATTCTTTTTGGAATTTAAAAAAATTCATATCATAAAAGGTAAGAGATAGAGACTTGAGGTTTAAATTTTTTGAATTATCATACCTTGTTTTGTCTAGAAAAAATTAATGTTTGGTCCGTAATGACCTAAAACTATTAGCGAAAAATTTGGAAAAATATTTCATTTTTTTTTTTCGTTTTATCAAAAAATGTCTCAAATAAAAGTTGTTAGTTGTTGCTTTTATAGCAACTTTTGTGCAACAATTTTTTTCGAAATAGTTTTCTGTTGTGAAATATTCACAAAAATCTTAAAATCGACACGAGTATACTCCCATTTTTAGTCAACCGATTTTTATTAAAAGTTGATCATATCGTGCCATTGATATAAAAAGCTTAAATATGAATTTTCATAAAAATCCTTTCAGCCGAATTTGCTCTGCACGTGTACACAGACAGACAGACCGACAGACATCATGCTAAAAATAGTCAAAACGTTATGTAGGGACCTCAATTCGTGGAGATCCATCGAAATCTCGAAACGTCAAAATCGGTATGATCACAATACCTCCCTTATATATGTTGGCGGTCGGTAAAAATAAATAAAATATTTTTAACAGTTGCAAACCGAGTTACACACACCACACCGCAATACACTCTACTGTAGAGTGTAGTGTTAGAGTGTTCCATTTTTTTTTTATTATACTATTACTCGCTGTCAAAATGTTTCATTTTTTATATTTTGTTTTTCTTTAATTTCTAATAAAATTCTTCATTCATTATTAAGACCTTATTAGATATCAAGGATTTAGTAAAAATGTGTAAAATAATTAAAAAGTAATAGATTTAATTTGAGTGGTAATAGAGTAATAGACAAACGTCAAATGTAATAGATCTATTACTATAGTAATAGGGGTGGCAACATTAATGCTGTGAATCTGGAACTTAGTGGGGATCAAGCTAGGGATGGGAAAAAACATCGATGTATCGAAAACATCGATGTTTTTACCATCGATGGTCAGCTGGCGATAGTATCGATAAAACATCGATGTCTACTACCGAAGTCGATGTTTAAACTTTGAAATTCAGAAACTACCGCTAGAGGCGATGGAATCTTAAACATTAAATTTTTATTAAAATTAGTACACAAAATATAAGCGCCATCTATTGTGATATAACAATACTAATAGTGTTAGTTCTTATTCTTCTTAGCAGTTAGCAGATTACGAAAAAATAAGAAGAAACTTCTAATTTTTGCAAACAATACGAACGACCAACGACGCCAACACACTTTTTCTTTTTCAGTCTTGTTGACAATTTCCCAGTTGTTATTCCTCCAATCCCTGGATTTTTGTAAGTTGTCATTAGCTATTTTTTTATATATTGAAGTTGGCTTTTCCTGAACAAAATTAACAAAAGCTTCAATTAATCGGTAAAAGTAACTAGAATTGAAAATCTAGTTCCGCCTAAACCAAAGGAACAGACTTTATTTCAACTTAAAAAAGTATAAAAATAATTGTGTATGACAGTGTTATTTTTATGTTAAATAATATAAAATTAATATTAAGACTATATTAATATTGTAATAAAATCCAATATTTCATTTTATAAATGTAAAAATAGTAAGGTCTGTTCCTTTGGTTTAGGCGGAACTAGATTTTCAATTCTAGATACTTTTACCGATTGATTGAAGCGTTTGATCATTTTGTTCAGGAAAAGTCAACTTCAATATATAAAAAAATATCTAATGACAAATTACAAAAATGAAAATTGCGGTTAGTTCCGCCTAATCGGTTGGAATAGACTGTAGGTACAAATTAGGATTATTATATTGGGTATAATAATATTAATGTGAAATTAATTACTATTAAAAAGGAATATTTCTATTTCAAAATCTAATAAATGCTTTTTGTGTATTATGTGTTACTTTTTTCGTATTTTATCTTTACACTAGCAGTGTACCCGCTGCTTCGCTACCGAAATAAAGTAGTCGTAGCCCGCTTAGATCTGGCCCATTTCGAAATCGGTTCAAGACTGGTTGCTACGAATCGTTTTATATTCAAATATATTTATTTGTTTTAATCTACAATTGTATTAATATGTGCTTCTTATACAAATAATTTAAGTACGAATTTCTTTGTAAACATTGGTAGTACAGACATTTAATATCAACACGTATAAGTATCCCGATGTGCTAACCTAGGAAAATGCCCATGTGAGAATCATTGCCAAAGGCAGCGCCAGTCACGTAAAGCATTTTATGTTGCACCTTACGAAATTATTTATTATAATTTTTATGATATTTATTATAATTACTTCGTGATTATTCCTGATTTATAAATCGTACCTATATAGATCAGAGCACTTTTTTTCGTTAGTAAATATTCTTGCCACCGAAGTAAGTTTTCTTCGTATTGCTTTAGGGGGTTACAATAATGTTCAATAGCGAATTTAACGTTACAATTGTCGTCTAAAATGAAAATAAAGAAAATTGTGATATATATCCTCGGGAACATTTTTGTTGCAATATTAAACCCAAAATTCGTTAATATAGGTATATTTTGAATATGTGTATCTTTTATAGTTTAAATATTTCTTAATTGATCGGAAACCTGGTGTCTTACCGCGATGATATATAGCTTAAAATCTTTCCAGACAAATTTGGAATACGCTGTTGCAAATAGCACTAAAATCGGTTTATCCGTTTTTGAGTTTTAATACATATACCGATTTTAAACAGACGCCTATGTGCCAAAAAGAAATGAAACAGGTCACTTGAAGGGTTTTATGAATATCCTTGAATCTAGATTTGCCTTGTATGGGTTGATCAGAGCAAAATACTGAATCTCGTTTTTGTACATGTGTATGGGTAATCTTTGTAACCAAAAACCAAGTCGATATCTCATTATAGGTCTGAGATATTGAGGAATCCGTGAAAGAAACATTTCACCACATTAGGGGTCGAATTTAAAAAAAATCTTTCTTAATAGGTGCTCACATCATGGAAGGAACATTCCTTCCTCCACGAATTTCATGTTCCTATGTCCAGGGGGCGTTCTATTGAATAAAAAAATACCAATTTACCCTTTTAGGCGTGAAAATTTAAAAGAAAACTGTCAAAAAGTTTCTAAGATTTTAAAAAGACATCTATATGCCAAAACACAATGTTATAACTCAACATACATAGGAAATACGAAGGGTTCTATAATTCACTCCGAATACATAATAAATTTATCCCTTTAAGGGTTGATTAGAACAAAATCCTGAATTTAGTTCTTAACATTTGTATGTGTAACCTTTGTAAGCAAAAACTAAGTCAATATCTCATTGGGCCTAAGAGATATTGAGGAATCCCTGAAATCACTTAACAGCCCCTTAGGGGTCGTATTTCGAAAATTCTCTTCTTAGTGATCGCTTACGACATGGAGGAAATATACTTCTCGAATTTCATGTTTCTAGGTCTAGTGATTTGGGCTGAACGTTGATGAGTCAGTCAGGTCATGTATTTATATACATATATAAGAAAATTTTATAAATGATATACCTATATACAGAAGAAGATTAAACAGAAAAGATTTGTTTATTTATTTATTTATATTATTGATATTGTAACAACTTCTGTTATACACATGTTTAATGTTAAGTCAATATTAAGAGATATTTCAAGTTTATAAGTAGCGCTCCTTCTGTCCCCCTAAATATTCAGAAGCTACACTAAACAGAAAATAATCGTTCTTCAATCAAAGTCTTTATAAATTATCTTTATAAATTGTTGATGTAAAGTAAATAATAAGCGAGATATTTCCAGTATTTTAGTTTTAGCACCTCCCCCATCTCCCTTCCCCTGCTTCTTAACCAATTGAAAAATTTATAGGATAACAGGTATTTGTATTTTTATTTTAAACAGCTTTTCTCATGTGCGTTTTTGCTGTTAAGTCAATAGTAAATGAGATATTTCAAAAGTTTAGTTTTAGGTTGTCCCTTCGTTACTCCCGTAAATCAATCCAATAAAAAAAATCATTAAAAAAAAAATATTTGCTTTCTTATTACAGTGAAACCTCTATCTATCGTTCCTCGAATAATAATTTTCCCGTATATATCGTTATTTCTTGCGGTTCCGAATTAATTTCATACAAAACACGCAAAAATAGATCGCATCGATCATTTCTCTCTGTATCATTTTACCGCATTCATCGTTTAAATTACGCAGCAAATTTCGTGTTTTTTCAAATTGAAAACTTTTTTTATGCGCATTCGATAACTGATGCCGAAAAAAATTTAATTTGTAACACCGAAAGAATATTGATTTCTTACGGCAATATAAAAAGCCAAAAAGTAAATGACGATGAAAGATTATATACAATACAAAGTATAATTTTTTTTGTCGGCATGCAGCTTCCTTTTTTATTTCGCTACGATATTTTTTATTTAAAAAAATTGATTTATACCTGAAACATGTATCATTTTTAGAATATATATGTACGTACATATTAAACATTTAAATATGTATTAATGTGTTTTTCATTGTTTTCCCGCATCCATAGTTTATTTCAATAGGTCCCTTCAAAAACGATAGATAGAGGTTTCACTGTATAAGCAATTTTTCTGTTAAGTCTACGTCTTAAGTGATACCATTTTTTTTCTTCTGATTTTCAATTTGCCTCCTTATATTGACTGCATTTCCTACCTATATACCAAATTCCAACTCGGTACACACAGATTTTCTGTTTTATATATATATAAAAGATTTTACTATTATATTTAAACATTTAAATAAAAGAATAGAAAAAAAAAAAAAAATAAAAATAACAAAGTTCATAAAAATGCCCTAAAATTAAAAACCAGAAAACAGGTGCTCTACTTTAGCCTCGCTCTGCATAAACTAATCAAAAATTTTACTAAATAACAATATATAAATTTTATCAGCTAGAGCAGAGTAAAGATGAATCGCGCCGAACGACATTGAACGATGTTTCACGAACTTACTATAGTTGTCCAAACAACCATTGAAACGAAATTCCCGCGATCTCGCTGAACGCATCATACATACTTCGATGGTCCAATATAATTAAAAACAAAATTATTAATTTCTCGTTTCTGATGGGACTTTTTTGAAATTTTCGATTTTTCTAGTTATGATGAAAGCATTCCCTACCTGTATGCAAAATTTCAACTCGGTAGCGTATCTGGAAGTGGGTTAGAATTTCCGGACATAGCCACAAATATCCATTTTTATATATAAAGATTATTAAATAAAACCTACATAATATAAATAAATAGCTTTTTAGGGTTTTGTAGGTATGACCAAAAAACCCTTATACCGTCATTTTGTCGTCTGTCTGTCTGTCTGTCTGTCTGTCTGCCTGTCTGTCTGTCTGTCTGCCTGTCTGTCTGTCTGTTCGGTAAAAATTGTAGCCAAACGGCTAAACCTAGAGAGTTGAAATTTGGCATGCTTATACAACTCTTTGACCCACACATAGGAAAAATACTAAAACATCTAAAAAACATATCCCCCTAAAAATATAAACAAATATGTGCTCATCGAAAAAAAAAATATTTTTTTTAAATTCTGAGTAGGTTATCAAATTAAAGCCCTTAGTACGTGGATTAACGATCAAAATTTTATTTTTGCAAAATAAATTATTTTGACGCTATTTTTGCCAAAATTGTGCAAAAAAAATTTTGTCCCACACCCTGTAGCCCAGATGGTTTAAAATAAAAATCTGAAAAAATTCTAAGTAATGTATAATGGTGTGAACCGGAATAGTACAACAGGAATTTTTGATCAGATTATGTTTTCGGAAAATAACGCATTTTTTGTGTTTTTTGGTTGACGATGCATATAGCTTATACTCATATAACACGCTGAGTTGTTAAGCGTTTGGTGGTCTAGAGGCTCTGTTGAGCGCCAACTACACAGATTTGTTATACACCACGCAGGTTCGTTCCTGGCTTGTGAAGTCAATTTTTTTTTTGTTTTTTTTTTTAAATTTTTATTTTGTTTAAATTAATTTGTTAAAATTCTAGTTATATTTTAGCAAATTTTGAATTTAATTTTCAAGAGCGTAAATTTAATAACCAATTGGAATTATATTTTCATTCTATGTGTCATTTATACGAAACCAGAGGGGCGGAGCGTATGATTTAAGACAACCAATGAAAGCCATAGGCGCAATTTTCAAAATCTTAATGAACCTTGTTATATAAAAAAAATACTGCACTTATTTAGAAACCTAAATAATGATATTAGGTATTCGAATTAAAATTAACCAAAAAATATTTTAACATAAAATTTTTTTTTAAAGATCTGAGATTTACTGACGACAATTTTTTTTAAAAAGATCGTTCATTTTGCCGTGGTTACTACAAAGCAAAATTTGTCCTACACACTCAGCATGCCGCCTTCACTTATTATATACCTGCAAAACCCTGCAATGTGTGAAAATTCACACTTCACATCAATTTTTTTAATATTAATAAAACATCGATGTTTTTCCTTCGATGTTTTTTCAACATCGATAGTAAGCGCCGATGTTAACATCGATGTTAAACATCGATGTTAAACATCGATGTACAACCATAGCTCAAGCCCAAAGCCCCCCCCCCGGTGCGCGCTTCTGCCTTCATATGTAATTAACACTATTTCCATTGAAATGTATTGGCTTTTATATTGCAATAATCAAACGTTCATAATTTTCTGAAAGACCCTTATTTTTTGGCACGTACTAGCATCCTTGAAATAAGTTTAAAGTCACCCAAATCCACAAATCCATTGAATAATTTTGAAATCATCACACATTTGTTAACATAAAACATTGTAGATATGTTATTTTATCAGAAATCTGCCATTACTGTAGTAGTATGTAATTGATGTTTATAATAGTTTTGAGCGAGGAAATCTCCTGTCTCCCGTCTCATTGAGGTAGTTGTAGTTAAGATCGTGTATGATAATGAGCTGTGTCAGGTGATTTAACCACAGAGCAGTGTGGAGTAAGGCGACATGTTGTCACGCTCGGTGCTGGAGAAAATGCAGGTAAAAAACACTGTTTATGACTCAGAGAGGAAACCCACCTGCCCTGAGGATATTCTTACGCAACATTATAATGTCACTGCTTTATATTACAGGCACGGAATAAAGCACTTCTGCATTTTCAGATTTTATTTGTTGGTTTGTTGGTGCTTTTATGTAGCAAGTTACTATTTATGTATCAAGGTTTCTACGATTTCCGTCATTATCCTTTACTCAAAAGTCCTTTATCGTTCAGACAGCTTAAAACTCCCATTTTCCTTTCATGATTAGAGATTGCAATAACATTAAGGGCCGGTCTTTCCACCTTCAGATAAAGTGGCTGGTAACGTTATCTGACGGATAAAAACAATACAGCATCTTTCCACCTTCAGATAAAGTTATTCCTACGAATAAACTATGCTATCTGGCAGATAAGTTATTCGGTAGTCAAAGTAGCGAATAAGTAACAAATAAGTGCTGTCACTGTCAAAAAGTTAGAAATTAAATGATTTCTTGGAACAATAAATTGCAAAATGGACTTGAAAAAAATATAATTTGTTTGAATTTTATTATTTGTAGAAATAATGCCTTAATTCCAAAATAACAATGCACCAGTCCATGGTGAGAAAAAATATGAAAAAAGTATCTCGTGCAATATCCAGCTTATGTCTGATTTCATTTGTATGCCTTTTACGGAAAATTAAATACACAAATTTCAACGAGTATTTTACGAAATTGCCCGCTATCCACGAGTGGTTGCAGCCTGGGATGAAATGTTAGTGAAACTGCTTTCTTCTGTAAAAAAATGCTGAAGTAAACGGTGTCGAGAAGGATATTTTATATTAAACGTTATCCGGGATCCACGCCTTACAATACAATGTTTAATAATTCTAATATTCGCTTCGAATTTGAGCAATAAGATTATAATTGGTATAGTAGCAACTGCAGTATTACGCAACTTTAACGTTACAAGAGTGGATATGAAGAACCATCCACAAAAGACGTGTCGGTGACGTACCTGAAGAAACTGATTACTCAGAAAAAATGAAACTGAAAGAATACACCGTGATTTAATTTCTTATTTTCAAATTTATTATAACTTATTTTGAATTTTCATCAATCATAATAAAATTAAAAAATTAAATTAACTTAGAACAATTATTATTAATATCTACTATCTATTTTTCATTCCTCCAATTTTATTACATGCTTACGACATTAATAATTGCTCAAATCTTGTATAACACATATATAAATCTAATTTTGTTAATGACAATAACCAAAAAAACGGATCGACAGCAATCAGTTTACCAATTTATTTATTTATTTCCATAGAGAAACAAGAAAAAATTCTTTTTCAACTCCTAAAGTCTGTTCCAAACGGTTAGGCGGAACTAGATTTTGCAATCTAGTTACTTTCATCGTTTAAATCGTGCTTTTCGACCTTGTTGTTTAAGCTTTGTAAATCATACTTACAATAAACATTTTTTGGTTAAGGTTAATATCATTTTAAAATGTCATTTTCTTTATATTTTGATTTTTTGTGTCATTCTTAATACAAATTTCCCATTTTTTTATTTTTTCGTCATTAAAATATGTATAACAAATAATTTAATTTTGAAATATGTCATTCGTTTCCGTGGTTTCATTGTTGGAATTTTAAATTTTGACATTCCAACGTGAAAAATGAAATAACCCAAGCAAGATCCCTTCTCGTGACAACCTACAAGAACGAAAGTCCCATTTAGTTCCGCCTAACCGTTTGAAACAGACTGTATTTCAGTTACACATTCAGTGTTACCAATCTGAGGATTCAATATGTCAGTCTCATTATCCGTCAGATAACTATCTGACAGATAAATATGAATTGAAAGACGGGATGACATTTATCCAACAGATAAAGTATCAGATAACTTTATCTATCAGATAGTTACCCAGAAGTTTATCAGAAGGTGGAAAGACCGGCCCTAATTAATCGATTAATTGATCATTTGATTAATCGAAATGTTATAATCGATTTTCGATTAAATTGGTAGAAAATAATCAATTATGAAATAAAAAAAAACCTAACCCGGAACCACCGTTCCGGTTTACTCTGGTTATCTGGAATGTCTTCTGGTTCGGAAAATTGTGGACAATATTGTTTCGGTTCTTCAAAACATCAATTTTATATATCATTATTTTTTTTTTTTTAGTTGCGAAATAATTTTGAAGTGGCAGTCTATTTTGCGAAATTTTCCTTTTCGAGCTGTGGATACTGCCAATGTTGGCCATTCACGAATCTCAGTGAAAACGAAATTAATGGTTACCATTTAATACCTAGCTAATTTGAAGAGTTCACATCAATCAAACTGATGTCCACTGAAATTTAAAATAAATCAAATTTTTGTCATATCGCATGCATGCTCTATGAAATCACCTTTTCCAGGTGGTACTCGTAGAGCGCGCTGGGATGTAGACTTTTAGAACTTTATATTTCTATTTCCGAACGCTATGGGATAAGCACTGTTCTAAATTGAATATTCGAATAGTTTTGGAGCACATAGAGTAAAAGGAATGTACAGAGTGTAAGATCCGAACCCTGTATATATAATTTTTTATAAATTTGTATTTATTTATTATTTATTTAATACTGTACACAATTAATTAATTAGACTTTATACAGTATACCAACCGAAGAGTGTGCAAGTACATCAAAGAACGCATAAAAAGGAAGTACAGGGTATAGAGAAATGGTTTGGAACCTACCCTGAATCTTTAATTTTATCCAAATCATTGGAAAATTGAGAAGATTTGTAATAAGCCGATTATCACCCAGAAATGCAGCGAATAGGTCACGTGATGTCTTTATCCTGATTATTTTTCTTGTGTTATTTGATTCTGTTGACCATCGTTACAATGTATTGGTGTGTATGTAAGTGTGAATGGTTTTGAAGTAGGCTAAGTACCTATTCACACGTCAATCTCAATGTCTGGAGCCGGGCTGGGAGCTATCATTCACATTATACTCACAATCCAATTGCGTCAATGACAACTCAACTATCTGCGCACCAGCCACTGGGGGGGGTATATCGGCTGATGTACGTAATCTACTTGACCTACTCACTCCAATAACAAGGAAGAACACATACATCACAATAATGTACATACTTTGACATATCAATAACATCTACATGTATATTATTAGCTAAAATGTTAAGTAAGCTATTGAAACTAAATTTTTGGTTTATTTGTCCCTACATTAATAATAATCGTGGTACCCAATACAGCAGAAATATTGTATAGTATTATACACCTTCTTCGGAAGCACGTATTTGTGTGAACACATATTATCCAGAATGAAGCACTGAAGCCAAAATTAAGGGGGGGGGTATGGTCAGAGCAGCACATTTTATACCCATTTTCAAGATTTTTTTTTAGAAAACTGTTAATAGTAACTTGATTGGGATACTACCTACAGTAAAGAACAACCTTTGCAGAGTATCCAAAAAAATTTTTATTGAAAAATATCGAAAATTAAGTTCGTGACATGAATTTGAAATTTTCGTTCAGGACAAAGAGTTGATTTGCGGTGAGACACATAACTAATGACTGGATCATCTAAAACAAAAAAAAAACAAATATATTTCGTTAGTTTATGAGTTTCTTGAGGTAACGCTGTCGAGTTTTTTCAAATATCTAGATTATTTAATTTTTGGTATAAGTTTGAAGTAAAACAAACGAAAAAAACGGAATTTTTTTTTTCGAAATTTCTGTTTTCAGTTCTAAAAAATTCAATAAAAAAAAAAGCAAGAAAAAAAAATATCTCGACAGCGTTACCTCAAGAAACTCATAAACTAACGAAATATTTTTGGTTTTTTTGTTTTAGATGATCCAGTCATTAGTTATGTGTCTCACCGCAAATCAACTCTTTGTCCTGAACGAAAATTTCAAATTCATGTCACGAGCTTAATTTTCGATATTTTTCAATAAATTTTTTTTTTGGATACTCTTCAAAGGTTGTTCTTTACTCTAGGTATTATCCCAATCAAGTTACTATTAACAGTTTTCTAAAAAAAAAAATCTTGAAAATGGGTATAAAATGTGCTGCTCTGACCCCTTAAGAACAACATTTACCAGTAGCGGACTAGCACAATTTTCCTGCCCTGGAATACTGCAATAAATCGGCCCAATAGGGTCAAGAATCGGCTTCATTGCATCAAGAGTCAGCCCAATTGATCCAAGAATCAATCTTATTGGGATTGACCCACCGGGAATTTGCCCGGTGTCCCGGCGGGACAGTCCGTCATAACTGCAATGACAAACTTAGTGGCGAAAAAATAACTAAATCGATTTTTTTTGCATGTGAATTATAGACTAATATTGCTCTTCACTCTTTTATTTTATAGACCGGGAGCTCATGACAGTTTTTGGTCTCCGATTTCATACAGCATGCCTTTTGGAGGAGAGAATATTTACCCTGTGACAACAAAAAAGGGATGGTACTAAACCCCTGCACGCTTTCCGGTCATAGGGAAAATTGCATTTCCACTTAAACACAAAATTTTGTGCTTTTCTCTGATTTAATATTGCTTGCCCTTTTGTCAAAAGAAAGTTATAACAAATTTAAAGTCTTTTAAATATATGCATGCGATTCGGAGGGTCCCAAAGGGCTCAAATGGTCATGTGATCTTGTAATAAAAAAATATGATTTTCCGCGTTTTCATACAGCATGCCTATAATTAAAAGACTTTAAATTTGTTATAACTTTCTTTTGACAAAAGGGCAAACAATATTAAATCAGAGAAAAACACAAAAATTTTGTGCAAGTGGAAATGCAATTTTTCCTATGACCGGAAAGCGTGCAGGGGTTTAGTACCATCCCTTTTTTGTTGTCACAGGGTAAATATTCTCTCCTCCAAAAGGCATGCTGTATGAAATCGGAGACCAAAAATGTCATGAGCTCCCGGTCTATTATTAAAACATACCTATTGAAGTAATATTTAGTTTGTGTTTGATAGTAATTTTGAAGATTTATAAATTTTAAAAGTGTTTATTTAATATAGGTACATTTGTATGGTATTTTACTAAAACATACCTTTTGAAGTCATATTTAGTTTGTGTTCGATAGTCATTTTGAAGATTTACAAATTTTAAAATGTTTATTTAATATAGGGACATTTGTATTGGTATCGCTAAATAAAACGATGTTTACATTTGACATTTTATAATACGTTCTGATGTGTTTTGACATTTTTGTTCACATATCTGACTTATACTAATTTCTGAAAACCTTTTTTATTTAGTTTGTTGTTTATTTAGCACTTTTGTGTTTAGTTATATATTTTCTTATAGATATCTTATAGATTTCCATTTGATATTGTGTGTAGTACATAGCTTTTTAGGTTAAATTCAACGTATTTCTATTTTCTTTTCTTTGATTTAATAGTGCATTTTGGCTCTAGTGTTACTACGCAGCAGACAATATCAAATTGGTTCGCCAAATTTCGTAAGGTAACTTAAAAAAAAAAACAAAAAAAAAACTGGCTCATCGATCACAGCAAAAATATACCGCAACCAACTGGACGAAATGATGTAAAAACTTAAAGAAAAACAGCCTAGATTGGTCAACAGATCGACTCCTATCTTATTGCATGATAACGCTAGACCACTCTGCACAAATGACTGTGGCAAAACTACAGGAATTGGAGTTGGAAATTCTTCATCATCCTCCATACTCACCAGACCTAGCCCCCATTGACTACCACTTCTACCGCAATTTGGGCAACTTTTTAATAGGAAAACAGTTTAATTCCGACAATGCTGTAAAACTGGCCTTCCAGGAATTCATTGACTCTTGTTCGCCAGGGTTTTGTACCACCGGCCTGAATAACCTGCCGCTTAAATGGCAAAAGTGTATAGACAAAATGGGTGCATACTTTGATGAATAAAATAATTCCTTATATTTGTAAATTATCAACCAACTATGCCTTTTTACCGACTGCCAATATATATAAGGGAGGTATTGTGATCATACCGATTTTGACATTTCGAGATTTCGATGGATCTCCACGAATTGATGTCCCTACATAACGTGTTGACTATTTTTAGCATGATGTCTGTCGGTCTGTCTGTCCGTCTGTCTGTGTACACGTGCAGAGCAAATTCGGCTGAAAGGATTTTTATGAAACTTCATATTTAAACTTTCGCCATCAATGGCACGAGTTGATCAACTTTTGGTAAAAATCGGTTGACTAAAAATACTCGTGTCGATTTTAAGATTTTTGTGAATATTTCACAACAGAAAAATATTTCGAAAAAATGTTTTGAACAAAAGTTGCTATAAAAGCAATAATTAATAACTTTTATTTGAGACGATTTTTGATAAAACGAAAAATTTCGAATAATTTATGTAAAATTTTTCGAAATTTTTTCTCTCTCAATTTTTTCATACTTACATGTAACGTTTCCATGGTCATGATAAATAATATCTCTGTTAGAAAATATTAGGCCAAGTTATTTCTACTCTGCTGCTAGAAATATTTTATACAATTACTTTATGATGGCGGTCGGTCCTGTGGTGGCCACAGCTGATTTTTTGTTACAAATTTCATCCTTGATGACCTAATATTTCCATCCAATCACATAAAACGCAAATGTCTACCATTATAAAAAATTTATGTGAAGTGTGAATATTCACACATTTCAGGGTTTCGCAGGTATATAATAAGTAAAGGCGGTATGCTGAGTGTGTAGGACAAATTTTACTTTGTAGTAATCACGGCAAAATGAACGATATTTTTAAAACAATTTATCGTCTGTTAATCATATAATAAGACTGGTTATTAAATCTACGCTCTTAAAAATTAAATACAACATTTGTCAAAATATAACTAGAATTTTGACAAAATATTTTCAACATAACAAAAATAAAAAAAAAAACAAAAAATAAAATTCACTCCGTACTCGAACTCGAAACCCTTCGTTTACCAGAGCATTTTAGCTAACGACACCAGTGCTCTAACCCATTACGCTATCGCCCGCCTTGCATGTGAGTGTCTTTTACATTGGTATAACTTTTGTACTTTGTGAACCAAAAACCACAAAAAATGCGTTATTTTCCGAAAACATAATCTGATCAAAAATTCCTGTTGTACTATTTCGGTTCACACCAATATACATTACTTAGAATTTTATAGATTTTTAGTTTAAACCATCTGGGCTACAGGGTGTGGGACAAATTTTTTTTTGCACATTTTTGGCAAAAATCGCATCAAAATAATTTATTTTGCAAAAATAAAAATTTGATCGTTAATCCACGTACTAAGGGCTTTCATTTGATACCCTACTCAGAATTTCAAAAAAAATATTTTTGTTTTCGATGAGCACATATTTGTTTATATTTTTAGGGGGGTATGTTTTTTAGATGTTTTAGTATTTTTCCTATGTGCGGGTCAAAGAGTTGTATAAGCATTCCAAATTTCAACTCTCTAGGTTTAGCCGTTTGGCTACAATTTTTACCGAACAGACAGACAGACAGACAGACACATGAGTGACGGTATAAGGGTTTTTTGGTCATACCTACAAAACCCTAAAAATGGTTACAAACAATAATAATTATTATAATGATTGTAATGACTCAGTTTGCCTTTCTTTTTTCTGTTATCATTTCTCTATGTCTATTTATCTTTTCGATTTCTTTTCTTTGGATTGGTGGTTTTAATTGCAAGCCTTTACCTCATGCATGAATGAGTACGTAAATAACAGTCCTCATGACCGATAAAAAGAAAAAGTAAACAGAAAGAACTAGCAGTAAATTCAAACTAAAATCGTGACCATCAATCAATAATTGAAATCAAATTCGAATCAAAAGCCGTGATCCTCACCAACCAACAATTAGAATCACAGAAATACTGTTAATCCAGAGGTCCTAAATCTTTTAATATATGTGTATGCGTGGTAGAAGAAGACCGTTCTATAAAGCAATGTTGTAATGTATCTAGGTATTTGTATCTAGATACAGTAACTAGATACTGTGCAAGTATCTAGTTACTGTATCTAGGTACATTTTAAAATATGTATCTATATCTGTATCTAGATATTTAAATCAGTATCTAAGTATCTGTATTTCAGGTACTTTTTTCAGATACTTTCCTATTTTGTCTTTTTCAAGGTCTTTTTACAAAATATGTCCTTACGATTTTTCAAACCTGTGATCAAAATAAAACAATTTATGGAGGGATTTTTTTTATTGTTGTTTATAAAAAAAAACTACAGTATGTTGCATATTTGTAACATTATGAAAATTAACTCAAATTTTAACAGGAGTTTAATTTAAGTGAAATTTATGGAAGGTTTTTATCTTTGTTAGACATTTGAAATGCGTATAACCCTTGCAGCCTGGCAATTTACCGTTCTTAATAAAATTATTTCATTAAAAAAAAAAAATTATTAGCTAACTAGTTTCGGCGTAAGCCATTTTCAGAATTGGAAATACAATTACATTTTATTAAAATTTTATAGAGAAAAATAAATTAAATAAATAAATTATAAGTTTGAGAATTATGATAAAATGCAAGTTCTATATGTAATTAATTAAATTTTGGAAAACATTCTTTTATTTTTTATTTTTTTAAATTTTTTATTTAAAAAAAAGGAAAAAAACTTGTATTTTATCATAATTCTCAAACTTATAATTTATTTATTTATTTAATTTATTTTTATCTATAAAATTTTAATAAAGTGTAATTGTATTTCCAGCTCAAATAAATTTAAAAAAATAATATATAAAAAAAAATTAATTAATTTTATTAACAATGTTAAGTAAAACAACCATTAAGTAATTATCTAATCTAAGAATAAGAATTAATTTTATAAATGTGAATTAAATAAAGAAAAATATAATAAATAAAATTGTTGTTTTATTTTTGTCATTCTAAATACTCATTTAATAATCAGTAATTTATTAGCGAACAAAAAATGTTCGAGATATTCGCTGAAATTGGAATAAAAAAGTGATTTTTTTAAAGATTACATAGGTATATAGTTAGTTAATATTTCTGACACACAGCTTCAAAGGCTATTTGTGTTTATTTTAAGAGTTAATAATAATGCATAACTTATTTTTTATTGTGAACAAATATATTCCTTGCTCTAGTTATTTCTTTTTTTTTTGTGGTGTTTTCATTTTTCCGAAAGTATCTTAAAAGTATCTTGAAGTATCTAGATACATTGTAAAAAAAAATTATCTGTAGCTAGATACTTTTTAAAATTTGTATCTGTATCTGCATCTAGATACATTTTTCCTCAAGTATCTGTATCTGTATCTAGATATATTTTCAAATGTATCTATTACAACACTGCTATAAAGATGCTTGGAAATCAGTTTCCGTCGTCTGTTGTCTGACAGCAATTTGAAGATAATTGTAACCGAAAACATAATTTACATTTCATCCTAATGCTGCTCTCGGGAAACAGTTGTTTAACTACGACCATCAAATAATAAATTCATTTTGTGTCCCGCTGTAAATATATAAAGCTGCTCATATTGAAGCTGCTCATATAAGAAAGTGACGAGCGTACGTGATCGATCACTCGTGAAAAATGAACGTTTTTTGCACTGCAAGTTTTTATTAATTTAGCGCAAGTTACACTCAGAGCCGGCCTTAGCAATTCTGGCGCCCCGGGCGAGATTTTTTTGCCGCCCTCATAAAAATCCAAGAGAAGAGCAAAAAAGGTCTTCACCTCCCAAATTCAAGAGAAGAGTAAAAAAAAAATTCCTCATCTCCCATATTCAAGTGAAGAGCAAAAAAAAAATTCCTCATCTCCCAAATTCTAGTGAAGAGCAAAAAAAGGTCCTCACTTTTAACCGTTTCAATACTACTTTTTTCTATAAGCAATATGAAATAGATAAGACACTTAAAGGACAGTATAACAATTTATTAAAACATATATTGACAACAATACTGTATTTTTAATGGAAATCGGATTTTCCTAGCTGGGGATCATTTGAACCCAACAGTGTTTAGTGCTGGGATAATTTGAACCCAACAGTTTTGAATTTTGTAGGACATATAAACAAAAAATAAAACTGTGAATATGAGTTATCATTTATTATAGAAAAAACAAAATAAGAAATAAATTTATGTATGACATTTGGTGAAACAACTTATAAAATATGGGATGTTGCAAGCCTTGCAAATATGTTTTGTTCGTCTTTCCCTCTTCTCCCTCTTATAGCCCTCACAGCGGCTCCTTTTATCAGTTTTTACTAAGACAGTGCATGAATCACGTACTACAAGCTACAAAAACTGAACGGGTTAATTAGAACCCATTAACAATGCATTTTGAGAGTTCAGTGTTGATTTGAAAATTCTTGGGATTAAATAATCCCTTTAGTACTGAAACGGTTAAAATACAAGTGATGACCTGACCGCAGCCCTTCCTGGCCTGGCACCCCCCCCTTAAAGCCGCTGCTGGTTACACTGCAAGTTAATTAAAATATTTAGCGCTCAGCAACGACGGCTATTTGCGCCTCACGCAGCCCATATTGAGTTAAGCCCAGTTAAAATATTATTTATAAGTTAAAATAAATATAACAATTAGGCCCGGTCTTTCCACCTTCAGATAAAGTTCCAGGTAACTATCTGACAGATAAGGTTCTTTGTAACTTCATCTGCTGAGTAAATGTCATCCCTTCTTTCTATACAAATGTATCTATCGGATAGTTTTCAACAGATAATGAGACTGACGAATTGGATTCACTGACTGGTATTGACATTTATTCAGCAGATGAAGTTACAAATAACCTTATCTGTCAGATAGTTACCTGGAACTTTATCTGAAGGTGGAAAGACCGGGCCTTAATAATAGTATTTTAAACATGGTTGTATATTACAGTCAGCTAATAGGTCGAGCTAGTATAGGTCTTGATGAGTATAGGCTATTCCAAACGGTTAGGCGGAACTAAATGGGAATTTCGTTCTTTTAGGTTGTCGCGAGAGGGGACCTTGCTTGAGCGCCTTGTAAGGGACCTTCATGTTCGACGTTTGGTATGTGAAAATTTATAATTCCAACAGTGAAATCATAGAAACGGCCAAAAAGAACTATTCAAACGATGAAAGTAACAAGATTGCAAAATCTAGTTCCGCCTAGTCGTTTGGAATAGCTTATAGGTTCTGAAGTTAAACAATTGACACTCAAAATTTCTGTGTTTTTAAATTAAATTTCAGCCAGATAATTTTCTAAGTGAATAATATTAAACTAAATATATTACTAATGCCATAATTACAAATTTTAATTTTTGTCTTTTGTTTCAGGTAAGCAATGTTGATTCCACTAGTTAACACTGAAATCAATTACTCTTTAGGATGACTGTGAGTTTTCTTTTCTAATTTTTATATATTAATATTGTCACTTTTCTCTTCGGCACTATCATTCGGGTTAAATTTTAGCCATACTAGCACATTAGCACACTAGTTTGCAGAAGTGGTAGGTCTTTTTAGGTATCTTATACATAAAGATAACTCCACACTCTCGAACGGTGTACTCAAACGAGTATTATCCTTTATAATATCTTCAGCAAAACAATTATTTTGCTGTCAATAGAACAGGAGATGTCATTGATATAAATCAAGAATAGAAGTGGTCCCAAAATCGATCCTTGAGGTACACCAAAATTAGTTGTGTAAATAAAAATAAAAATCCCAAGAAGTATCACCAATTTTTACAAATTGTTTTTTATTTTTGAGATAGGACTCTAAAAACAAGCTACTTTCTGGGTTAAAGTTGTAATATTTTACTTTTTTTATTAACTTAGCGTGAGACACATTCAAGTACTTTGCATAGATCTAGGAAAGTAGCAGTTCAAAATTCTTTGTTTTCTAGACCGTCACACAGATAGTCAATGAAATCTAAAATTGCAAGTGGTAGATTTATTGCAACGAAAACCAAATTAAGAATTTGCTGAAAAAGTATATATATATTTTTTTCAAATATTTTAGATTATACATTATTAACTTCCATCGCAGTGAACCTCTTCTGAATCCATTGTATACAGTTTGATAATCACTGTTAATCACTATCTGACAATAATCAAGATTTTAAAAAATAAACGTGCATGTTAAAAATTATAGGTTAAATATTTAGAATGACTAATGCTAGTTTTTTGAGGTTAATCACACTTGTAGAAAGGATGTGATTTTCACAAAAAAAATAACCACATAGGTAAATACAAAAACTATAATTTGATGATTGTTATTTTTGAAAGTTTCCTGGGACAGTGATTGTTAACATGGCTATCTAAAAACTAGTCTCAGTGCGCTGCAAATTTTAGCTGACAAACCAAGTAGTCTCTTTTCAAAATTAATCGAAGAACCAAAGGGTAATTGAGTTTATTGAGTTTGTTTCTTCAGATTTCCGACCTCTACAGTTCTATGTCCTGGCATCAGAAATGATACGCTACTGAAGATATTAAAAGCTAGTACAATAATATTTTATTGCCCCCAATAAATGTTAATAAAGGGGCTACAATCTCAATGGTTCAACTGGTCATGAAAATGTTTTTAATTTATATGAAATAAAAATATACAGTTGAGGGACTGTTCTGTTACAAGGCTGATATATTATAGGAGCGGCAAATATAAATGCAATGCAAATTCCTAAAAAATTGCCAAATTCTAGATAATGGATGTTGTGATGTTTCATGCAATAGGAATATGAATTATATTCTTTAGATCTCTTATAATTCAGACAGTAAGTCAGTAAGTCATAGTAGTACAGTGCAGTGGCGTACGCAGGGGGGTATAAGGGGGGTATAAGGGGGGTAAATTTCCCACGAAAATTCGAAAAGTACTAAAATTATAATTACCGCAGTTCAAAACTGCGCCCTTTTCAATATATATAAATTCCGATATTGTAAAATATCCCTTCCCCCGAAATATTTTTCTGCGTAAAAGCTGTCACAGTCTTTGTCTCAGAACGTCCAGTAGACGACAAGTATGTTCAAATACAAGGTGTCTCAAAAGAAATTTTATATTTATTTAGCTTACTGCGTGAATGCACGTATCCGAGGGGCGCGGGGATTATGTCAATCGGTAGCCTGGCTCTTGGGAATTCAGTCGCTATGGAGCGTTTCTCGGGAGCAGACCGCGCGTTATGCGTGCGAGAGTTTTACAAAAACGGTGATTCGGCGACTGTAGCGCGTAAAAAATTCTGCAGTATTCGAGGTTTTCGCCACTTAAATGATGCGCCAAGCATTCCTCTCATTCGACATTGGGTTAAAAAGTTTGAAGAGACTGGTACAACGCTGGATAAATCAAAATCCGGGCGACCTAGGTCATCAAGAACGGTAGAAAACGTGGAGAATGTTAATCACTCTGTTCGTGACGACCCGAACCTTTCAATTCGGAATCGAACAAGTGCTTTAAATGTGCATAGATCATCATTACATCGCATTATGCACAAAGACCTAAAGCTGCACCCCTACAAAATTCAATTGGTGCAAGAATTAAAGCCCCAAGATGCCAGTCAGAGGCTTAATTTCGTAAATCAGGTGATTGAGTGATTTTCAACGTGTACCAACATTTTGTTTTCGGATGAAGCTCATTTTCATCTTAATGGCCACGTAAATAAGCAGAACTGCCGCTACTGGAGTGCAACGAATCCGAAACGCAAACATCAGAAACCCCTACATTCGCCTAAAGTGACCGTATGGGCTGCGATGTCGGTGCGAGGAATTATCGGCCCTTACTTTTTTGAAGACGAAAGGGGGCGTGCAGTTACAGTGAATTCAGAGCGTTATGTGGAGATGTTACACAACTTCTTGGTACCTGAACTGTAAAACTTTCCTGGCTATAACCAAAGAACATGGTTCCAACAGGACGGAGCAACTTCACACACGTCCAATATGTCTCTGCCACGTGTTCATGAAATTTTCTCAGGCAAATTGATCTCCCGGAGAGGTGACATAAATTGGCCTCCACGCAGTCCAGATTTAACCCCTATGGACTTTTTCCTATGGGGTTATCTTAAATCTAAAGTTTACGCCAATAAACCGACTTCACTGGCGCATTTGAAAGAAAATATCAGTCACGAAATGGCAGCCATCCCTGAGTCCACCTGCCGAGACGTCATAAGTAATTTTACTGTTCGATTAAATGAGTGCCGAGAACGCGAGGGTCTACATTTAGACGATATAATTTTTAAGAAATAAATCCCCAAAAAGTGTATTTTAATAATTAATAAACATTTTTTCTATATACGGCTTACTTTTTTTTTAATCGATCCACTAAATATAAAATTTCTTTTGAGACACCTTGTATTATAAAGAGAGTATTTAAATAGTTTTTTTTTAATCGGTATTTTCTATTTTGTATTTTGAAAAGCATTTTTGCCCTAGTTCTAGATATTTTTTTACCGACCACCACATATATAGGTACATATAAGGAAGGTATAGTGAACATACCGACTTTGATGTAGAGAAAAAACACGTACTTTGATATTCTATTATTGAACTACAATTAAAATATTTTTTTTTCTCTATGGCAACTAACAACTTCTGGACTAATATGAAAAATTAAAAACAGTCAGTGGTTTTCAAAATTTGGTTCACCTTTTTGTTTGTTTATTTTTGGACTAAATTCCCTTTTAGAGAAAATTGGCAAAGGAAAAATCGATTGCATTCTACGTCACCATGCTGTCTTTTAAATTTTGCCGGACATTTACCTAACAGGGTGTTAGGTAAATGTCCAAAAAGGACCAAGCAGGGCCGGCATATACAGGGTGTATATGCCGGCCATGCTTGGTCCTTCCTACTTTTTGTTTAACCAGTAGCACTTATTGCAGGATATTTGCTCGCATCTCTTTCATCCTTAAAGCCTGTAATACATGATGCGATTTCTCGTTTTGAATCTCGTACGATTTATCGTACAAGAATTATTGTATCGTGTACTACAGGATTTTCGTACGAGATCTTGTACGATATTGAAAACCATCCAATATTTATGCTCCAGACCTTAAATATTGTATAGAAATGAACAGATATCGACGCAGTAGATTATTGCGCATAGTCACGTGACCGATACCGTTAGGAATATTTATCGTACGATAACTCGTACGAGATTCAAAACGAGAAATCGCATCATGTATTACAGACTTAAAGCCTGTAATACATGATGCGATTTCTCGTTTTGAATCTCGTACGATTTATCGTACAAGAATTATTGTATCGTGTACTACAGGATTTTCGTACGAGATCTTGTACGATATTGAAAACCATCCAATATTTATGCTCCAGACCTAAAATATTGTATAGAAATGAACAGATATCGACGCAGTAGATTATTGCGCATAGTCACGTGACCGATACCGTTAAGCCTGTAATACATGATGCGATTTCTCGTTTTGAATCTCGTACGAGTTATCGTACAAGAATTATTGTATCGTGTACTACAGGATTTTCGTACGAGATCTTGTACGATATTGAAAACCATCCAATATTTATGCTCCAGAGCTAAAATATTGTATAGAAATGAACAGATATCGGCGCAGTAGATTATTGCGCATAGTCACGTGACCGATACCGTTAGGAATATTTATCGTACGATAACTCGTACGAGATTCAAAACGAGAAATCGCATCATGTATTACAGGCGTTATACCCTTAATGTACGCATAAGATAATGCCCGTCTGCAATCTATATGTTGCGAACGTATTACAACCACCTGTAATTACAATAAAACCACCTGTATTACCTTTATTACTGAGATTTTGGGTATTCCATTCCGTGATTCAAGTAATCAAAAATTCATTAAGTATTTATTAAAATTATTTAAGTATTAAATCCCAAAAATTAATTTTTTTGTCATTTTCAATGATGTCATCTAAAAAATTATGACAACAAAAATGTCCAATAGGAAACAAGGACAAATAATGACAAACGCTTTATGTAATGTTTTATATTTTATGTTTTAATAAGTTGGTAATGCGATACGGTTATTAAAACTATTAATAAATAAAAGATTGTTCATAAAAAGACGGCGGCTTTAGTCGTACTATTTAAGCATGAATTTCCTTGAAATTTTAATTATTATATAAATACAAAAAATCATTCAATGAATAAGTATTTATATTATTAAACAACCAAAACGTATATGGAGATGATAAATATTGAAATACGTTGTATTATACGATCAAAATTGTGAGAAACTGAAAGAATCTCACAGGGCCGGTCTTCAAAAAAGAGCCCAGGTGCAAGTGTTTTTTTGAGGCCCTCATAATTTCTCAGCAGTAAGAAAAGTCTAAATCTGGGTCCAGATTAGCGAACCGATCCTGTAATATGTCGCTGTAATATGATCATTAGGGTGATTTACAACCTCGTTTCCCTGTATTATAATTTGATGAGCTTTCATTTAAAGTTAGTTTTACACAGTTCAATTAATTGGTCAACAAATTGATCAAGTTTTTGTCAATAAATTGAAAAATTTATTGGTAACTTTGGGAACAAAAACTTCACTTTACACACATCAATTTATTTATCAATTTTTTTTGAAAATTTTTACATTACCAACTGTTAAACATGTTGACATATTTATCAAAATGAAAATATTGAAAAAATCTTCACAAAATTACGAGCTGTGAACAAAAACAAAAGAAATAACCTAGATGATGATAAATTAGAACGTTTGAGGTTATGTTAGATTTGAAACTGAAACACAAATAATATGTTTCGAGGTTATGCTACAACTAAACAGTTGGCAATATCTTAACAGATAAAAATAATACCTAGAATTCCCTAAAAAATTGATGAAAAATAGAACTTGTTCTATTTTCAAAATAAATTGATCAAATTTTTTGTCACTTAATTGACGAAATTTTTACACTTTACACACATCAATTAATTGAAGGCCAACTTTTTCAATTAATTGAATCGTGTAAGACCCACTTACGACTATATAAAATCAAACTTTGAAGGTGATTTTATAAAAAAAAAACCTCACGCACAAAATAATTTAAAAAATTTATCAGCATTTTGATCATTTTTAGGGTTTTGTAGGTATGACAAAAAAACCCTTATACCGTGATTTTGTCGTCTGTCTGTCTGTTCGGTAAAATTTGTAGCCAAACGGCTAAACCTAGAGAGTTGAAATTTGGCATGCTTATACAACTCTTTGACCCGCACATAGAAAAAATACTAAAACATCTAAAAAACATATCCCCCTAAAAATATAAACAAATATATGATCATCGAAAAAAAAAATAATATTTTTTTACAATTCTGTGTAGGGTATCCAATGAAAGCCCTTGGTACGTGGATTAACGATCAAAATTTTATTTTTGCAAAATAAGTTATTTTGACGCGATTTTTACCGAAATTGTGTAAAAAAAATTGTCCCACACCCTGTAGCCCAGATGGTTTGAACTAAAAATCTGAAAAAATTCTAAGTAATGTACATTGGTGTGGACCGGTATAGTACAACAGGAATTTTTGATCAGATTATGTTTTCGGAAAATAACGCATTTTTTTGTGTTTTTAACTAAAATATGTAAAATATTTAATCCGCTATTTAACACAGTAAACGAGTGAACGTCCGTAGTCCAGTGGTAACGTTCTCGCTTCGTAAGTTACAAACTACTGTTCGATTCCCGTAAATTTTTATTTTTTCTGTTTTTTTTTGCATTTTTATTTTGTTTAAATTATTTTGTCAGAATTCTAGTTATATTTTGGCAAATGTTGCACTTAATTTTTAAAAGCGTAAATTTAATAACCAATTTAATTCTATGTTTGAATGTATACGTAATCAGATGGGCGGAGTTTATGACTTAAACAGCCAATGGAAGCCGTAGGCGCATTTTCAAAATATTAATGAACCTTGCTATATAAAAAAAAATACTGCAAATATTTAGAAACCCAAATAATAGGTGTGTTCGATTTGCACATTTGCAGTTACTGTTTACTGCCGCGTTAAAAAAATCTGTTCGTTTTGTTTCGCAGTAACTGCAAATCTGTGCGATTTGTCGTAATTTACTGCCAGTTTATGACGCTACTGCGAAAAAGTTACAGCTGCTTCTCTTGCGGATTATTTGTTACGGCTGTGTTTGTTTACCTTTTTGAGTTGGTACCATAGATAAAGAATAAATGGTTGGTACTTTGTTTTTGACTTTTTGACAGGAATATGGCTAGCATATTTGTTTTGATATTTATACTATATTCTTTGATGGCTAATGTCTTACAAATTCTTTTATTTAATATCCTGGGACAATAGTTTCTACAAAATTTTTCAGTTCTTCTATCCTGGGGCATTTTGTAAAGCTCGCAAATACAGTTCATAACTTCATCATCCGAACTCGAAAAATCTAAATCTGAATCAGATGATTCTGGATTTGATAATATTTCAAGATCCATTAAATATATCTAATATTTTACACCCTTTCGACACTAGGCTGACCAGATTTTTTTCACAGAAAAAGAGTATACTAAAAAAAAAAAGTTTACACTCCAAAAATTCAAATAATGAGCAAAAAACAGAGGTCCTCATTCAAAAATACTAGTGACGAGCAAAAAAAAGGTCTTCACTCCCAAAATAGAAGTGATGAGCAAAAAAAAGGTCCTCACTTCTAAACTAGAAGTAATAAAAACAAGTGACCATCAAAAAAGAGTATATTCAGTTTTTTTTTTATAAAAAGTAAGAGTATAGAAAATATTACTCAAAAAAGAGTATAATACTCTTAAAAAGAGTACGTCTGGTCACCCTATTCGACACACAAGATAATCTCCGAACCAAATCGTAAAAAGATTCTTAACCTGGAAAGTTATCTGACATCTGTCTGACATTTAAACATTTACGCAGACGTACTTCTTATTCTTTACGTATAAACAAATCGAACAGAAAATTAAACTCGCTATATGTTACCAGTTTTTAGTAGTAAACTGCTAACTGCAGCGTTTTACTGCTAGAGTTTAGCAGTATAACGCGAAGGTGCGAATCGAACATACCTAATGGTATTAGGCATTCGAATTAAAATTAATAAAAAAATATTTTAATATAAAATTTGTTTTGGCATCCCAAATAACTGCAGCGTTTTACTGCTAGAGTTTAGCAGTATAACGCGAAGGTGCAAATCGAACATACCTAATGGTATTAGGCATTCGAATTAAAATTAATAAAAAAATATTTTAATATAAAATTTGTTTTGGCATCCCAAAGAATCATCATTCACTTACTAAATACCCGCGAAACCCTGAAATGTGTAAAAATTCACACTTCACATCAATTTTTAAATTTGGGAAATTTATTCATATATCATTTTGGTCATATAATTTAAATTTAATAATTTAAATATCATTTCAACTATTTTTTTTTTAAATATCGAGGTGGTAGTCGATCCATAAACCCACGGATCGCCAGGGCTTCCCCCAAGGGCGACAAGTGGCCCGCGTACCCAAGTTTAAGATTCGCTGCTCTATATTGGTATACCCTGTATAGTTTGTTTAAAATGAAAAGTGTTAAATAAAATTGCTCTAAAAACATAAAATATAAACGTAGTGAAAGTTAAACTATTCAAATAATAAATAACAAAACAGGAAGTGAGATTTCCGTTGTTTTTATACGTCTTTACGAATAATATATAGAAAACTTTTAACGAAGTGTTTCCTACATATTTTAAAAGTTTCGCAACATTTAATAGACGATCTGTTGGGAGTTGACAACTTGTAATCACCGGTTCTGCTTGCAAAAAGGTTATTTCCGACCGAAATTAGTTTTTTGTCGAGGAAATATAATTATAGGTCTTAACGGTAGAAATTGAGTATTTTGATTGATTGCTGTGATTATTTTTATGTTACACGTCTATTACAGATCTATTAAAGATTGGTTGTTAACGCTACGTATAACCAGGGCTGCCAATGCTAGATTTTCCCCCCAGATCTGGGGGTTTCGGCACTTTACTGGGTTTTTAGGTTTTAATTTTTATATTTTTACGAAATCTATGTTTTTAAATTATCCTTTAGACTTGACTGGGGACTTTCGACAAAATTTAATTTGATAAAAAATCCACTGAAAAGAATTAGTAAACCTGATAATACGTCATGACTAGGTAATATAATAAAACTTGGTAATATTAACACTTGATTGTGGTGCTGTCCAAAGCCAAATTATTTAACTCCACATGGAAAATTCTACCAGCATAAAAACCCATGAAAACAGTTTGTTAGCGCAGAACTATTCAAACAATGTCATTAATAAAAATAATGAAGAGCACAGGGCCCAGTATAGAACCCTGAGGTACACCAATACTAAGTGATTGTATAGAGGATGTAGCTTCAGAAATTGAATTATTCCCATTATTTTTATAATCACACACTGAGAGCGACCATGTAGATAGAATCTGAACCAGAGTAAAACAATGTTACACAGGCCATAAAGTTCGAGTTTGTTTAGAAGTATACTGTGACTAACACAGTCAAAAGCACGACTAAGGTCACCAAAAATAGCCAGAGGATTTTGTTTTAGCTCGAGGAGTGATATAAATTTTTCATAAAAGCTACTGATAGCAGTAATATAGTCGGATTGCTGATAGGTGACTGTTCGTTGCTACAAGTATCGATATACAATACTATATGCTTTCTCTGTCTATATCATTATAATTATTTGCATATCCATAGTAACGTATAGTGACGACTAACGTTCCAAATTATTTTAATAAAAAACAAAGCATTAGAAAGAAACGGCATGATTCATAGATATCTTTACTAATTAGAGCACGAAAACAAATTCACAGCAGTACTCAAACAAACAAAATTATTAATTTTAAGGTAATAATTATAAATAAGGAAAAACTTATACTCATACGTAAATTTTGGATTATAATTTGTTGTTTAATTAAATTAAATTTTTATGTTTCCCCTAATTACAAAGTAATAAAATATTAAGTAAAAATATATTTATTCATATAATATATTGCTTAAGTTGTATTTAAATGTGTATTTTTATTTAAAAAAAATTAGTCACTGAAATGCATGATATCGTCGTCATCTGAACTATCGCTGTCATTTCTTGTATTTATTATTATTGGATTAATATCATCAACAATCCTTTCCTTTTCCCACCATTCATTTATTAAATTGTCGATTTTTTTAACAGATTTTGCCCAAGTTTCACGACTAATTTGATCACAGGCTACTTGCCACATTTTCAAAACTTCGTTATCACTATATCCGTTTTGACCAATATGTCTATCATAATAATTTTTGTTATACCCTAAATTAGTTCAATGGGGTTAAACTGGCTGTTATAAGGAAATCTTAGTACTTCATGACCATACGTTTGTGCCAATGTATCAATAAAATAAACTGGTTCAGATTTTAATTTCCTTCGTTTTCTCGTGATTTTGTTAGTGAGAAGTTCAGATTTATTACATTTTATAATTTTACGAATTGTTGATTCCGAAATCTTTAAGGCAGCTGCTACTCTTTGATGGACACAAGATAGAGAAATAAGTGGCCCATTTTTCTCTTTTTCGGAATTAAAATATTCCAGCAGATTTAAAATTAAAGTTTGTGAATTTAATAATTGGCAGCAAGGTCTATTAATTAATATTATTGACAGACACTGACAGCTAAGACAAATAACAAAAAACATTTTTAAAATCGCTGAAAAATGGTAACTAGATATTATATGAATGCACTACTTGATACATACATGTAACAGTCACCTATCAGCAATCCGACTATAGCAGTAATAGTGCTCTTGTTATTAACAAACCCGTGTTGCGATTCAACTAAGAGGTTAAAATTGTTTAGAAATGTCAACAATCTGTGAAACATAGTTAAAAACAGGGATTAGGGTTCTGGTTAAGATTTTGTAATTTCAGTAGGGTTCTCGAGATTCCAAGAATCTGTTCAGGTTTGATTTTCCGACTCTGTGTAAAATATAACAGAAAAAATGATTTTCTCTACATGTAATTTCACTTCTACGCCATATATGATATATGTACAGTTACTCACAAAATTGAGCGTACAAAAGTTTTAGAAATATACCTCTTAGCTAAAGATGTCTATAAAACAGATTATTTAAACCAATTAATTTTTATTTCTAAAATACATTTTAGAGATACAAAATTATCATAAATGGTATAAGATTAAATAATATTTAATAAACATTTGTTAAAGAAAACAAAAAATTTTTACATTTTCAGAGACACAAAATTGAGCGTACAAAAAGTAGTAATACTAATAAAATAATTAGAAAACAATCAGTTAATTTAAATTAATATTTTGTCGCGTCACCTTTTGCTTCTATTACTGCTTGAAGGCGATTTGGCATAGACTGCACTAATTTTCCACAAACTTCTGCTGGTATATTATTCCATTCTTCTTGAAGTTTCGTTTTAAAATCATTTTTATTAAAAAAATATATTTTTTTTTTATCCGAACTTTTAATTCTCACCATAAATTTTCAATTGGATTGAGATCAGGCGATTGTGGCGGTGTTTTGAGTAATTTTGGTGCATTGTATAACAACCATTCCTTTACAATAAGCGCAGTATGTTTGGGATCGTGATCTTGTTGAAATTAATAAACTGGTGGCATATCTAATTTTTCTGCAGTAGCCGTAAGATTATTTTTCAAGATGTTTAGATATTTCCATTTATACATGATCCCTTCTATAAATTCTAAATTACCTGGGCCGTTTGAGCCCATAGCACCCCACAACATTACAGATCCGCCTCCGTGTTTCACTGTCGCAACGGTATTCATTTTTTAAATTCTGTATTGGGCTTCCGCCAACAATTTGTCTGCCGTCCGACCCAAAAAAATTAATTTTCGTCTCGTCAGAAAAAATAACTTTTTTCCAAAAGCTAATTGGTTTGTTTACATATATTTTTGCAAATTCTAAGCGTTTCTTTTTATTCATTTTTGAAATCAATAGTTTCTTGGGTGCAATTCGAACATTGTAGTTATTTTTCCGGAGTACTCGGCGGACTGTTTCTACTGAAATTTATTTATTTAATCTTTGTGACAATTCTGACGTTAACTGGGGTACACTAATTTTAGGATTTTGCTTGATTTTTCGCAAAATAAATCTTTCATCCACAGTTGATATCAATTTTTTTCTGCCTCTGCCCGTTTTGTTTTTGATAGTACCTTCATATTTAAATTTATTTATTATTTTTTGAATTGTGGAATGTCTTCGGTTTACTATATCACCTATTTCACGCATTGTATGACCCCGGGCGTATAATTTAACTATTAGTTTTCGTGTAGATTCGTCAGTCTGTTTACGTTTATTTTCCATTATAATAGAAACAAAATCACTGTACTTGAATGTGGCCTAATGCAAACTAAACTAATGAAAAAACCATCTGTTGCAAGATAAAACCTATGCAATATAATTTCAGTAAAAGACAGGTTTTAAATCAATCAAAATTAACTAGTACGCTCAATTTTGTTTCTCTAAAAAATTATCATTTTCGGTTTTCCTTAACAAATTTTTAACAAATATTACTATACTTTATACTATTTGTAATAATTTTGGATCTGCAAGGTGTATTTTATAAATTAAAATTAATTAGTTTTAAAAAAATCTGTTTTATAGTCACGATTTATTAAAAAGTATCTTTGTCAAATTCTTGTATGCTCAATTTTGTGAGTAACTGTATATCATATAACTAGTATAACTAAGACAAGTCACCAGTTATAAATGTCATATTCCATCATCTGTAAAGAGTTTTTATGATTAATACACTTTCATTATTGTAATAAAAAAGTAAAAGTTAATTGCAATAAACATTGCGGATCTGTCAGTTTCTCTTTCATTCAAAACTCATTTAGTTAAATCGAAAAGCAGAAACTCTTGATTTTTAATGGTAATTAAAGGAAGTCAACCAAGGTTAGAATACATAAAGTGTTAGATATGTTTTATGTTTTCTTATGCCGCCCTTTCTCTCATCTTTATTCATACATATTCTGTACATTAGATTTGTATCTTATTAGTGAAATTTTAGAGGAGTTTCGGATAAATACGAGGGATATTATGTTTTTACAAACGACCACTAGATGGCAATATCGAAATGTGTCATTACTATATACTAAAGTTTGACATTTGTTATTGTGAAATCAGTGGTAGCTTATAAATTGACCGAGTAGTTTGTTGACAGTGAGCGTTAAAAAAACGAGTTTGTGAAAAAATGGATATTACTCGTGAAGGTTTTCGTTAGATGATTTTATACGATTTTAGTTAAAGTCTAACTCAACAGCAATGCATAGATTCGCTTCGTTCAACTTTAGGTAATGAAGCACCATCAGAAAAGACTGTTTACAATTGGTTTGCAGAATTTCGTCGTGGTCGTGCATCCGCCAGTGATGAATCTCGTGAAGGTCGACCAAAATCGGTTGTGATTCAAAAAAACATCGTAGCTGTGCGCAAAATAATTGAAAAAGGATGACATGTGACACCGTGAGATAGAGGCATTTTTTGGCATATCGCAGACTGCAATACATTCGATTTTGCTTGAATATTTAGCTGTGAAAAAGACGTTCCTGATGGATTACACATAATTTGACCGAAGCTCAAAAAAGACGCGTGTTGATTAGTGTAAGGAAATGCTAAAAAAAATAACCTTAACGAAACTTGGATTTATTCATATGAATCGGAAACTAAAAAACAATCCACTGTTTGGGTCTTCCAAGATGAACCTAAACCCACAAAAGTTGTTCGTTCACGAAGCACTTTGAAGGAAAATGATCACTTGTTTCTTCGGTTGTACTGGACATGTGGCAACCATTCCTTTAGAGGATCGGAGAACAGTTACTGCTGAATGGTATACAACAATTTGTTTGCCAGAAGTCATCAACAAAATCAGGAAAAACAACCAAAAACGTCGCATCATTCTTCATCATGACAATTTGAAGGTGAATTGATATCACTGATTATTTGAAAGAGAAAAACATCGAATTAATGTCTCATTGCCCGTATTCACCTGATTTATCCCCTAACGACTTTTTTTTTTTGCTCTCCAATGTCAAACAAAAAATGCGTGGACAGCGATTTTCATCACCTCAAGAAGCTGTTGAACCCTTCGAAAATCATGTTTTTGAAATACCAAGTTCAGAGTGGAAAAAATGTTTCGAGAATTGGTTTGAACACATGCAAAAGTGTATAAATCTTAAAAAGCGAATATTTTGAAAAGCAATAAAAGCAACAAATTTTTTTTAACAGTTTATTAAAAAAAATTCTGTTTTAGTTTTTCTAAAAACTTAAAAGCTAGCTCTCGTATTAATAGAAGAAGAATATAAGAAATAATGAAATGTTTGGATCCTCAATATAAATAAAATTACAAGAGAGCGGGGGCTGTGTTGAAGATCTCGGGTAGACGACACTAATGACAACGTAGTAATGACAAAGGTACTGACAAAGGTAGTGACATGTAGTGTTTCTTCTCCAGAATTCTTTCTCGAGAATTTTTCGAAAAAAAGTTATAATTCTCATTTTTCATTTCTCGAGAAATGTAAAAAAAATTTCGCGAGATGTATTTTCAATTTTTTTTTTTTAAATTAGTGTTTATTGGTCTTAGTTGATATTAACCAGTTACAATAAAATAATATAGCAATGCAATAATATAAGTTACAATAAAATTACAAATATGAGTTAGAATAAACATTAAAATACAAATATAAAATTTATTTACTCTTCTTTATTTTTATATTTACCAAGATTTTTGTCGTTGTAGAAAGTATTAGCCAGAATATATTAGTATTAATGTTAAGTATAAATACGATTTTATTACACTTTAATTTTTTCTACTTTGATGTAGTCAAAGATTATTATAGTTGAAGGTAATGGGATTCGGACCAGTCAGAAAATAAAAACAAATTTATTAACTTCGCTAACGTTTCGATTTTTATTTTAAATCTTCATCAGAGCTTAGTTAATAGTCACGAAATAAAATAACAATTGTAAAATTAATAACGAACACATCATATTGTCCGGTATTGAACTCAGAGATTAGCAATGAATTACTACACTATTCATTGCTAATCTCTGAGTTCAATACCGGACAATATGATGTCTTCGTTATTAATTTTACAATTGTTATTTTATTTCGTCTGTAAATTATTATTTCGTCTGTATTAGCAATGAATTACTACACTATTCATTGCTAATCTCTGAGTTCAATACCGGACAATATGATGTGTTCGTTATTAATTTTACAATTGTTATTTTATTTCGTGACTATTAACTAAGCTCTGATGAAGATTTAAAATAAAAATCGAAACGTTGGCGAAGTTAATAAATTTGTTTTTATTTTCTGACTGGTCCGAATCCCATTACCTTCAACTATAATTACTGACTTACTGACGTAACTCATCTAATCAAGTCAAAGATTATATTATAAATTTTCATCGAGTTTGTGGCCAAAACTGTTTGAATGTTTGTTGGAAATGGGATATTTTCTGAAATTAATTTATTAAATTTTTTTGTACGATTACCGAAATGTAATGGACATTTAAAAAGTAAATTGTTAACGTCACCAATATACTGGTCATCACATTGACAGTACGGGGTTGATTTCAAGTTTATTCTATGCAGATGAGAAGGTGAGAGGTTATGATTAAATCTTAGTCGTATTATAGTACAGATGAAAGCCTTGTTTTGGTCTGACGAGAACCAGTGTTTTTTTGGTAGTGTTGTCTGGATTTCTCCATAGTATGATGCTTTATGTTTAAGTGGTTGTAGGAAATCATGTTGCCATTGATTAAGAATCAATTTCTTTCAATTTGAAATTAATTTCATTGTTGCTAGGTGGTATTTGTAGCGGCATTCCTTTTAAGTATTTTCAATTAATATGCAATTACGTGCCGTTTTCTTTATTTTTTTAATTTGAAGTTGACTATAATTTTAACATGTTTTTATCCTCTACAATATTTTCAACATTAAAAAACGATATATATTCTAATAATTATTTTTATCGAGATTTCTCGAAAATTCTGGAGAAAATAAGTCTAATTTCTCATTACTCGAGAAATAAAAAATGTCGAGAAATCAGAAACAATAGTGACATGCATGTACAAGTCTGCTCCAATGTTGGTCAAACTTCTTTGACTTGTGATAAGAATACCACCTTGGAAGCGATCGTCGGCAACGTCAAGTAAAGCATATGTTGGCTATGACTTGTGATGTGTTGTCCGTATACACAATATGCGGAGCCAGACAAATGTAAACATTGGCCGTGACTTGCAACACCACCTGTAGGCACTTCAACGCATTGTCTGCTGTGTCTGCGCCGCGGCTCAATACATGCTTACCTTAAGAATGCAAAATAATTTCTGCCGTCCATCCCGTCACTGTTTAAAACAATTAGTACACTATTTACCATAATTATATTGTAAAATTTTATAAAATAACAATAATTACAGTCAATTATCTATATAATTAGTTATTAAGTATTTTCACACACGAAATTCTATAAATTCTCTTGTTATTTTATAAATCTTCTCACAGTTTTGTCGTTGTGAGAACAAGTAGGTACTTCAGTTTGTACAGTTCGTCGCACTTGTTCTTGAACTGCAAATTATTATAAAGACTTAAATTAACAACCTGCTCACTAAGTTATTTTAATTATGTTTCTGAGATCGTTTCTATCCTAGAAGACAATCTACTATAGTTATTAATTAAAATATAAATTGTTTATTGGTGTTATTACATTACCTTATTACAGGAAAACATTAATATGTTTTATTTTTTTGAACTAAAGAATCTGAACTTTGCCTAGATTGCTCTTTCTTAACCGGCGGTCCGCGAAATTTTTTTATGTATGGCCAATAGAACTTGTGTATAAAATTATAATTTTTTATAAATTTCTTCAGTCCAGCACCGATTATTTACGATTATTCGATAAGAGGGGCGTGTGTAGTGTTTCTCTAAACATTTTTCATTCTCGAGAAATGTATGTGTAAAAAAAGTATGTTGTGTGCATAAATGCATCAGTGTTGGGTAAATTATCACTCTGAGCCCTAACAAAATCTTTATCTGCCATTTTAATAATAACTACGTGAAAAATTGTTGAAAAACAAATACAAAACTCTCGAACAATACAATATACACACGTAAAGATTATGTTGTAGCTGTATCTGTGACGTCAAACCCCAGTCGTTTGACGTCATACTCGTATTTACTCGGCAACATTCGCGCCGTGGTCGGATAATTTCAAATTTACAATATTTTAATTAAAAAATTTGGCTATAATATTAATTAAAATGTGATTTTTATTTTGTTAGGTGACATAACTAACATTAACATATCAAAAAAATTGATGTGAAGTGTGAATATTCACACATTTCAGGGTTTCGCAGGTATATAATAAGTGAAGGCGGTATGCTGAGTGTGTAGGACAAATTTTACTTTGTAGTAATCACGGCAAAATGAACGATATTTTTAAAATAATTTATCGTCTGTTAATCATATAATAAGACTGGTTATTAAATTTACGCTCATAAAAATTAAATACAACATTTGTCAAAATATAACTAGAATTTTGACAAAATAATATCAACATAATAAAAATGCAAAAAAAAAAAACAGAAAAAATAAAATTCACTCCGTACTCGAACTCGAAACCCTTCGTTTTCCAGCTAGTTTAAGAGCGCTCTAACGCATGTAGCCATCGCACGCTATGCATGTGAGTGTCTTACATTGGTATAACTTTTGTACTTTGTGAACCAAAAACTACAAAAAATGCGTTATTTTCCAAAAACATAATCTGATCAAAAATTCCTGTTGTACTATTTCGGTTCACACCAATATACATTACTTAGAATTTTTTTAGATTTTTAGTTTAAACCATCTGGGCTACAGGGTGTGGGACAAAATTTTTTTTGCACATTTTTGGCAAAAATCGCATCAAAATAATTTATTTTGCAAAAATAAAAATTTGATCGTTAATCCACGTACTAAGGGCTTTCATTTGATACTCTACTCAGAATTTTAAAAAAATATCTTTGTTTTCGATGAGCACATATTTGTTTATATTTTTAGGGGGGTATGTTTTTTAGATGTTTTAGTATTTTTCCTATGTGCGGGTCAAAGAGTTGTATAAGCATGCCAAATTTCAACTCTCTAGGTTTAGCCGTTTGGCTACAATTTTTACCGAACAGACAGACAGACAGACAGACAGACAGACAGACGTCAAAATGACGGTATAAGGGTTTTTTGGTCATACCTACAAAACCCTAAAAATGTAGTTTTAAGGAAATATAAATTTTATGCGAATCCCCTATTATTTAATGTTTGTTAACATTTAGCTCCCATTAATGTTTTTCAAGAAAAACTTAAATAATAAAATGTCAGTATTTATACGCTTTAAGTCACATTTAAATATTTCAAATGAGATTTATAATATAGATATTTTTAAGGATATTAACATCATTAAAAAGAGAGAATCCTCAAAAATATCAATATATTCCGACCTACCAATTTTATGTTTGAAATAGAACATTACGTTTTTCGTCGCATTCATAGATGCTAAATTATGTAACAGTATTAAAACTGTATAAAGAATGTATATATCTTCACTATATGCAAACAATCAATGATAAAACTAATTAGGTTAGGTTTAGTTAGCAAAAATTTTAGACAGAAAAAACTTAAACTTGCTAGACGTATATAACCAGGTTCTCATTAGGAATTTTTCCTGTTTCCAATGAGATTTATAGTATACGTATTTTGAAAAACAAACTTCATAAATAGTTAAAAAAATATCAGTTATATTTGGACGTATCCTCGTGTTAAAAACGCGTATTTCTCTGCCAACTAACAAGAGACTACCAACTACCTAAGAACTTTCATCTATTGGGTACAACAATGCCCGATGGCGGCGCTACGAGCGCTGTGAACAGCTGATTGAAACGAGTAATGTGAAAGTTGTCCATATTTGTTTACATGTTAAATCATCGATTTGCAATGGATAATAAACAGCTATCTTTATTAAATTATTTTATTTTTTTAAGTGCAACACCTTCTTCTAGGTGTGTAGTTGAAGGAGAAGAGTTGTTAAACGCCGGAAATCTTATGTTGTGCGGAATTTTGGACAAAAATGATGAGCATGTCGACATATGTGGGTTATGTTTACAAACAAGCAGTTTGAGAACACCACCTCACGAAGTCACTGGGAAATTAAAATTTAGTAATGATGTTGAAGTTTTAAATATGTCCTGCACATGTAAAGCAGCAACTACATGCAAACACATTTCAGCTATCCTATTATTTTGTGCCAGGTGGTTAACAAACCAAAATGAAAGAAGCCAAGATCAGGGCATTGATTGATTGTGAAATATTTGATTTATCTTCTTTTTGTGTGGTTTCTGTTGGTTTTACTTTTTGTTCCAGAAATAATATATTGAGTATGGAAATATTAACCAGCACAGATTTAAAATGCCTGTGGTCTACTTTTAAGAAACCTGTCTTACAACAGTATGAACCGAAACCTCTGTTAGAAACTCCTTGCCTAAATAAATTGATTAAAAACAAAAGCAGGCACTGAAAGTTCAGTGAAAATGTATTAGAAAAGCTGCGTACAGAATTTGAGACCGCTTGCCCTAATTCTGCATTAAAATTACCCGGGTAGATATTTAATTATGTTCGAGAAGGATTTTTATAATTTAGTGTTTGTTTTTTATTTAATTTGTTTAATAAATACTAGTTTGTTATTATCACTTCCACAGCACCAAATTTATTAACAGTTCACAAATTGTTTCTCATTTGGAAAATAGTGGAAGTAAATATTTTTGTTACTTCCTTTTCTAGAGTGACAGCCAAACACACCAATTTGTGTTATAATAACTCATTATAACATAAAGTAATATAAAAAAGAATAATAATTGATATCAAAAGTTAATATAACAAACAAACTGCAACACTAACTTTTAAAAGCAATACAAACTACACGAGAAAACACATGTAAACCAGATGTAAACAATAAACTATTACTCGTTTCGCTTAGTTCAGTTATAGTCCGCTTGGCGTCACTTCATAGCGCTGTTGAGCCCAATAGCCAACTACAGATGCATGCATAATTACTATTGGCTCCCCACTCTTACGACCATGCCTTCTCGTTTCTAACGTTATAATATAATTCATTCTAAGCATACAAGCCTAGTTGTGGTGGACTAATACGGAACATTAACCATTTATTTATTTATTTATTTATTGATAATTGAGTTGCAAACGGGACGACACCTGACCGACTCCCATTTTTTCCCAAACTTGAAAATGCATTTTGGCAACACAAGTTTCACGACACACGGCGAAATCAAAAAAAAAAAAAAAATGACGGTTTAGAAATATGAACTTGTTCGCAGGTTAAAAATGAATACCTACATACAAAAATATGTGAAAACAGTACATGAGTTATAACTATTATATACAGTTGTGTTAATAGCTGTAGTGTTAAATAATACTCTCGAGTCTGTCAAAATATCTTCTTGAGACTGTACTTAATGCCATGCATACTTGAGACACTTGACACTTGATCTATTGACAGATTTAACCACTTGTTAACTGACAGTTATAGCTTAGTAATTACTGAATAAATTAAATTATTAAATAAAATACTGAACTCCTTGGGTGGTTAGTTTACTACTAATACTTGTTATTTTTAATTTCTTGGAGAAGAAATTTTAAGTAGAACAGAGTTGAAAATTTGGCAGGTTCATCAAATTTTTTTATGTATTCTAACGAGGTATTTTTTGCCTCCTGTTCTAATCGGTAAGTTTCAAAGCTTATCCAGTTAAGCAAAAGAAAACGTCTGTACAATATTTACCGTTTTGCAGTTAAGGGAAATAACTGGACAGAAGAAAATTAAAAAAACAATAATGTATAAAATATGCAAGTGTGAATTTTCATATATTTCAAGGTTTTGTAGGTATTTAATAAGTGTAAGAAGTCTAGGACAATATTTTTTTCTATAATCACATCAAAATCAATAGTTTTTGATAATCATTTTTATTCGTCAATGATGATTCTCGTGAAGGTCGACCATAATCGGTTGTGATTCTAAAAAATACCGATGCTGTGCACAAAATGATTGAAGAAGATCGGCATGTGACTTACCGTGAGATAGAGGCATTCTTAGGCATATCGCAGATTGCAATACATTCGATTTTGCATGAACATTTAACTGTGAAAAAGATCTGTTCCCGATGCATTGCGCATAATTTGACCGAAGCTCAAAAAAACGCTCGTGTTGATTGGTGTAAGGCAGCGGTTCTTAAACTGTGGTCCGCGGACCCCTGGGGGTCCGTGAAACAATTTTGACATTAACTTTACATTCCCCAACTTTTCGCTTTTATTCAAATAACTCATTTAATAAAAATCCTACATGGTCAAGACTTTTTGTATTTGTTATTATCTAACTAGTTATTGACATAACTAAACAATAATTAGTAAAAATTTAATTATTTTTATTTAACTGCAAATTATTTACAGAAAACATATTATATTAAGATCTATTTTCACCAATATTTGACCAAGAAATGTTTGTATGAGTTTAACGTATTATAATTTGTAACTTTTTTTATTCTTTTTACTATTATTTTTATTAATTTTATGTTTTTTATTCTATATGCTAATAAAAATGTTCCTCTATAAATGCACAAGACCATTTATTAAAATAACCAGCGATACATTTTTCCAATATTTATTACAACGTAGTGCCTGTGAGATTATTGAACCAGAAATTAAGTCTCAAGAACGACGTAAAACGCCTAAGGCGGGGGTCCTCGGACTACATAAGTTTAAGAACCCCTGGTGTACGGGAATGCTAAAAAATTTCAACCTAGGCACTGCAAAATCTACTATTATATTGTACAAGTGTTGGTATGTATGTTCTATTCAACTTCTGGTGTATCTTCATTTTTCCGGTAACGCGTAGAGAGGAAAATGAACCGCCGTCTTATCCGGGTGATATTTTTTTAGTGCTTATACTTAATTTTATTTCGACAGGGGGAAATGACTAATTTTTATTGATAAAAATAATGCATTTTTTCCTCGAAACCGTGTCGAATCAAAGTCACCATTGATCGGCACGGACAGGTTTTATCAGACGATAATTCAAAAATATTCTTAATACAAGACGGCCGGTCCAGAATATCTACGGCGAGAATCAAAATGTTAAATGGTAATATTGATTCAGGATAGCTTTTTGGACATGCGAGATAATATTTTGAGGTATCAGAAAACATTTTTCAAAGAATCTGGGCCATTATTGGAGCATTTTGAGGCAAAAATATGCTTACAAGGTTTCTCGACAGCTGTCAAAATTTTTGCATTTTAAAATGGGACGAGATTTCAAATTTTGAACGTGTTTCTTGACAGAAGAATACTAATTAAGGATTTAAGGTGAATTAACGATAAAGTTTAAGACATTTGCAGGGCGAATTTCCATAAAATAGTGTTAAAAAACGATGAGCGACGAGTTTTAACAACGTAGGGGAGAAGACCGGCGCAGCCGGGCTGAGGCCTCTAGTCCGTATACAATATCGGTACAGGAGACGAAACTTGGATTTATTCATATGAACCGGAAACTAAGGAACAACTGTTTGGGTCTTCCAAGATGAACTGAAACCCATAAAAGTTGTTTGTTTACGAAGCACTTCCAAGAAAATGATCACTTGTTTCTTCTGTTGTACTGGATATGTCGCAACCATTCCTTTAGAGGATCGGAGAACAACTAATGCTGAACGGTATACAACAATTTGTTTGGCAGAAGTCATCGACAAAATCAGGAAAAGCAACTATAAACGTCTCATCATTCTTCATCATGACAATGCAAGCTCCAACACTGCACGTCAAACAATTGATTATTTGAACGAGAAAAACATCGAATTAATGTCTCATTGCCCGTATTCACCTGATTTATCCTCTAACGAAATTTTTTGTTCCCCAATGTCAAACAAAAAATGTGTGGACAGCGATTTTCATCACCTCAAGAAACTGTTGAAGCCTTCGAAAACCATGTTTTTACCAACTTCAGAGTGGAAAAAATGTTTCGAGAATTGGTTTAAACGCATTCAAAAGTGTATAAATCGTAAAGGCGAATATTTTGAAAAGTAATAAAACAGTTAGTTTAAAAAAAAAATTTTTTCTTTCTTAGTTTTTGTAAAAACTTAAAAGGTAGCCCTCTAAAATCTGTGATACGGTCTGCCCTCAACATGAAAAAATCCAAAATATGATACATTTTCGGTTTCAAATAATTGGGAATAGATATTCTAAACCCGTATATTTTTTTCATAATTTAGAAATTGACTTTTTCTAAACTCTAACTGTATAATGAATTGTTATAAACTTTCGCTAGTAAATTATATAAAGGTAAAACTGCAGTAATTAATTATTAAAATTATAATTGGTAATAATGAGTGTAGTGAGTTTCACCAGTTGATAATGATATATTCGTTAATAAGCGGCGATTGCAATTGTTGCAATTGAACCGTGAATTGCACTTGAACTTGCATTGCGTTCTCTTTGTACCACTAACCGATCAATTTCCAGCTATTTAACTCGTTAAAATGATGTATGACTCACATAGTTAAATTCTAAAGCATAGGTAAACTGGTTTCATTTATCAGTGGGGTTTAAGTAGGTTTAGGGTTATATAAATTATTATCGCCCCGACTTTTTAAAATATATGGTGATCATTATATAATGAGACGAATCATGCAGAACTACGATGGAGGAGTTTTAATCAACGGTCGAAAGATTAATAATCTAAGGTACATTGAGGTACATCTAAGTTGGCTTTATAGAGCAGACAAATTGATCTGTACATCAATCGTAACATTTCGAAAGTTATCATTGTTGATAGAGCCAAAAACAACCTCTCTAGCATACAAAAACATACTTTGTGAAAACATGGATCGAAAACAGTTGCAGTAGTGAAGGTGATATCTGCAGGCGTATAGAAATCGCAAGAGTTTCAATGGGGAAATTATGGAAGATATGGAGAAGCCCTGATGTGACCAGGGCAACAAAGTTAAGGATTCCACACACCAAAGCGGCCGCGGCACGGCCACGGTGGCGATAATGCAGCGGCCTAACGCAACCTATACAATACAATGAGACCACGCACATACAAGCGTTCCGCTATCTGAGAACGCCACCGACAGCAGCGTTCATTCTAGCGATCACCAAACACTGGCGGCCAAACTCGAAGTTGCGTTAGGCCGCGCGATATTCATTGTTTATATACCACAGAGTGAATATATTTAAGAAAATAATGTCGAAAATAGATAATTTAACAGAAAAAATCATAGATCAGTAAAGGATCATTTAATTTTGTATGACTTAGCACATCCTGATTACAAGAATATTAGGAAAACAAATAAAGTGTGGGACGAAATAGGAAAAGTTTTGGAAATTGATAGTAAAGTCTGTTCCAAACGATTAGGTGGAACTAGATTTTGCAATCTAGTTACTTTCATCGTTTATATAATGCTTTTCAGCCGTTTTGTTTAAGCTTTGTAAATCATACTTGCAAGAAACATTTTTTGGTTAAAGTTAATATCATTGTAAAATGTCATTTTCTTTATATTTTGATTTTTTGTGTCATTCTTAATACAAATATCCCATTTATTTATTTTTTGTCATTAAAATATGTAAGAAAATTAATTTAAGTTTGACATATGTCATTCGTTTCCATGGTTTCATTGTTGGAATTTTAAATTTTAACATTCCAAAGGGGAAAAATGAAATAACCCAAGCAAGGTCCAATATTATCATACAAGTATATACCGTGATTCACTAACTGATCGCTACCGCTACCGCCACTCCCACCGCGTTAGTGTGAGGAGACCTGATCGCTACCGTGGCCGCCACCGTGGCCGCCACCGTGGCCGCCACCGCGGCCGCCACCGCGGCCGCTTTGGTGTGTGGAATCCTTTACGCTTACTGAACGATCTTGTATCTCCCATTCGAATCTATACCCTCAGATACGTGGACAGTTAGGGACGACAACGATTTCTTTGAGATGTGGTACTATGGAAGACTATTGAGGATTCCCTGGATGAGTTAAGTATCGGAAAAAGAATGAGTACCATTATTCAGGAGCGATTGCTTCTTTATTTTGGAGCTGCTAGTTGTGGAAGGGAAAGTCCCAAAGATAGAGAAATGTTGACAGTTAGGACAAGGGAACGGCAAAAAGTCAATTCCTTTGAGATGTGGTGCTATCGAAAGCTATTAAAGATTCCCTGGACAGTGCATAGGACAAATGATTACGTACTCGACGAGCTTAGTATCGGAAAAAGGATGAGTACCATTATTCAGAAGCGATTGCTTCTTTATTTTGGTCACATGGTACGATGCATTGACGATTTGGAGTGTCTGAAACGAGTTTCCTGACTGATATTTGAGATGTCAAAGATAATAATAATACAAATAATAATAATAATAATAACAGAGTTACCAGTAAGAACACATGAGTAAAAGTATGCACTCTGTGTTCTTCAGACATATTAAAAGTCTAGAGTTGTCCACCGAACTCACGTTCTCGTTTCTTAAGTCTGCGGGTTTGAGATCGGAAACAGAAGGTTTTGTGTTTGCGTGTCAGGATGGTGTTATAAATACTTTGGCGTACAGGGCCCGCATATTCCAAATAGCGGAGTCCACACTCTGTAGGTTGTGCCACCACCATCCTGAAACAATTATGCACATTCTGTCTGCTTGTCTATCTCTTGCAGCGTCGAGCTACGTGTCTCGACATAATGCTGCTCTCCGCGTGCACTACTATCATCTTTAGACATGCCTATGGTATTGACCAAATACCGGTTATACCGTATGTCTCCTCTGACATAGAATCGGTGGTGGAAAATTCCAAGTGCCGTATTTATTGGAATTACTCCTTCCCCATCTTGAGGTTACTGACAGCCACTAAGCCGGATATAACCCTCCTGGATATCGAAACCAAACTGATATTTGTGATCGAATTCTCGAATCCAGCTTTTTTTAGAATTTACCTCGGAAATATGGTACTCCATTATAGGGATGGGAAAAAACATCGATGTATCGAAAACATCGATGTTTGTTTTAAAACCATCGATGTTTTTACCATCGATGGTCAGTTGGCGATAGTATCGATAAAACATCGATGTCTACTACCGATGTCGATGTTTAAACTTTGAAATTCAGAAACTACCACTAGAGGCGCTGGAATCTTAAAAATTAAATTTTTATTAAAATTAGTACACAAAATATAAGCCATCTATTGTGATATAACAATACTAATAGTGTTAGTTCTTATTCTTCTTTGCAGTTAGCAGAATACAAAAAAATAAGAAGAAATTTCTAATTTTTGCAAACAATGCGAACGACCAACGACGCCAACACACTTTTTCTTTTTGAGTCTTGTTGACACTTTCCCAGTTGTTATTCCTCCAATCCCTGGATTTTTGTAAGTTGTCATTAGCTATTTTTTTATATATTGAAGTTGGCTTTTCCTGAACAAAATGATCAAAAGCTTCTATTAATCGGTAAAAGTAACTAGAATTGAAAATCTAGTTCCGCCTAAACGAAAGGAACAGTCTTTATTTCAACTTAAAAAACTATAAAAATAATTGTGTTTGACAGTGTTATTTTTATGTTAAATAATATAAAATTAACATTAAGATTACTATATAAGTATTGTAATAAAATCCAATATTTCATTTTAGAAATGTAAAAATAGTAAGGTCTGTTCCTTTGATTTAGGCGGAACTAGATTTTCAATTCTAGTTACTTTTACCGATTGATTGAAGCTTTTGATTATTTTGTTCAGGAAAAGTCAACTTCAATATATAAAAAAATATCTAATGACAAATTACAAAAATGAAAATTGCGGCTAGTTCCGCCTAATCGTTTGGAATAGACTGTAGGTACAAATTAGGATTATTATATTGGGTATAATAATATTAATGTAAAATTAATTACTATTAAAAAGGAATATTTCTATTTCAAAATCTAATAAATGCTTTTTATGTGTTACTTTTTTCGTATTTTATCTTTACATTATTAAATAAAACCTATATAATATAAATAAATAGTTTTTTTTAATATTAATAAAACATCGATGTTTCCGATACATCGATGTTTTTCCTTCGATGTTTTTTCAACATCGATAGTAAGCGCCGATGTTAACATCGATGTTAAACATCGATGTTTTGCCTTCGATGCACAATCCTACTCCATTATGTCTCACCCTGTACGTCTTGAACCCATATGAGGCCAAAAAATAATAAAAACAAACAGCTACAGCTTCCAGTTTTATTAATATAGATTTAACATCTATTATTTAATTAGTGTGGATTTTTTAAAAACATTTTTAGTTAGAATAAGTGTGTATGTGATTTAAACGTTTTTAAGATAGTTCAAAACGAACCCCCCCCCGTTATCGCCTTATGAGCCTAATGGTAATTACGACCTTGGCTTCAGTTGCCTTATAATATACTGTAGAGTTGGACTCAAACCTTGTATATGCACTGTTGTGGATCCTTTATTTTAGTTATAAAACTTTATTATATTATTTCTATTGTCTAATATTTTCTTATTGTTACAGGTATGCATTGAACTTTGGCGTTTCTAATTACAGCGATTCGTTAACAAAGGGAGTCCATTCGTAAGTTTATTAATATAATGCACGGCGAGTCATAAAATAATTAAAATACTATTTATCTTGGAGCACTTGCAGTGTTCCCAACATTAAATGAATAAAAAACGCATTACCTTAACAGTAACTGGAATTTTTATAGCCAGCCTGTTTATGTATCTTGCTTTAGAATTAGATAAACTAATAATGCTATGATAAGAGGCTTTAAGGTTCACGCTCTGTAGTATATCTTAATGAACTTAATTGCATTATTGTTCTGGGTTTTTATTATTAATAATAATAAAGCTGTCGTTGCCTCATAGACATTGAGACTGTGAATTTATTTCAGACAGATACAAGAGTAACGTTCTTAGGGTTTATTAATTATATTACGTCATCAAGGATGAAATTTGTAGAAAAAAAGTCAAAGTTGGTTGATAACACTGCCCAACAAAATAATTTTTTTATCTTGGTGCCGAAGTAAGAACTGATTTTGGATATTTTTCATGTGCTGATTCCAAAAATACCTGACTCTTTTTCGTAGCAGCTCTAGTTTTTGAGATACAGATTAATTGATTTTAGTTTTTTATTTATAAACGGTAAACTTCCTCCTTGGACAGCAAAGTGGATGTACAAAATATCCTTGTTTTTTATGTCTTTAGGACAGCAGAGCTAAGGATCAGCACTGGGTTAACAGAAATTGGGTGATTTCCATTAAGAAACGTCATAATTCAAGAAACACAAAACGTTGTCAACGAACCTTTGGTTGCGAGAGAGAAAATTATATTTCCATCTTTGAATTTCAAGCTTGGGCTTATGTAGCACTTTTTGAAGGCTTTAAATCCAGATGGACTTTGTGTAGGCTACTTGACACGTAAATTTCCTGGGATTAGCTCTGAAAAACTGAAAGCCAGAATATCTGATGGTCCTCAGATAAGGCCTACTGAAGATCCACAATCAAATCCAACCGCATCAATGAACGAGATTGAATCTAATTCTTGGTGTTCATTTATTCAAGTAGTACAAAATTTTCTTGGAAATCATAAGGCAGAGAATTAGTGGAAAATATGCTTTCCAACTTTAATATTCTCGGTTGTATTATGACCACTTACCAGAAAACCTAGGTGATTTTAGTGAAGAACCGGAGGAAAGATTCCATCAGGACATAAAACTATGGAAGATAGATATCAAGGAAGATAAGATAGCCACATGATGGCCTACTACTGTTGGAGTCTTCAGAAAGACTGTTCTGGTAAACTCCATGCTAAAAAGTCGTACAAAAGAACATTTTTAAGTGATAAGTGATGAATGTATATTTATCTACTTTGTGAAATAAATACCTTACTTTGTCTCTTTTGTGTTTGTAACTGGCAGTTGGAGCAATTAGTAACAGTAATAACGTGAAAAATACACAAGTTAAGAAATAAAATATTTCATTGTAAAAGAGGCCAATATAGCGTATCTCAAAAACTAGAACTGATAGACCAAATCTGGCGGCTATTTTGGATTCTGTGCCCAAAAATTACCTAGAGACAGTTAAAAACTCGCAGGCACCAAAATGTCTGTTGGGCTGTGTAACTTACAAATATCAGGAATTATTTTATTCATCAAAGTATGCACCCATATTGTCAATACACTTTTGCCATTTAAGCGGCAGGTTTTTCAGGCTGGTGGTATAAAACCCTGGCGGACGAGAGTTAATGAATTGTTGGAAGGCCAGTTTTACAGCATTGTCGGAATTAAACTGTTTTCTTATTAAAAAGTTGTCCTTATTGCGGAAGAAGTGGTAGTCAGTAGGGGGCTAGGTCTGGTGAGTATGGAGGTTGATGAAGAAGTTCCAACTCCAATTCCTGTAGTTTTACCACAGTCATTTGTGCCAATCTAGGCTGTTTTGTTTTAAGTTTTTGCATCATTTAGCCCAGTTGGTTGCAGTATATTTCTGCTGTGATCGATGAATCAGTTTTTTTGTTTTTTTTTTTTGTTTTTAAGTTAAATGTACGAAATTTAGCGAACCAATTTGATATTGTCTGCTGCGTAGTAACACTAGAACCAAATACACTATTAATGTTTCACGCGGTCTGCGATGCCGTAGTTCCACGTAAGAACTCATACTTCATAATAATGCGAATATCTAGAATACAAATTTCATCTTTGACGACCTGCTAAAACTATATTTCCGGCGCCATGTCATGTAGAATAACCCCAAATCAATGTAAAACTACCATTTAATTGTGTCCACTCTTAAAAGGTATGTACTTGTTCCTTTTTCCCGACCGCCAACATATATGTGTATAAGGGAGGTATTGTGATCATACCGATTTTGACATTTCGAGATTTCGATGGATCTCCACGAATTGAGGTCCCTACATAAATATGTAGGAAATATGTCGGTCTGTCTGTCCTTCTGTCCGTCCGTCCGTCGGTCTGTCTGTCTGTCCGTCCGTCCGTCGGTCTGTCTGTCCGTCCGTCCGTCCGTCCGTCCGTCCGTCCGTCCGTCCGTCCGTCCGTCCGTCTGTCTGTGTACACGTGCAGAGCAAATTCGGCCAAAAGGATTTTTATGAAACTGCATATTTAAGCTTTTGACATAAATGGCACGAGTTGATCAACTTTTGGTAAAAATCGGTTGACCAGAAATGGGAGTTTACTTTACGAATATTTAGCAACAGAAAAATATTCCTAAAAAATGTATGTAACTAAAGTTGCTATAAATTTACTAACTAATAACTTTTATTTGAGAAGTTTTTTGATAAAACGAAAAATTTCGATTTTTTTTTGTAAAAGTCTCAATTTTTTCATACTTACATGTAACGTTTCCATGGTCATGATAAATAATATCTATGTTAGAAAATATTAGGCCAAGTTATTTCTACTCTGCTGCTAGAATGTATTTTATCATGGCGGTCGGTCCTGTGGTGGCTACAGCTGATTTTTTACTAAATATTGTTTATATTTTCCAAAAATATGTTTTGTTCATTAAATTTAATATACATAATTTTAGATACATATACTCCGTACGTACGGCACTGTATTTTGTGTTATTAATTTTTGCTGCACTAATACCATCTATATTAGTAAAGTGTAACTAGATAAACCAACCAACCAATCATACCATAATAAGAATGATTTAAAGCTGGCTAATTGCGATATAATATATCTTAATGAAGTGCCTTAGCCACTCCATCTGTTGAATTCTCCTGGAATTCCACTGATAACAAACACGTAATAGTTATAAATAAATGCAATTTATAACATAACAGATCGACTAAATGGGTTGAGGTCACATTTAAGTGATTATTTTGACATTTTCTGAAATTGATATCTTCGTTTAATTAAGGAATGCTAAATTATTGATATATCAATTAAAATAGACTAATCAATGGGTTACTTTGTTTTTAAATTATTTTATAGGCGCCAAGATATTTGTATTAAAAATATGTAACAGTTCGCGCTTAATAAAGATAAATAAAAGCATAAATAAAGAATTATTGACAGTGAAAAAATTGATGTGAAGTGTGAATTTTCACACATTTCAGGGTTTTGCAGGTATTTAGTAAGTGAATGATGATTATTTGGGATGCCAAAACAAATTTTATATTAAAATATTTTTTTTGTTAATTTTAAGTTAAACGCTTAATACCATTATTTAGGTTTCTAAATATGTGCAGTATTTTTTTTTATATAGCAAGGTTCATTAAGAATTTTAAAAATTGCGCCTATGGGCGGAGCTTATAACAACCAATGGATTGTTATAAGCTCCGCCCATCTGATTTCGTGTACATTGAAACAGAATTAAATTATAATTTAAACAATTTCCACTAGTTATTAAATTGACTCTTTTAAAAATTTGCCAAAATATAACTAGAATTTTGAAAAAATAATTTAAACAATATAAAAATTCAAAAAAAAAAATCAAAAAATAATATTGTCTCTTCTTGCAGGGTTCGATCCCTTTCGGATCGAGTTAATTGGGTGAAAAGCCAGCGTCATAACCACTAGACCAGCATACATCTTCTAGTGTAGCGTGTTACAAAGCTATAATTTGTGTACATTATTAGCAAAAAAACACAAAAAATGCGTTCTTTTCCAAAAACATAATCTGATCAAAAATTCCTGTTGTACTATTCCGTTTCACACCAATGTACATTACTTAGAATTTTTTCAGATTTTTAGTTCAAATCATCTGGGCTACAGGGTGTGGGACAAAAATTTTTTTGCACAATTTTGGCAATAATCGCTTCAAAATAGTTTATTTTGCAAAAATATAATTTTGATCGTTAATCCACGTACCAAGAGCTTTCATTTGATACCCTACTCAGTATTATAAAAATATTTTTTTTTTTTCGATGAGCACATATTTGTTTATATTTTTAGGGGGATATGTTTTTTAGATATTTTAGTATTTTTCCTATGTGCGGGTCAAAGAGTTGTATAAGCATGCAAAATTTCAACTCTCTAGGTTTAGCCGTTTGCCTACAATTTTTACCGAACAGACAGACGACAAAATGAGGGTATAAGGGTTTTTTGGTCATACCTACAAAACCCTAAAAACGGTGCACATTACAAAGGATTTTTTGTATTGTTGCATTTACACATACAGTGGAACTCGTCATTAATTCGTTCCTGAGGGTAGGACGAATATTAAAAAGGACGAATATCAAACGAATTTTTCCCATAAAAATTAACTAAAAATAGTTCAATCCATCCTCAGCCTCAAATTTTGCTTATCTATTCTTTAACAAAAAAAAAGAAAAAAGAAATCCCTCTATGAAATCATTGCAAATACATTCTAATTTGATAAATGCATACATAAATAAAATTTTAAAAAGAAATTTACGTTTTGGAAAATATAAAAATTGATGTGAAGTGTTAATTTTCATACATTTCTGGGTTTCGCAGGTATTTAGTAACTGAATGATGATTATTTGGGATGCCAAAACAAATTTTATGTCAAAATATTTTTTTATGAATATTAATTCTATGCCTAACGAATGCCTAATACCATTATTTAAGTTTCTAAATATGTGCAGTATTTTTTTTTTTATATAGCAAGGTTCATTAAGATTTTGAAAATTGCGCCTATGGCTTCCATTGGTTGCTTAAATCATAAGCCCCGCTCTCTGATTTCGTATACATTCAAACAGAATTAAATTATAATTTCAACACTTCCGATTGGTTATTAAATTTACGCTTTTAAAAATTAAATGCAACATTTACCAAAATATAACTAGAATTTTGACAAAATAATTTAATTAGTTTTAAAATGCAAAAAAAAAAAAAAAATTGATAGGAATCGAACTCTAGTTTGCAAATTACAAAGAAACGACGAAACGCACTACGCTACAAGTGCTTACTTTATCTACCGTGTTACATAGCGAATTAAATATTTAACATATTTTAGTTAAAAACACAAAAAATGCGTTATTTTGCGAAAACGTAATCTGATCAAAAATTCCTGTTGTACTATTTCGGTTTACATCAATGTACATTACTTAAAATTTTTTCAGATTTTTAGTTTAAACCATCTGGGCTACAGGTTGTGGGACAAAATTTTTTTTGCACAATTTTGGCAAAAATCGCTTCAAAATAATTTATTTTGCAAAAATGAAATTTTGATCGTTAATCCACGTACTAAGGGCTTTCATTTGATACCCTACTCAGAATATTCTTGTTTATGCCTACGAAACTCTAGACATTTCTATACGTTGTTTTATCCGCAGATTCTTAGAGAATAAATCTGCAAAATATTTTTCATATCGATCAAAGAATATGGAGTGTCTAGTGTTTCTTATTTATGTCTACGAAACCCTAGACATTTCTGTATGTTATTTTGTCCGCAGATTCTTAGAGAATAAATCTGCAAAATATTGTTCATATCGGTCAAAGGATATAGGTGCCTCTTGTTTATGCCTACGAAACTATAGACATTTATATATGTAATTATATTCGTAGTTTCTTAGAGACTAAAATATTGTTCATATCGGTCATAGGATATAAGATTGTTTGCCAATGACGAGAACCTTAGGAAAAATTGACGTCACAAAGTTACCGACACTACATACAGACACTTGCTACCGTATTTTTTGGACCATAAGACGCACCGGACGATAAGACGCACCCCAAATTGATGAGACAATTTTTAGAAAAAATATTTATTACTATAGCTTGTACCAGCTACATTCTGTTCATTTTCACTCTCTGTACTATTACTCGTCTCGTTAATGTTACTGTCCGTATTATTTTCGTCTGAACTATTGTCAATCTCTTCAAAAACCAAGTCATTTTCGATATCATCTAATGCGTTGCTTATACCGCATTTCTAAAGACTTTATAATCGTCTTTTCTTTTACAGCTTCCAATGAATTTTTTACCCAGATACTTCTGAAATTGTCTGTTATCATCCGTTTGTTCTACTCTTCCCGCATAAAATTATTAAATGGTTTATTAATCGACACATCAAAGGGTGGTTGACTTGTAAATCCTCTAGAAATGACAGCTAATTCTGTATTCATTTCTATTATATTTTCTTGGTTGATTCTGTTTTATGCGCTGTGAATTGATTCCACACTAACATCACACACTTTTGACTATACATTCGGACCATAAGACGCACCCCAATTTTAAGACGATTTTTCTGCATAAAAATGTGCGTCTTATGGTCCGAAAAATACGGTAATTATATATGCCAGATTATCGGGTTACGAAATATCTTTAAATTCCTAGCCACAAATATTTCGCCGTTTTACCCGTTTGATAGTTTCTATTGCAGTTTACAATCTTAAAAAGCTCGTAATAAATGCCTTCTATTAATATTTTTACATATACAGTATGGTGTGTGGTTATTTTTGTAATACACAAGGCCCTATTAATTGATGACGATGTGATAATGGCGCTACTATTAATAGCCACTGTGAGATTTATAGACCTCTTTACTTACTGTGTGCTCCATCTTCTTAACACTAATTTACCCTATACATCACTGGAGCTAAGGTGTCACGAAACCGGTATCATGAACTGAGTATCTTAGTAAGTTCTTTATCGGGTTCATTTATTTAGAAAATATTACACTGCCCAACAAAATATTTTTTTTATCTTGGTGCCGGAAAAGTAAGAACTGATTTTGGATATTTTTGATGTGCTGATTCCAAAAATACCTGACTCTTTTAGCAGCTCTAGTTTTTGAGATACAGACTAATTGATTTTAGTTTTTTATCTAAAAACGGTAAACTTCCTCCTTGGACAGCAAAGTAGATATACAAAATATTCTTGTTTTTTATGTCTTTGAAGCAGAGCTAAGGATCAGCACTGGGTTAACAGAAATTGGGTGATTTCCATTAAGAAATGTCATAATTCAAGAAAAACAAAACGTTGTCAATGAACCTTTGGTTGCGAGAGAGAAAATTATATTTCCGCCCTTGCATATCAAGTTTGGGCTTATGTGGCAATTTTTGAAGGTTTTAAATCGAGATGGACTTTGTGTAGGCTACTTGACACATAAATTTCCTGGGATTAACTCTGAAAAACTGAAAGCCAGAATATTTGATGGTCCTCAGATAAGACAACCTACTGAAGATCCACAATCCAACCCAACCGCATCAATGAACGAGATTGAATCTAATTCTTGATGTTCATTTATTCAAGTAGTATAAAATTTTCTTGGAAATCATAAGGCAGAGAATTAGTGGAAAATATGCTTTCCAACTTTAGTATTCTCGGTTGTATTATGACCACTTATCAGAAAACCTAGGTGATTTTAGTGAAGAACCGGGGGAAAGATTACATCAGGACATAAAACAATGGAAGATAGATATCAAGGAAGATAAGATAGCCACATGATGGCCTACTACTGTTGGATCCTTCAGAAAGACTGTTCTGGTAAACTCAAGGCTAGAAAGTCGTACAAAAGATCATATTTAAGTGATAAGTGATGAATGTATATTTATCTACTTTATGAAATAAATACCTTACTTTGTCTCTTTTGTGTTTGTAACTGGCAGTTGGAACAAATAGTAACAGTAATAACGTGAAAAATACACAAGCTAAGAAATAAGATATTTTATTGTAAAAGAAGCCAATATAGCATATCGCAAAAACTAGATCTGATAGACCAAATCTGACAGCTATTTTGGATTCTGTGCCCAAAAATTACCTAGAAACAGTTAAAAACTCGCAGGTACCAAAATGTCTGTTGGGCTGTGTTATAGTTAATAAATAATGCGGAAAACTGTACAATTGCGTAGACAGAACAAGTAACACAATAAATTATTACTGTCAATGGCACACTTCAGGTGGGTGAAATAACCGTAAAAAAATCCAGCTTTTAACTCCTCAATTGTTGTCTTATTAATTTCTGTGACATTGGATGGACGTTCGTTTATTCGCAAAAGGGTGGTGGTTTCATATGTTATGATAGCATTTTATTCGTAGCTCTCTGGAGGCCTGAGGAGGTCTTTGTAGTACTCTTCCCACCTGTGCAGTTTATTTTTTTATGTGCAGTTTTAATTTGATGGCCTTTGCTGCTGTGGCAATTAGCCAGGACACCTGTGCAGTTGCCCTGTGTTGTTTGTGATAAGTTGGATTTGGTTGTCTCTGATATGTGTCGCTCTAGTCTTGGTTTTGTTGGTCAGAACATTAGTGTAAGCGTACAGGTCCTTTAAGTTACCTGCTTCTGCTGCTTATTGCGCCTTGGTTGCCATTTCATTGACCCATATATGTTTTTCACGTCTAGCACTTCTTTTGATTTGAGTACACGAACTTTTATACTCAATTTAAACCTAATCCTTTTCTTTAAGAGCACGTGCCTTAAGGACAAGGCTCTTTTTCCTGCCTCTTAAGGCGTCTACAGACGGTGTACCAACGTTCGCCAACGTTGGCCGTAACATGTAGCACTAGTGGACACTTGTACGTGCGAACCATATAGGGATTTGCAGCTAAGCACCCTACCATCTGGTGAGCGTTTCATGAACTTGTATGCGACAGATAACATTTCGTTTTGTCTATTGGTTTTGTATGAAGTTTGTTTTTAAAGTTTTATTATAATCATTGAAAAATGTATAATACATATTGTTGCGTGCCTATGTGCAATTCATTGAAAAGAAGAAACCCGGAAATATCGTTTCATTTGTTTCCACCAATATGAGACACCGTCCGGTTCTAAACAAAATTGGGAAAGCAAGAGGTTAGGAATCGACGCGATGTTTAGATAAACATTTTAAAAATTGGAAAAAAAGTCAGCCCTTATATGAAAGTTTGCTCATTACATTTTAATGTTGTGACTATAGTGCGTTCAAAGGTGAGTTTGCAGTACAGGGCATATGGAGTAGTTCTTTTTCATACTCTCTAATGGGTTTACACAATGACGCTATCCTTTTCTTGCTTGTCTACGTTGCCAGCTCTAAAACGCGCTGATCTGTGAAGACGCAGTGTTCTACAAATGGCCATTTGTTTTTGTTGAATGTTATTTTGAGTTTTATAAGAGTAGATTTTTGTAAATCATACGAGTTTTTCATATTATTATAATTGACACATTTGCCACTTTTACAACATTTGGCAACACCGCTCCCATTTGCCATAAGAGCTATACTGCAAACTCACCTTTGAACGCACTATACAAATAATATTTTCAATTTTGTATTTATTATCGCATATCTTGAAAATTCCTGTTATTGTGTGTGTGGGTTTGATTATAATGCACAAATCTGTATAAATCTTTTTTTCTCAGTGATCCCACACAATATTATATGCCCAGCATTGTAGATTTCTACCCCTTCGTAAACAACACGGGAATTATTATTTAAACCCCCAATATAATTAAAATAATCGACAATGGAAAACTGTGCCGCCATAACTTAAAACCAGATTACAAAATGTAGTATTTAAGATGTTTACAAGTAATGTCACTTAAAAAAAATGTCCTCACAGTCGGGTCTATTCTGTATCTTAAAAAGTTAAAAATTAACCTCAAGGTCGAAGTTAAAAAATTTTAACCACGCTTTACAATATTTTGTTATTCTGTAACTCTATGGCGTTAAAATTTAAACCTCGATGTGGTTAATTCAGTAGGTTATTTTTGGAATTTTAGCTCCAGCCAAACACATGGTGTTAACTTTTAACCACCTATAGTTCTAACCTCTAAACGTCAAATAGCCAGGAAAAATCCATTTTTAGAATTAATTATGGCAAGTCTGTTTATTTTGAATCAATTATTAATAAAACAAATTGAACAAAAAGAGGTTAATAAGTGAAAAATTAATATAGGTGAATAAAAAATATATACAAATACTTTTTTGGAGATCAGTTCGAATTAAACGAGGGCAACTGCATGATATGAGAGACCCTTCTAATTTACCTGAAGAAATATTTTAAAATATTTTCATTTTTCTAAAACTTACGAAATATTTCGTTTTACATGTTTTATTTTATTTTATTTTTTTTTTAATCCGAGAAGAATCAAAAGATTTCCCGTTTCCCGATAAATTGCAAGTAAATATTGAAAACTTTGAAACTGTGATACATTTATAAATTTTAATTTCTCTGTTTAAAAATAAAAATAAGGTAAATATAACCTGAAAATAAAAGTATCTTAATATAGAAGAAAGAAAGAAAAATATTGATACATTTGCATATTATGGTAATATTATAATATATTATTTACTTTCTGCACCCATAATTATTTATGTATAAATATTGTACATTTCCGCAATATAGATTTATTATATTTGATCGGTGTTCATTCACGATTCAACCATAACACTTGTTTACATTAAATCCACAATTACACAAGCAAAATACCTTCCCTTGTAGATAATTTCACAACATACTTTTAACCGTAAGGTTAAAAAATTAGAACTTAACGCCTGGGTTATAAACTGAGATACAGAATAAGAAACAAGGTTAAAATTTTAATGCCTAGTTAAAATGTTACTTTTTAACCATCATTTTTAACCACATCTTTTTAACCAGAAAAGATACAGAATAGACCCGACAATGTGTGTATACTTACTTGGTTATAAAATTTTAAAACAAAATCAGAAAATCGCATACAATTATTTATTTTTTGTTGTTTTTTGATACACTTTTCGCTATTATTTACTAGTAAATGTCAAGTGGTATCTGTTTAAGAATGGTTTCAAAAAAATCCGCGTGGCGCTACGATCTTAAAATTTTTCCCCTATAGACGACGTATCGATGAAGCGTCAGTGCTGAACAAGTACAAAAAGAGCGAACATGGGCCCAGCGTCAGGTCAAACTCCTTTGACTTATGGTAAGAATACCGCCTCGGTAGCGAACATCGGCCAGCTCCATGCCCAGCGTATGTTGGCTGTGACTTGTGACTTGTCCATACACATGATCCACGGAGCTAGACAAATGTAAACATTGTTCCATTTAATTTGTCACTTGCGCCAGGCATGAACCCTCCAGCACTGTTCTGATGGTCCAAGTTCCAAATCGATAGTTCGGTTTAATGCGAAGAGTCCTAGATTTAGATTCTTACAATTAATCATACAAGAAATGATAGAAAGAAAAAGACGTTCTTAAATATGAAAAACTTGATTAAAAAATCTTTAAGACAAAGGGCGCACCAATGCACTGCTACGTTCAATTGTATCCTACGCCAGGGTAGCCCATATGATAGCCAATATCCAGTAGATAAGCAACACAAGTTCTTTTTATAACTGTGTCGACTGACAATGAGATATTTAGAAACAGTTGTTTAAGGAGTATCTCGTCATGTGTGCAAATATTCGCTAACCAGCTGACATGGACAAACACTCGTGTGAAAGACGTAGATCGACACGAACACGCACTCTACGTATTTGCATATTATTGTTGATTTAATACTAAATTCACTGAACATGGTTTACTGAGATCTCAGCAAATGCTGCTGTCGACATACCTACGGCACAGCTTAGCGAGATATGATGAACATCAACCGTCTTCAATCATTTAGAGCTATCAGTTCAGGTGATACTGATGTGGAGATGTCATTAGGATCGGTTAATTGAGTCTCTTTCTCTTTTTCCTCTCCCTCCACCCCTCACACTCTCTCTCACACACACTCACTCTCCACCTTTATCTCTATCTCTTTCTCCCTATTGTCTCTCCTTTATATAGCATTTAAAACCGTAAACAATATTAAAAAATATTTTGATTAATAATAAAGACAGAATAAAGACGAACGTAAAAGCCTTAACACACTAGAATTAATATTAAGGTCTGGACTTGGGAAAATTAAAGTTTTCGCATTCGAATCGAAGTAATTTGTGTGTGATAGTATGAAAAAAATCAGCTGTGTCCACCACAGGACCAACCGCCATCCAAAGTATTGAGTACTTGTATAAAATACATTCTAGCAGCAGAGTAGAAATATCTTGGCCTAATATAATCTTTCCATGGAAACGTTACATATAAGTATGGAAAAATAGGTACTTAAAAAAAAATTGTTTTTCGTCGTATCGAAAAAATGTATTAATGCCCGATTGCTAACGTCAGAGTTAAATGTTTTAAACTCAGATTATCACTAACCCGAGTAAAAATGACAAAAAATGCGTTGCTAATGTGCGAGTTAGTTCTAACTCGGATTAAAATAAACAAAATATTTAACTCTCCAATATGGGTGGATTAATATTTAACCCTCGATTTTAACTCTAGTTTTGACAGTGACGTTTCTGAAAAACAACTATTCAACACAATTGAATTTGTTAAATTATTACTTATTATTAATTAAAGTATATTTTTTTTAATTATAAAATATAATACAGGTTTGTACCAATAAATACATGATATTTTATCATGTATCATGAACTTTAACATATGTAATAAAGTTGGGTTATGTAAATAAAACAATTATTTTTAATATTTATATATTATTTTTAATATTTATACATATTTATTTTATGCTTAGATCCTATATTTACCATGAGCAGTTCCTCACAGTCCTCTTCCATATCCTCCTCTTTTGATGAAGTTATTGAAGCATTAGAACGATTAGAATAATGTATCCCAAGACCAAGACATTTTCGAAATCGAGAAAATCCTTTTGAAAAATATAATGATGAAGAATTTAAAACTAGATTTAGATTTACAAAAGAATCCGTAATTCAAATTTTAGAATTAATTAATGGTCAGTTGGAACCAATAACAAACCGCAAAACTGCAATAAGCGCAATGAATCAACTTTTGATAACATTACGTTTTTATGCGACTGGCACGTTTCAAAAAATGTTAGGAGATAACGTTAACATACATTGTTCTACAGCAAGTCGTATTATAAGAAAAGTTTCTTATGTGTTGGCAGCACAAGCACCTCACTTTATTAAAATGCCAAGTATGGAACAACTGAACACTATAAAAGTTAAGTTTTACGATGCTCATGGATTTCCTGGTGTCTGTGGATTAATCGACTGCACTCACATAAAAATTCAATCCCCTGGAGGTGATCTGGCAGAACTGTATAGATTCAGAAAAGGATTTTTCTCATTAAACGTCCAAGTAGTATGTGACCATAGACTAATGATTCGTGACATAGTAGCACGTTGGCCAGGCTCTACTCATGATACAACTATTTTTAATGGTTGTTCACTGAAGGCTAACCTGGAAATGAAAACTTTTGGACAAGATTTTTATTTGTTAGGTGATGGAGGGTACACTTGTACAGAATTTTTACTAACGCCACTTTTAAATCCTAGAATAGAAGCAGAAATTAGATAATTAATAATAACAATGAATGACAAAAATAATAAATATCGATCTATTTACATCAATATATTTTTAATAGGTATAATCAAGCTCATATTTCTACCCGTAATGCTGTGGAAAGGTGCTTCGGTGTGTGGAAACGCCGTTTTCCAGTATTATCACTGGGAATAAGAAATAAATTGGAGAATGTACCAATAATTATAGTGGCAGTAGCTGTACTGCATAATTTAGCAATAGATTTCAAAGATGTAGATGATTTTGAAGAAGAAATTCATATTAATGTAGACAATATTGAAAATAATGTTCCAATGCGCAATAATGCAAATGTAACTAGAAGACAAATTTTAATAAATAATTTTTTTTCATAAAAAAATACAAAAAATTTACGAAATTTCTTTATTTTTAATCTTAATTTCTATTAAAGATAAAGTTTCTTTATTTTTTAATACTCTTAATTCAGTATTTTTTATTTCCTTTTCAATTTCAAAAAGAGTTTCTTTGGATTTTAATTCTAAATCCAAAATCTTCATATTTATTTCATGCTTTTCTCTCTTCATTTTAAGTATTTCTTTGTCGTAATCTTCTCTGTTTTCCTTTATTTTTTTAATTGTTGAAGATATATTTTCTGCATCTATTTTACTCTTCTTCGCTTTCAAAGTTTTAAGTTTCTGACATTTTTTATTATATTTATGGGTCACTGAAGGTGAAACTGTTACATTTTCAAAATTTGTTTCGTCTATTTCTATTATTTCGCAAGTACCTTGCGTGGTCTTAGGTGGAGAAGGAGATGGAAAGGTGTCGATAGGAGCTTCTTCAGGATTCCACAGGATTTCTACTGGGTTCATGCATTCTATGAACAGTAAATTAATTTAAAATCTTACCTTATACACGTACAACTATTACTATACCTTCATAAATTATGGCAGTGCTGTCAAAAGGGTTTTTAAGTGGCTCAAGTTGGGGCTTTAATAAAGCCAGCATCCTTCCTTCTGCGTCAGTAATTTTAGTCGCAACCGCAGACCCACCTCCTGTTTTAAATTGTTCGAGGCGGTTGCGACTAACATTCTGACGCAGTTTTTTCTTTAAATTTTTATAATAGTTGGACAGTTGCTGTGGCGTCCGCTTCTCTCCAACTAACCCAGCGAATTCTTCAGATATCTTTCCCCACGCTTCATTTTTTTCTTTCACCGTTACTGCATCTGTATTTTTATTTTCTATTACATTTGCAAATTTTTTTATAATATCTATCAATATTTCCTTCTCCCTCTCAGAAAAATTCTTCGACCTAAATCTTTTCTCATTTGTGATATCTTCATTTAAATTATTCATTTTCAACTAAAAGAAATCAACATTCATATTACATAAAACAATTTACTTTATTAGTAGTTATACCTACATATAATTATATACTTACTGTTTTTTTTTTATACTGTGCTTTTATATCTATCTATCTTTTCTTATGTAATTTGGTAACTTTTCAGGTTGTGACGAACTGTCAAATGATGTTTATAACCACAAAATATTTATAACCTAACAATTTAAGGTCCGTTCACCATAATTTTGTCACTAATCTGAGTTAACTTAACTTCTTGTGTGAAATGCCTTTAGCAACGCAATGAAATTTTAACTCAAGTTAAACAATAATCTAGATTAAATATAACTCAGGTTAAGGAAATTTAACTCTGACATTAGCAATCGGGCATAAATATGTTAGTTATTGCTTTTATAGCAACTTTTGTTTAATATTTTTTTTTCGAAATATTTTTCTGAAATATTTACAAAAATCTTAAAATCGACACGACTAAACTTCCATTTTTAGTCAACCGATTTTTACCAAAAGTTGATCAACTCATGCCATTGATGTCAAAAGCTTAAATATAAAGTTTCATAAAAATCCTTTTAGTCTAATTTGCTCTACACGTGTACACAGACAGACGGACAGACATCATGCTAAAAATAGTCAAAACGTTATGTAGGGACCTCAATTCGTGGAGATCCATCGAAACTCGAAATGTCAAAATCGGTATGATCACAATACCTCCCTTATATATGTTGGCGGTCGGTAAAAAATCAAGAAAAATATGAGTTTGACTACGAATTTACGTACACTGACGTAGAAGTAGTACGCATGTATACACTGACACACACATAAGCATTATTATAAGTATGAAATTATATAATCGAGGTAATTGTGTAATACATCTTTAATGGGGAATAGACGGAAACACACTCGTAAAATGTGAGAAAAAAACCCAAATTTAAGAGCTCTAATATGTGATGTTGCCTTCAGACTTCAGACAATAGAGTTATTTGTTTTTATAGCATAATTGCTTGAAACAATAGCGCATTTGATAATTTTTTTGTGGTCTTAAATTGTTAAGAACTGTTGAAATTATGTCTAAGTTTTTGTCTTCTGCATTGTAGAAAAAATATAAGCATTACAAAAATTGGGTGAATTGGATATCAATTTTTTTAAGGTTTTGTAGGTATGACCAAAAAACCCTTATACCGTCATTTTGTCGTCTGTCTGTCTGTCTGTCTGTCTGTCTGTCTGTCTGTCTGTCTGTCTGTCTGTTCGATAAAAATTGTAGCCAAACGGCTAAACCTAGAGAGTTGAAAATTGGCATGCTTGTACAACTTTTTGACCCGCACATAGGAAAAATACTAAAACATCTAAAAAACATATCCCCCTAAAAATATAAACAAATATGTGCTCATCGAAAAAAAATTTTTTTTTAAAAATTCTGAGTATGGTATCAAATTAAAGCCCTTAGTACGTGGATTAACGATCAAAATTTAATTTTTGCAAAATAAATTATTTTGAGGCGATTTTTGCCAACATTGTGCAAAAAAAATTTTGTCCCGCACCCTGTAGGCCAGATGGTTTAAACTAGAAATGTGAAAAAATTCTAAGTAATGTATAATGGTGTGAACCGGAATAGTACAACAGGAATTTTTGATCAGATTATGTTTTCGGAAAATAACGCATTTTTTGTGTTTTTTGGTTGACGATGCATACATGTTATACTCTTATAACACACTAAGTTGATAAGCGTTTGGTGGTCTAGTGGCTCAGTTGCTCGACAACCACACAGGATCGTTATTCACTACACAGGTTCGTTCCTGGCTTGTGGAGTCAATTTTATTTTTGTTTTTTTTTCATATTTATTATGTTTAAATTAATTTGTTAAAATTCTAGTTATATTTTAGCACATTTTGAATATAATTTTCAAGAGCGTAAATTTAATAACCAATTGGAATTATATTTTCATTCTGTGTCATTTATACGAAGCCAGAGGGGCGGAGCGTATGATTTAAGACAACCAATGAAAGCCATAGGCCCAATTTTCAAAATCTTAATGAACCTTGTTATATAAAAAAAATACTGCACTTATTTAGAAACCTAAATAATGATATTAGGTATTCGAATTAAAATTAACAAAAAAATATTTTAACATAAAATTTGTTTTTAAAGCTCTGAGATTAACAGACGATAAATTATTTTAAAAAGATCGTTCATTTTGCCGTGGTTACTACAAAGCAAAATTTGTCCTACACACTCAGCATGCCGCCTTCACTTATTATATACCTGCGAAACCCTGCAATGTGTGAAAATTCACACTTCACATCAATTTTTTCTGATTACTTGTGGTATCATCTGGAGGGAAATATAAAGCAACTTATTGTTCTAATATACAAACATAATATACGAACATAATTAGGCTGAGGCTGCATAATAAAACGGTGACATCATGGCGTCAAGCTTTCAGATAATATTAAAATACTTATGCTGAGGCAGTTCTATTCTGGCTATGATTGAATAAAGATGTTCAAAGCCTATATGTGAGTTTTATTTAACAACCTCCAAAAACCCCATATTCCAACCGATAAGTTTACACTTGCATTGCAAACAATAGACTTACTACATAAAATTTATTTATCAGTGTATCTACGTTTTGAATGGTCTATTAATGATGCAAGAATAAACTTGCTATGTTTATTTATACAGCCGTATCTCAAAACTTTCCTGCCACTCTACGTATATGAAAAAAGAGTTATGCCTACGATATCCTAAAAATTGAATTATATAACGGGTTGTGGAACAAATCACTTATTTCAGTAGAGAGCCGGTTGTATTTTATCATTGTTACTAGTTTTTTTATCATCACAATTTTCTAAATTATTTTAGACAGCGTCACCATTATTCTATAAAAATAAAAGAGATCTTCAACTGAAAAAGATGCCATGACAGTGGTCACTATCCATAAAAACTAACGAGGAAAAAGAGAGTAACACGCTTGGCTGACTCTAATGTCCACTGGGAGCTGGACAAAAACTCTGAGCCGGTGAAAAACAGTCCGAGATTAACAATAATCGTAACGAAGAATGAAAAGGCATTGCTTTTGAAAAGAAATAACGTTTTTTTGTGACCGTACTTTTCTATAATAGGACCTGTTATTGGATATTGGGTATAATTTAATGTTGAAACGATTTTATGGAAGTTTACTTGAGGATTTCTCCGGATAAACACCATTACATACGTGTCTGTAAATAGTTAAATAGACAAAATACTTGTTGCTGCTTGTTTTATTTAGTTTAGAATGGTGCAATATACAGCTGGCGCAATAAGAATTTACTTCAAATTTCTTAAAAAATCTACCGTTGGAGTTTTTTTTTTGTTAAGGCGGACATAAAATTAATAACAATCTATATATGACAATTTGCAGCGAATTTTTATCTATCTAATAGGATATTTTTAATTGTAGAAAAAACTGTAATGTAATTGTAAATAAGCAAATTGCATTATAGACGCCATCTTGTAAACCAATTGACGCATATTTGCGTACGATGCGGCAAATTGTAGCAAAAGCTTCATTCTACAAATATGTTCATAGCTATTTTGCTCTATTGTGAAAACAACTTATAGTTATTATACTTGGTAGTCTATTTTTGCCGCCATCTTGAATCTGCCGTGGTTTTCAAAATACGTGTTACAAGAAAAATGATTTAATCTTCATAAAGAATACGTGTACCAAGTGGCATTCCATTATCATCAAGTATAATATTTTTCGACGAAGGTTCTAAACTATAAAAAATCAAGTCGAAAAAAATGTTGACGTACTATTTGAACATTTCTACACAAAACTATATAATTATGAAAGTTATTCGAAACCCACAAATAGATTTAAAAAATTACAGAACAATATCGCTGATGTCTATTTTTAAGTTATTGAGCGATAATATTTTTACAATAAATGTTTCTACAATTAAAAATATCTTATTAGATAGATAAAAATTCGGTGCAATATTTGATGTATAGATTGATACTAATTTTATTTTAGATTTTTAGTTTTGTATAAGAAATTAGTAACCACTGGGAGTTATACGCAGCCTTAACATAATTGCTGAAATAGGTAAAATATACATAGTGGGTAAAGGATACGCATTTTTTTTTTTTTTGCAATATTCAAGATTTAAAAAAAAAAATATTCTGACCATAAATTTGTCTTGCAATAGAGGGGATAGGCATGATTTTTTTTATTTTTTATTATATTCCTCTTGTTGCATATAACATAAAAAACAGTTTTGTATTTTTTTTTTTTTAATTTGAAGGCTTAAAAAAATCATAAATGTATGTAGCGTGTGAAAACCACGTGTGACGTCATACCCTACATAAGTGTACTGCGTACAGCCTACCCAGTGTACAGCGTACGGCTTACACAGTCTGTCGTGAACTTATTTGCTTGTATAACTTTTATAGATTGTGTAAAGTTAGAGTGATTTTAATTAAAGTTTAATGCTATCAAAACAATTTAGACATGTTGACCGAATTAAATTTCATATTAAAATATATAACCTATATTGCAGTATTTCAATACTCTAACGTTTTGTAACTTCATGTAAACAATGTAGTAAAATTCTGACATCTAAATTACATTAATATTTACATTGGTTTTTGGTTCACAAAGTACAAAAGTTATACCAATGTAAGACACTCACATGCAAGGCGTGCGATAGCGTAATGGGTTAGAGCACTGGTGTCGTAAGCTAAAATGCTAAGACGAAGGGTTTCGAGTTCGAGTACGGAGTGAATTTTTGTTTTGTTTTTTTTTTTGCATTTTTAATATGTTGAAATTATTTTGTCAAAATTCTAGTTATATTTTGACAAATGTTGTATTTAATTTTTAAGAGCGTAAATTTAATAACCAGTCTTATTATATGATTAATAGACGATAAATTATTTTTAAAATATCGTTCATTTTGCCGTGATTACTACAAAGTAAAATTTGTCCTACACACTCAGCATACCGCCTTCACTTATTATATACCTGCGAAACCCTGAAATGTGTGAATATTCACACTTCACATCAATTTTTTTGGAGTGTCTGGAGCTAAAAACAAAGTATAAAATTTATTTTATACAATCTGATATTTATTATAAAAAAAATTACTGCTTAAGGGTAGTAGTTTTTACTTTTGGGAAAAGGCTGAGGCTTTTTATTCCGGTTTTTTCCACTTATTGTGAGTTTTGTCTTTCACGAGATTCTAATAGAGATGAATTAATTAATAAGCCTTTTTTACCGACCGCCAACATATAATAAGGGAGGTATTGTGATCATACCGATGTTGACATTTCGAGATTTCGATGGATCTCCACGAATTGAGGTGCCTACATAACGTTTTGACTATTTTTAGCATGATGTCTGTCGTGTCCGTCTGTCTGTCTGCCCGTCCGTCTGTCTGTCTGTCTGTCTGTCTGTCTGTCTGTCTGTCGGTCCGTGTACACGTGCAGAGCAAATTCGGCTAAAAGAATTTTTATGAACCTTCATATATTTTAGCTTTTGACATCAATGGCACGAGTTGATCAACTTTTGGTAAAAATCGGTTAACTAGAAATGGGATTTTACTCGTGCCGATTTTAAGATTTTTGCGAATATTTCACAACAAAAATATTTCGAAAAAATTTATTTAACAAAAGTTATTTAAAAAAAGTATCTATTTTTTCATACTTATTTGTAACGTTTCCATTGTCATGATAAATAATATCTGTTAGGCCAAGTTATTTCTACTATGCTGTTAGAAGGTATTTTATACAAGTACTTTGTGATGGCTGTCGGTCCTGTGGTGACAGCTGATTTTTTTTTTTTTTTTTTTTGTTGGAAAGTTACATATCTCGCCTGTTTAAAGAAATAATTGTATGCTCTAAAAAATATCAAAAATGCAGCTGATTTTTTAGAAATATAACTGCATCGCGTATCAAGAATCTTATTTTTAACTAAACAAATCTCTGTCCATGAACTTAATATATTTCAATTACGCATTTAAAATACTTATTTTCAACCCACAAGTAAACAAGTATAAGTCACACTTAAAAATATCTCAAAAAAATACAAAAATTCAACCCTACTCAAATGACTAAGCGATGCGGAACGTGACTTAAACAAAGTTAAATACAAAACAATAAATAAAACAAACCATTAAAGTTATGCGACATTAAGAGTTGTACATTCTAAATAACAATAATAGGAATAACTAATGCGACACTTGGTTACACGTAATGCTATAACAATTAGAAGAAAAATTGAAGAGAATGACTCACAGTGTTTAACAACAAAACCATTTAAGATCCATTCACGGTGAGAGAGCATGGAGGTTAGCATGATGTCATTGTGTTTTTTACAAGAGTAGGATGTTTTGTGAAGTTCGAGAGGATTTATTTGCCAATGACATTGAAAATAAGAATATGATTCAATCTAAAGGGTTTTCAAAAGCCAATATTTTTATTCGTTCAGAGAGTGCAGTACCATTCATAGCTCATGTTCTAAAGCTGCATTCAGAGCTCTTAAATCAATAGCTTATACCCTTTTCACACTAGAACTTTAAGACGAGTGAACTTAAAGTTCACCGATGTTTAACATCGGTATGCTTTCACACTTGATGTTTAAATCTCCGGTGCTGTCATCAGCTACAGTAATTCTGTCCTTAAGTTATCGTCATGAAATTACCAGTTTTGAACTGTCTGCGCAGACGCACATATTATTATAAACATATGGATATTTCATTTATTTCTACAATAAAGACACTACAATAAAGAATATATTACACCTGTATTAACATGTAAGTCGATACATTTTATCTCAATTATTGTAGCTCTGTATTTTATTAAACACATTATTAAAATAAATAATTTTATTATAACAATAAGTATAAACTTCTTATAACGTCGATATAATACAGTACAGGTTGGCCTGGATTTACGCCGGTGTTACGTACCGGCGCAAAATAAAGCGGCGCAAATCAAAGCAAAGAATGTTCATTCCAGAGACGGATTAACATTCTATTCGAATTAATATTTTTGTTTTTTTTTAAATTATTTTTGTTTTTTCTTTATTTATTACTTATGTATACAGAAAATTATAATATTATTACAGAACATACAATATAATGCAACAATACGATACAAATAAACAAAAATTAAAACAGAAATCAAAATTATAATCAAAAATAAAAGCAAAACCTTTGAAAGAATATTAAAAATTTATTTTTCTTTATTTTTTCTTTCACGCTTATGTGCTCAAGGTTCCATAGATGTTTTGATATTTTTTATTATAGTTGAACTGCGTTCGCAATCATGATCTGTCTTACAAATGTCTTAATTTTTTAATTTTATCTGCATTTTTCAATATTGTAGTCACCGTTGATGGAGGTAAGTTTAGGCATCTACAAATCTTCGGACGAGTTTCACCATTCTCTATTCTTTTAATAACTTCAATTTTTGTCTCAATCGAAATAGACCTACGTTGTTTTCTATCGTGTTTTGTAGATATATCTTCCATTTTTATTAATGAAAATTATAATTATTACTCAATAATTTTAAATTAAATTTTAAAAGTAAGTTAATAAAAATAATATAGAAAAATTAAAAATTATTAAATTTAGATTATATAAAATATTAATTTAGATTTATTTAAATTTAAATATGTACATATCATAAAGCAGACACTCTTAAGCGAGTTAAATTTATTTTACAACTGAATACGTCTCAGTAGTGCGATTACTGCGACTGCGTAAACCACGAGACATCCCCGCTTCGACCCTTGAATTGTCGACACCCGACTCCGACGTTCAACTGTTTCAAAGCGGCGTTATTTTAAGGTCGCTGCCAACCGGCGTAAAATAAAGCGGCGTAAAATAAGGCCCACCTGTATTCTTGTTTATGATAATATAAAATGTTGACAGCACAAATTCAAGGAGTATTTTTTTATAATAGAAATTAAGTTGGCAATGCGGACGATGTTTAAGACGCAGATCTCTGTCTTAAACATCGCTTGTATTTAGACGAGGCCATACGGTTTCACATTAGCGTTTAAAGATACATTCACTTTAACATCCAATCTTAAAGTCTAGTGTGAAAAGGGTATAAAGGGTTTTTAAAATCCAACATTTTTATTCATTTGGAGAGTTAGAAAGAAATAATGGAGGCTGCATTGAAAGCCGCTGTTCTCGTGTAGGCTCTAGGTGCGTATGCTGTAGACAGTGACAGATGTCTCTTATATTATTTTAAAGTGTGAACATTTCCTACTAAAATTTAGTTATCAGCCGCCATCCTTTGTTTGCACAAGTGCTTTTTTACAACCGAATTAAAAAATTGATGTGAAGTGTGAATATTCACACATTTCAGGGTTTCGCAGGTATATAATAAGTGAAGGCGGTATGCTGAGTGTGTAGGACAAATTTTACTTTGTAGTAATCACGGCAAAATGAACGATATTTTTAAAATAATTTATCGTCTATTAATCATATAATAAGACTGGTTATTAAATTTACGCTCTTAAAAATTAAATGCATCATTTGTCAAAATATAACTAGAATTTTGACAAAATAATTTCAACATAATAAAAATGCAAAAAAAAAAACAGAAAAAATAAAAATTCATATGATTCATGTGATCATACCGATTTTGACATTTCGAGATTTCGATGGATCTCCACGAATTGATGTCCCTACATAACGTGTTGACTATTTTTACCATGATGTCTGTCGATCTGTCTGTCCGTCTGTCTGTGTACACGTGCAGAGCAAATTCGGCTGAAAGGATTTTTATGAAACTTCATATTTAAACTTTCGCCATCAATGGCACGAGTTGATCAACTTTTGGTAAAAATCGGTTGACTAAAAATACTCGTGTCGATTTTAAGATTTTTGTGAATATTTCACAACAGAAAAATATTTCGAAAAAATGTTTTGAACAAAAGTTGCTATAAAAGCAATAATTAATAACTTTTATTTGAGACGATTTTTGATAAAACGAAAAATTTCGAATAATTTATGTAAAATTTTTCGAAATTTTTTCTCTCTCAATTTTTTCATACTTACATGTAACGTTTCCATGGTCATGATAAATAATATCTCTGTTAGAAAATATTAGGCCAAGTTATTTCTACTCTGCTGCTAGAAATATTTTATACAATTACTTTATGATGGCGGTCGGTCCTGTGGTGGCCACAGCTGATTTTTTGTTACAAATTTCATCCTTGATGACCTAATATTTCCATCCAATCACATAAAACGCAAATGTCTACCATTATAAAAAATTTATGTGAAGTGTGAATATTCACACATTTCAGGGTTTCGCAGGTATATAATAAGTAAAGGCGGTATGCTGAGTGTGTAGGACAAATTTTACTTTGTAGTAATCACGGCAAAATGAACGATATTTTTAAAATAATTTATCGTCTATTAATCATATAATAAGACTGGTTATTAAATTTACGCTCTTAAAAATTAAATGCATCATTTGTCAAAATATAACTAGAATTTTGACAAAATAATTTCAACATAATAAAAATGCAAAAAAAAAAACAGAAAAAATAAAAATTCACTCCGTACTCGAACTCGAAACCCTTCGTTTCATACCAGTGCTCTAACCCATTATGCTATCGCACGCCTTGCATGTGAGTGTCTTACATTGGTATAACTTTTGTACTTTGTGAACCAAAAATCACAAAAAATGCGTTATTTTCCGAAAACATAATCTGATCAAAAATTCCTGTTGTACTATTTCGGTTCACACCAATATACATTACTTAGAATTTTTTTAGATTTTTAGTTTAAACCATATGGGCTACAGGGTGTGGGACAAAATTTTTTTTGCACAATTTTGGCAAAAATCGCATCAATATAATTTATTTTGCAAAAATAAAAATTTGATCGTTAATCCACGTACTAAGGGCTTTCATTTGATACCCTACTCAGAATTAAAAAAAAATATTTTTGTTTTCGATGAGCACATATTTGTTTATATTTTTAGGGGGGTATGTTTTTAGATGTTTTAGTATTTTTCCTATATGCGGGTCAAACAGTTGTATAAGCATGCCAAATTTCAACTCTCTAGGTTTAGCCGTTTGGCTACAATTTTTACCGAACAGACAGACAGACAGACAGACAGACAGACAGACAGACAGACAGACAGACAGACAGACAGACGACAAAATGACGGTATAAGTGTTTTTTGGTCATACCTACAAAACCCTAAAAAGAACGCGATAAGTACATTTTTCGATGTGTATTTCTACACTATTTTGATTTGAAAAAAATACAGTTGAAGCTTATCGATTGTGAAAACTTATGGTGAATGTGCTCCAAAAATCACACTAATGAAGCCATACCGACCGTCCCCAAATAAGAGTAAATTTAAGAACTAAACAGTGCAAACTACAGAATACAATTCCACGACGGAAAATCTCAACCCTACACTCACGCTAAATGGAGCACAGTTACCATTTACCGATACTGCTAGCAGTGGCGTAGCTACGATTTTTGGGCCTGTAGGCAAGCATCAGGAAGGGCCCCCTGTCCCGCGAAACTACCCCAACCATATCCAGCAAAATTTGCAAAATGACATCGGTCTAATTATAGAATTACGTTGGAATTATGTTTCTCGGTTAGTGGTACGATATATACCCAGCAAAATTTGCAAAATGACGCTAGATTTAAGGTTCAAGTAAGCTCTTTGAAGTAAACAAAAACGTTGCGTGTGTTTGACAGTACATACTCCGGTAGCTTCGCGCCTTCACAGAAGCAAGAACAAAATCGTGTCCAGTCAAAACCCCTTAGTGAGCGTTCTGGTCTTCTGGGGCCAACTCCAACTAGACGGCCGCACATGGGACTCATTAGGGAGGGGGAAATATGTGCCGTTTTCGCTCGCCGAACCTTCATACGTAGCGCCTCTATTACTATTCTATTCTCGTTGGCAAAATACATGTGCGTTTAGTTGAGCACGGAGCCCCGCGCGTCTAGGACCTAGGGACCCTGCACTTCGAGAATTAAATGCATACATAACTAAATACATTTGGAAAAATAGTAAAATTTTTATAAACAATTTTTTTAAGTGCTATATTCTTAATTGCCAAATTTTCGAAGCCTTAAGGTAAAACCGCACTAGGCGGAACTGCACTGCAGCGGAGCGACGCGACACGACGCAGACAAATATTATTTAATTGAATTTGTATGACATATCACGCACTACGCTACGCGGCACTGTACAGCGCTACTAAGTGACTTTCTCACAAATTCTGACGCGCCGTGTCGTGCCGTGCAGTGTAGTTCCGCCTAGTGCGGTCTTACCTTTAATTGCAAATTTTCAAAGCCCGATCCGGGCCCCAGTTGCTTGAGGGCCCGTAAGCTTTGCTTACACTGGCCTTGCGGTAGCTACGCCACTGACTGCTAGATTTCTAGGTCTCGTTTTTGACAGTCGTCTAACTTGGCGGGTACATTTTTTGTCCGTCAAATGCCAAAAGTCGCTCAGTTTGTTGCGGGTCCTTAGTCACAAGACATGGGGTGCAGACCGTACTGAATATAACAGCTTATTATACAGTAAATTTATTTTTTAATGCAACATGTACTATGTCATTACCATGGATACAGTTTTTGACAGCAATATAAATCGTGTTCATTTTCAGTTGCAACATAGACAATTAGTTTGTATACTTTGCTCATTGCTGATTTAAAAATTAATCAACATGTATACAGATGAAGAAAAAATAATGATGGTAACTTGGTATAACTCCCAAATGAGTTTAAGGCTGCGTATAACCCCCGAAGGTTACTAGTTTCTTATACAAAACTAACAATCTGAAATAAAATTAGTATCAATCTATACATCAAATTTTGCACCGAATTTGTATCTATGTAATATGATAGTTTTAACTATAGAAACTTTTATTGTAAAAATATTATCGCTTAATAACTTAAAAATAGACATCAGCGATATTGTTCTGTAATTTTTTAAATCTATTTGTGGGTTTCGAATAACTTTTATATTTATATGGTTTTGTGTAGAAATGTTCAAATTATACGTCAATTTTTTTTCGACTTGATTACTTATAGTTTAGAGCCTTCGTCGAAAAATATTATACTTAAAGATGTTAGAATGCCACTTGGTACACGTATTCTTCACGAAAAATAAATAATTTTTACCCGTAACACCAATTTTGAAAACCGCGGCAGATTCAAGAGGGCGGCAAAAATAGATAACCAAGTACAATAACTATAAATAATTTTCACAATACAACAAAATAGCTACAATCATATTTGTAGAAGGAAGCTTTAGGTACAATTTGCCGCATCGTACGCAAATATGCCTCGATTGGTTTACAAGATGACGTCTATAATGCAATTTGCTTATTTACAACTACCTAACAGTTTTTTCTACAATTAAAAATATCCTATTAGATAGATAAAAATTCGCTGCAAATTTTGATATATAGATTGTTATTAATTTTATTTCCGATTATTAGTTTTGTATAAGAAACTATTGAGGACTATAGGGTTGTGCGCCGCCTTAAGAGAATTTTCTGGTGTATTTAGTGCAACTTATCCAGATCGGCCAATACCAAATCCCTCTACAATTTCAAGACTAGTTAATAAATTTCATCGCGAAGGATGTGTTAAGTCAAAACATAATAAAAAAATAACAACATCTCACGTGAAGAGAAGCAGTTGAAAATATTATTACAAGTAGAAGAAAACAATCAAAATACTTTAAGATCAATTGGACAAACTGTTGGTGTCAGTATTGGATCTGTTTTTATCTTCTTAAAAAAAGAAAAGTTTCAATCATACAAATTTCAAAATCATCAAGAGATGTTAGAAAGGGACGCAGCAGTACGTATGGATTTTTGTTTTGAAATGTTTGAAAAAATTAATTCCGACCCAACAATGCTTCAAAGAATTTTATTTACTGACGAAGCAACGTTTACTCTAAATGGTCAACTGCACAAACAAAATTTTAGGTACTGGAGTCGCGAATATTTACATTTGTTTCATTCCTCCCGAACTCAAAAGTCGCAAAAATGAAATGTTTGGGCAGGGATAATAGGAACCAATATTATAGGGCCTTTTTTTTATTGACGGTAACCTTTTGCAAAACCAAATATTACCTGCGTTGCGAAACCTGAATATTAATGGACAAGTATGGTTTCGACATGATGGCGCACAAGTCCATTATTCTAGAATAGTTAAAAATTATTTACATAGAACTTTCCCAAATAGCTGGATTGGAAGAGGAGGGTCGATGAATTGGCCAGCGAGATCTCCGGATTTGGCACCCAATGATTTTTTTTATTGGTGATATTTAAAGGCCAAAGTATATAATGGAGAACTTTGGATTGTTGCTGAACTGCAAGACAAAATTGTTCAAGCATCCAACAATATACCTCAAGAGCAATTGTTGAATGTTTTGAATCATTTTTATGATCGCTTAACATTTTGTATGCAAGTAAACGGAGAAACTTTTGAACATTTATTATTAGTTTTTATTAGTTATTTATTTATTATTTATTTATTTATTTATTTATTTATTTATTTTTTATTTTCACTAAAATATTTCGATTTTGCTAGTAAATATGATTTTTTCTATGTTGCGAATGAAAATGAACACGATTTATATTGCTGTCAAAAACTGTATCCATGGTAATGACACAGTACATGTTGCATTAAAAAATAAATTCACTGTATGATTTAGTTTACTAAGGATATTGTTCTTTATAGCACTTGAAGATGCTAACAATGGTTTAGTGAAACGTTGTGTTTCTAAAATATACGTATTGTCCAAAAAGCTGAGTGACTCTTTTTCTTCATCTTACCATAACTCTTTGCTGCAGAAGAATAAGAAGAAACTGTGTCTTACTTCGTAATTCGATTATAAAGTTAAAAATAACAACACTAGTAATTCAGTTGCATCATATTAGTGTTTTAAATTGATTTAAACCAATCCACCGTCATTTAATTTTGTTTACTATTCTAACTATATGAGTTGTAAACAGAGCTAAAATATTCTAACAATTTAATGTACGGCCATAATAATTCTCGGTATTTGTTTATTTAATTCTGTGTCTGCAGAAGACCATTTGGTTTGTTTAGTCTGTACATTCATATAGAAATATTCATAAAATATACGATCTGTTCGCTGAGACATACTGGTTGTGATATACGATCTCTAATGGTATTTATTACATTGTGTGTACAAGATTTGAGTTTGATTATAGATAATTATATTAGCTGACCAGTGTCGTAGGATTTAGATATGGGAAGAATTAGGTGGCGTACAGGACAAAGAAGTTGTCTGTTCTACGGGTCTATTCTCTAAGCATGATGTTAAAATCTTAGCGTCAGAAACTGACGTTAATTTTTTTAACACCATTTTTAACCTATACCCACCATATCGGGTCTATTCTGTATCTTAAAAAGTTAAAAATAAACCTCAAGGTCGAAGTTAAAAAATTTTAACCACGCTTTACAATATTTTGTTATTCTGTAACTCTATGACGTTTAAATTTTAACCTCAATGTGGTTAATTCAGTAGGTTATATTCGGAATTTTAACTCCAGCCAAATACATGGCGTTAATTTTTAACCAGCTGTAATTCTAACCTCTAAACGTCAAATAGCCAGAAAAAATGCATTTTTAGAGTTAATCATGGCAAGTCTGTTTATTTTAAACCAATTATTACTTGAACAAATTGAACATCAAGAGGTTAATAAGTAAAAAAGTAATATAGGTGAATAAAAAAAATATATAAAAATGCTTTTTAGGAGATCAGATCAAATTAAACAAAGGCAACTGCGTGATATGAGTGACCCTTTTAATTTACCAGAAGAAACATTTTAAAATATTTTCATTTGTCTAAAACTTATACGGAATATCTCGTTTTACAAATGTTGTTTGAAAATCTGAGAAGAACCAAAAGATTTCCCAATATATTGCAAGTAAATATTTAAAACTTTAAAATAGTGATACATTTATAAATTTTGATTTCTCTGTTTAAAAATAAAAATAAGGTAAACATAACCTGAAAATAAAAGTATCTTAATATAGAAGAATGAAAAGCCTATACTTATTATGCTTATGCCACCCATAATTATTTATGTATAAATATCGTACATTTCCGCAATATATATTTATTATATTTGATCGTTGTTCATTCATGATTCAACCATAACACATGTTTACATTAAATCCACACTTACACTAGCAAAATACCTTCCCTTGTAGATAATTTCACAACATAATTTTAACCATAAGGTTAAAATGTTAGAACTTAACGCTTGGGTTATAACCTGAGATACAGAATAAGAAACAAGGTTCAAATTTTAACGCCTAGTTAAAATGTTACTTTTTAACCATCATTTTTAACCTAATCTTTTTAACCACAAAAGATACAGAATAGACCCGTATATGTGTTAATATTATAACGCGGCGGCGTTAAAATAGCCAGTTAACGTTCTACAATAAGCGCCTACCGAAACGGTGGCTTTAAAAGTTAACGCTAGTGTTTAGTTTGCAAAAATGGCTGATCCTATTTAAGTAAATGTCATGTTATTTAAAAAAAAAAAATGAATAAAACACAAGACGGTAGGAATATTAATCAACTTTCTATTACTTTTTAAAGTGAATTCTTTACAGTACAGATAAGAATGACGCTTCATAATTTTTGTTATACAAGTAACCCAGACGCACGTTCAAGTAATTGTATAGAAAGGAAGTAAATGTATTATTGGAGAGCAGTTTTGGTTTTTGTTGAGACACAGAATTTAAAATTATAATCCTCTGAAAGCTACAAAACTTCACTTATGCCTCCGCCGTGTTTCAAAATATCGCAGTACATTTTAATGGTGTATTATTTGAAGAAACAATTGATGAGATTGGTAATGACGATCACAACAGTGTTATTCCAGGGTAGAAATAGCGTAATAAATCAAATTTAATAATTAATATCACCGAATACCTTTTTAAAAATAGAATGAACATATAATTCACATATTATTAAAAAATTAGATAAACTGTTATAATACAATGTAGTATATAAATTGACTAAACAAAAGTTGAATAAAGTTATATTTTTATTTAATACACTGTGGAAACCAGTTATAATGAGAATCACAGGACCAAACATTTCTGTTCCATTTTTAAAATAAATTTCGCCACTGAAAATTTAATTCAACACCGAAATATTAGGTTAAGATTCTCCTGAAATTTGACTAAATAAATACTCCTGTTAAAATTCAACGTAACAGCGCATGCGCGTGTAGTTAATATTAGCCTCTCTACAGGGTGAGTTAGCGCCTCGCGTTAACAAATATTGTATTAACGCTTACCTTAACAAATGCTCTTACAGAATAGCATTTTTGGATAATGACGTTAGACTGACGTTAGAAAGACGTTAGAATGACGTTAAAATAAAAATATTTACGCTAATTTTAACGCATTTCTTACAGAATACACCCGATAGACAATTTTAGATGAAAGCTACTTGTTTAGGGTGAGGATCTGTAAGGCCCGGTCTTTCCACCTTTAGACAAAGTGGCTGGTAACGTTATTTGACAGATAAAATCAAAACACCGGCTTTTCACCTTTAGATAAAGTTATTATAACTATGCTATCTGGCAGATAAGTTATTCGGTAGTCAAAGTAGCGAATAAGTAACAAATAAATGCTGTCACTGTCAAAAAGTTAAAAATTAATTGATTTCTCGGAAATATAATTTGTTTGGATTTTATTAAATGTAGAAATAATGCCTTTACTCCAAAACAACAGTGCCCAAGACCAGGGTGAAAAAAAAAAATAAATAAAATCAAAACATACAACAAGAAAATAAAAATTAAATACGAAGGATGTTTCCTAAATTCTGGGAATTGTGCTATAATTAAATTACGCAGAACTTATAGGCAATGTTATTGATGCCAGACAAGTCTTGATATGTTTATGCAACTATCTAGTGCAATATTGTTCAGTCTGATTTAGGTGTTCGACTGATATAGACGCGTTTTCATAGCACTGTTTTTGTAACCATGGAAGACGCGGCAAAATCTCAAAGAGCAATAATTTTCTTTTTGTGAAGAAGGTGTGAAAACATCAAAAATTATTCAGCGTCTGCAAGGAGTATTTGGTGAGTCTGTAGAATCCAAAAGTACTGTTTATCGGTGGATCGATCGTTTTAAAACCGGTAGAACATCACTAGAAGACGATCCACGCAGTGGGCGCCCAAGCATGTCGGTAAATGAAAGAAACATTACTGCCGTCGAAGACCTACTGAAAGAGGACAGGCGAATGACTATTTATATTAGTGTGCGCCTAGGGATAGGTACACGACAAGATCATGACATCTTGCATGATTGTTTGGGCGTTAGCAAGGTTTCGCTGCGCTGGGTGCCAAGGCTGTTGGGACCAGAACAGAAACTCAATAGGTCTGATACTTTGAGGACGGCTTAAAAAAATTAGTTTATCGTTGGGATAAATGTATTCAGTTAAATGGAGATTATGTTGAAAAACTACATTGTAACATTGACGAAAATTAACAAAATAATAAAAATTATAGCTAAATTCCCAGAACTTTTTTTTCTCTCAAGCATTTAAGTTTGTATATTTTGGATATTTTTAACGCAGCATGTAATTATTCTGCTACCCACTTAGGGTTGCCAGGTCGCCAAACCTAATAGCCGAACAGACCAGCCAGTTTGGCCGGACGTTTGGGTAAAAAAGCCGAACACCCTACATTATTGAGTATTTTGTTTCTCAGTATTAATAGGTACGACAAAAAAAAATTATGTAGAATCAAGCTTTTTTGATTATTACCATAAATCTTGTTAAATTCTAATGAAAAATAAATAAAAAATAAATAAAACGCCAAAATTTATTATTAATCAGTCAAATAAAGTCATCAGTCAAAATTATATTCTAGATAATTATTTATCAACATTTTTAAATTCTTCTTAAATTAAATAAAGGCAATTGCACAAATAAGTCTTATTTACTTGCTATTACTTCCCAAAGCAAAACAAAATAAAAAAACAATCTAAAGAAAACCAAAACAAAACAAAACTTTAAGTTAAACAATAAAAATAATTATTCATATTTTTGGTTGGCAGAAATCTACTTTAAAAGCTCAGTTTCTTTCAAAATGAAGTTGTAAAAATCCTTACACGTCTGTTTTAAATTAAATTTTACTACCAACATTTTAGCTACAGTGTTAACATGTAATCTGTTGCGTTCTTTTGACCATTGCTGACCTATCAAAGAAAAAACTCTTTCAACGTTTGCGTTATGTCCTGGGATCGCAAAGTAATACTGACAAATAGTTAGGAATTCTGAAAAGCAATCTTGATTACTCATCGATTTAAAATAGGTTACTCATTTCTTGTGTGCTAACAGCTTCTTGAAATTAACGTTCTCTATGTTATTGTTCAGAAAACTTTTAAGGTTTTGCAGTTGATCAAAACATTTGCTATCGTCAACTTTAACGTCGGCGCTCGCTCGTTTGCGAAATGTAAAAAGCCTAACAAAAGCCGGACACCGTTTATTTTGGCCGGACACGCAATCAAAAAGCCTAACTATGTCCTGCTTTATCCGGACGCCTGGCAACCCTATACCCACTTGAAGACCTAAATCACCCACTTTTGGACGGTACCGGCCTAGTTGAAGATCACTGAGTTTACCGATATCAAACAGTTACCAAAGAAATACTGTTACTAATTCAAAGCAACGATATCATCTTTTATTTTTGTAAAGTAGGAAGTAACATTTTGAGTAATTAAATTCCAAAGTAACAGACTTTAATTACCGTATCAAACATTCCGACATAAACAGAGTCGGCAATTCATCACGTATACATCAAATATATTCATTTTAATGAGCTCTGCCTTGGATATGTTTCTCTGTATGTGCGATGCGAGCATATTCTGTGCTGCTGTTTGTACCTATTCGCGCTTTCATTAATACACCAGATGTGTTTATGAGAGTTTTATGTGTTTTTCAATGGTGGATACAGGCTATTTATAAATGTCTGACTCAATTTGATGCACTAATGACGTTTTAGTAATGCTTTATATTACACACGCTGGACAGGAATTGATTTAACAACATTCATGTCCAATAATTTCTGTAATATAAGGTAGAGTAAGTTATACCCTTTTCACACTAGATCTTTAAGACGAGTGAACTTAAAGTTCACCGATGTTTAAGATCGGTATGCTTTCACACTTGATGTTTAAATCCCCGGTGCTGTCATCAGCTACAGTAATTTTGTCCATAAGTTACCGTCATGAAATTACCAGTTTTGAACTGTCTGCGCAGACGCACATTTTGAATTATTATAAACAATTAAGGATATTTCATTTCATTCTACAAGGTGTCTCAAAAGAAATTTTATATTTAGTGGATCGATTTAAAAAAAAGTAAGCCGTATATAGAAAAAATGTTTATTAATTATTAAAATACACTTTTTGGGGATTTATTTTTTAAAAATAATATCGTCTAAATGTAGACCCTCGCGTTCTCGGCACTCATTTAATCGAACAGTAAAATTACTTATGACGTTTCGGCAGGTGGACTCACGGATGGCTGCCATTTCGTGACGGATATTTTCTTTCAAATGCGCCAGTGAAGTCGGTTTATTGGCGTAAACTTTAGATTTAAGATAACCCCATAGGAAAAAGTCCATAGGGGTTAAATCTGGACTGCGTGGAGGCCAATTTATGTCACCTCTCCGGGAGATCAATTTGCCTGAGAAAATTTCACGAACACGTGGCAGAGACATATTGGACGTGTGTGAAGTTGCTCCGTCCTGTTGGAACCATGTTCTTTGGTTATAGCCAGGAAAGTTTTACAGTTCAGGTACCAAGAAGTTGTCTAACATCTCCACATAACGCTCTGAATTCACTGTAACTGCACGCCCCCTTTCGTCTTCAAAAAAGTAAGGGCCGATAATTCCTCGCGCCGACATCGCAGTCCATACGGTCACTTTAGGCGAATGTAGGGGTTTCTGATGTTTGCGTTTCGGATTCGTTGCACTCCAGTAGCGGCAGTTCTGCTTATTTACGTGGCCATTAAGATGAAAATGAGCTTCATCCGAAAACAAAATGTTGGTAAACGTTGAAAATCGCTCAATCACTTGATTTACGAAATTAAGCCTCTGACTGGCATCTTGGGGCTTTAATTCTTGCACCAATTGAATTTTGTAGGGGTGCAGCTTTAGGTCTTTGTGCATAATGCGATGTAATGATGATCAATGCACATTTAAAGCACTTGCGCGCTTCCGAATTGAAAGGTTCGGGTCGTCACGAACAGACTGATTAACATCCTCCACGTTTTCTACCTTTCTTGATGACCTAGGTCGCCCGGATTTTGATTTATCGAGCGTTGTACCAGTCTCTTCAAACTTTTTAACCCAATGTCGAATGAGAGGAATGCTTGGCGCATCATTTAAGTGGCGAAAACCTCGAATACTGCAGAATTTTCTACGCGCTACAGTCGCCGAATCACCGTTTTTGTAAAACTCTCACACGCATAACACGCGGTCTGCTCCCGAGAAACGCTCCATAGCAACTAAATTCCCAGGAGCCAGGCTACCGATTGACATAACCCCCGCGCCCCTAGGATACATTGCGTTCACGCAGTAAGCTAAATAAATATAAAATTTCTTTTGAGACACCTTGTACAATAAAGGCACTAGAATAAAGAATATATTACACCTGTATTAACATGTAAGTCGATACATTTTATCTCAATTATTGTAGCTCTGTATTTTATTAAACACATTATTAAAATAATGTTATTATAACAATAAGTATAACTTCTTATAACGTCGATATAATACTGTATTCTTGTTTATGATAATATAAAATGTTGACAGCACAAATTCAAGGAGTATGACGAAGTTTAAGACGCAGATCTCTGTCTTAAACATCGCTTGTGTTTAGACGAGGCCATACGGTTTCACATTAGCGTTTAAAGATACATTCACTTTAACATCCGATCTTAAAGATCTAGTGTGAAAAGGGTATTAGGCAAATATGGTTTTATGTTTTTACAAATGACCACTAGATGGCAATATTTAAATGAGTCATTACTATATTCGTAACATTTGACATTTGTTATTGTGAAATCAGTGGCAGCTTATAAACTGACTGACTAGTATGTTGACAGTGAGCGTTAAAAAATCAAGTTAAAAATTGGATATTACTCGTGAAGGTTTTCGTTGGATGATTTTTTACGGTTTTAGTAAAGGCCTAACAACGCATAGATTCGCTTCGTTCAACTTTTGGTAATGAAGCACCATCAGAAAAGATTGTTTACAATTGGTTTGCAGAATTTCGTCGTGTTCGTGCGTCCGTCAGTGATGAATCTCGTGAAGGTCGACCAAAATCGGTTGTGATTCAAAAATACATCGATGCTGTGCGCAAAATGATTGAAGAAGATCGGCATGTGACATACTGTGAGATAGAGGCATCCTTTGGCATATCAGACTGCAATACATTCGATTTTGCATGAACATTTAGCTGTGAAAAAGATCTGCTCCCGATGGATTCCGCATAATTTAACCGAAGCTCAAAAAAGGCTCGTGTCGATTGGTGTAAGGGAATGCTAAAAAAAATCAACCTAGGCACTGCAAAATCCGTATACAATATCGTTACAGGTGACGAAACTTGGATTTATTCATATGAGCCGGAAATTAAGCAACAATCCACTGTTTGGGTCTTCCAAGATGAACCGAAACCCAAAAAGTTCGTTCACGAAGCACTTGCAAGAAAATGATCACTTGGTTCTTCGGTTGTACTGGACATGTCGCAACCATTCCTTTAGAGCAGCGTTTCTCAACCTTTTTTCGAGGCGGACCGGAAAGTTTAGAAAGAAATGTGTATCGCAAAAGTTTTATATTTTTTATTGCACTGATTACAAAAAACAAATAAAAAATCACATATAATTAATGAAAAAAGAAACAATTTATTACTTAAGCAACTAACAGCTTAAGAACCGAGATTTTCATCTCAAAATTAAGTGGGTTATAACCTATTAGGCGAATAGTTGCATAGTACAAAAAAATCACGCGGAAACACAGCTTTAGAGGATCGGAGAACAGTTAATGCTCAATGGTATACAACAATTTGTTTGCTAGATGTCATCGACAAAATCAGAAAAAAACAACCAAAAACGTCGCATCATTCTTCATCATGACAATGCAAGCTCCCACATAGCACGTCAAACAATTGATTATTTGAAGGAGAAAAACATCGAATTAATGTCTCATTGCCTGTATTCACCTGATTTATCCCCTAACGACTTTTATTTGTTCCCCAATGTCAAACAAAAATGCGTGGACAGCGATTATCAAAACTTCAAGAAGCTGTTGAAGCCTTCGAAAACTATGTTTTTGAGATACCAACTTCAAAGTGGAAAAATGTTTCGAGAATTGGTTTGAACGCATGCAAAAGTGTATAAATCCTAAAGGCGAATATTTGAAAAAGCAATAAAACAGTTTGTTCCAAAAAAAAATGTCTTTCTTAGTTTTTTTAAAAACTTAAAAGGTAGCCCTCGTATCCAGAGTGACGGGAACCTGTATGCGTGCTTGCCGATAAAATCAGAAATGCCGGTAAAAAACTAGTTCCGGCTCTGATTCCAATGTTGGAATACCGAGCAAAAATGGATTCATATAAGTGCAGAACAAAATACTGTTAGCCTAAGTGAACATAAATATCTATAAAATTAATTATGTCCAAGATTTTTTGCCAATTATAAAATATGAAACTTCTTTTCTCTATCTATACATCTGTCATTTTTAATTCATAAAAAAACCTATCAGAAAATAAGCTATTAATAAAATTGCTCAATAAAAATCTTTATTATTATCTAATAATCAGACAGCAACCTATCAATTAAATTTGAAAGATATAATTGATGTCATTTTTTTATTTTAACTTATGTCATTGTCAGATCATATATCTGACGCGATATGTATGTTCAACAATTAATATAAAAAATTATGATAAATTTGAACGATATCTTGCCGCGTTTGATCAATGCTTATCTTGTAGATTTTTTAAATATAAATATTTAAATTAAAACAAGCTGATAGGAATAGGTAATATATTATGTTAGCTATTCATTTATACGAGGTTTACCTTTTATCGGTTTACCCCCTCGATATCGGTGTTCCACAAGGGTCTATTCTTGCAGCATAACTATTTATTATATACGTGAACGACTTTCCATCCGCTGTAAATAATAAATGTGTATTATATGCTGATGACACTAACCTAATAGTGACATCTAATTCCTTAGAAAGCACGATGAGTAAAAATAACACAGTTGTTAACAAAGCCAAACTGTGGTTTACATCAAACGGCCTCATCTTAAATGATAGCAAAACTCAACACCTCCTATTTGCATTGAGAAACCATAATTTTGACAACCCAGACTTCGTAAATTTCTTGGGTGTTCATCTCGATCCCACCCTCAAGTGGCATCATCACGTTAGCTCCCTATCCAATAAATTATGTAGCACTGTATATCTATTAAGAAATCTTATGGCCGCAGTTTCCAGAGAAATTGTTCGCATTACTTATTTTGCATTGTTCCAGTCGCAAATATCCTATGCCATTTTAGCCTGGGGACATTCTCCGGCGGCAGAAAGAATCTTTTCCCTACAACGACGAGCTGTAAGAATTCTGGCTGAAGTCTCTTACCAAAGCGACTGTAGGCTTTGTTTCCCTGAACTGGAAATTATGACACTGCCTTCTATATTTATTTATAATTCCCTATTGTATGCCCACAGAAACTTCAATGAACTTGTAACACATGAGCAGGTACATAACTACAACACTCGTAATAAAGGCAAAATTTATCCAACCTGTATAAGACTCCAAAAATCAAGAAATAGTACTAACTTTTATTCAGTAAAGTCCATGAACTTACTGCCTAATAATTTTAAATCTGACTGTTTTAATACTTTTAAAAATAAAATATTTTTTTTTTAACAGACAATCCATTTTATTCTGTCAATGAATTCTTATCTTATAAATTTTAACGCGCTTGCTAGCTAGTCTCTCTGAACTCTTGTTTTAATATTTAGTACTATATATATTTATTTATTTTTTCTTCCATTTTAAACTATTATTTTGTGTATATTATGTGTAATTACGACTGACTAAACAATTTTTGTATTGTAACATAGTCAATAAATTATATTATTATGTTTTTACAAACGACCACTAGATGGCAATATTGAAATGTGTCATTACTATATTCGTAAAATTTGAGATTTGTTATTGTGAAATCAGTGGCAGCTTATAAATTGACCGAGTAGTTTGGTGACAGTGAGCGTTAAAAAAAAAACAAATTTGTGAAAAATGGATATTAATCGAGAAGGTTTTCGTTAGATAATTTTTTACGATTTTAGTAAAGGCCTAGCTCAACAACAATGCATAGATTCGCTTCGTTCAACTTTTGGTAATAAAGCACTATCGGAAAAGACTGTTTACAATTGGTTTACAGAATTTCGTCGTGGTCGTGCGTCTATCAGTGATGAATCTCGTGAAGGTCGACCAAAATCGGTTGTGATTCAAAAATATATCGATGCTGTGCGCAAAATGGTTGAAAAAGATCGGCATGTGACTTACCGTGAGATCGAGGCATCCCTTGGCATATCGCAGACTGCAATACATTCGATTTTGCATAACATCGGGAACAGATCTTTTTCACAGCTGAAAAAGATCTGTTCCCGATGATTCCGCATAATTTGACAGAAGCTCAAAAAGAGGCTTGTTTTGATTGGTGTAAGAGAATGCTAAAAAAATTAACCTAGTTACTGCAAAATCCGTATACAATATCGTTACAGGTGTCGAAACTTGGATTTATTCATATGAACCGGAAATTAAGCAACAATGCACTGTTTGAGTCCTCCAAGATGAACCGAAACCCACAAAAGTTGTTCGTTCACGAAGCACTTCCAAGAAAATGATCGCTTGTTTTTTCGGTTGTACTGGACATGTCGCAACCATTCTTTTAGAGGATCGGAGAACAGGTAACGCTGAATGGTTTACAACAATTTGTGTTGTGTTGTCTTTTCTGATGGTGCTTCATTACCAAAAGTTGGACGAAGCGAATCTATGCATTGTAGTTGAGTTAGGCCTTTACTAAAATCGTAAAAAATCATCCAACGAAAACCTTCACGAGTAATATCCATTTTTTCACGAACTTGTTTTTTTTAACGCTCAGTATCTACAAACTACCCGGTCAATTTATAAGCTGCTACTGATCTCACAATAACAAATGTCAAATTTTACGTATATAGTAATGACATATTTCAATACTGCTATCTATCTAGTGGTCGTTTGTAAAAACATAAAAGGTAACCCTTGTATTTACACTCCAATTATTTACACTCCAGTTAGGGTATAGGGGAAAAATTTTAAGATCGTAGCGCCACGCGGATTTTTTTGAAATCATTCTAAATCAGATACCACTTGACATTTACTAGTAAATAATAGCGAAAAGTGTATCAAAAAACGACAAAAAATAAATAATTGTTTGGGATTTTCTGATTTTGTGAAGTGACAACACTTGTAAACATCTAAGATACTACATTTTGTGATCTGGTTTTAAGTTATGGCGGTTTTCCATTGTCGATTATTTTAACTATATTGGGGGAAATAATAATTCCCGTGTTGTTTACCAAGGGGTAGAAATCTACAATGCTGGGCATATAATATTGTGTGGAGTCACTGAAAAAAACAGAGAGTTCATAAAGATTTATGCATTATGCATACAGACTTGTGCATTACAAACCCACACACAATAACAGGAATTTTCAAGATATGCGATAATAAATACAAAATTGAAAATATTTTTTGTAGTCACTATCATTAAAATGTAATGAGCAAACTATGATATAAGGGCTCACTTTTTTTCCAATTTTTAAATTGTTTATCTAAACATCGCGTCGATTCCTAACCTCTTGCTTTCCCAATTTTGTTTCGAACCGTACGGTATCTCATATTAGTGGAAACAAATGAAACGATATTTCCGGGTTTCTTCTTTTCAATGAATTGCACATAGGCACACAACAATATGTATTATACATTTTTCAATGATTATAATAAAACTTTAAAAGCAAACTTCATACAAAACCAATACACAAAACGAAATGTTATCTGATGTACACAAGTTCATGAAACGCTCACCAGATGGTAGGGTGCTTAGCTGCAAATCCCTATAGACGTGTTTTATTCTCGATAATATAATTGATCTGCTCTTGTTATTTTTACCGTTCATTAAAATTTTGTATTATGTTTTAAAAATATGTAGTATTTTGAAAGTAACGAACCGTTACTGTAGCGATAACAGTACCTAATCCATTCTTCACATAATAATCAGTTAGTGAAAGTTATTTTTACACGTGACATCATATGTGGAACACCATACTTGACATTACACTGTAAAAATTACAGTGCTCCATGTTAACTATGCAAATATATGCCCGTGTGTATATTTATGAGTATTTTTGTTATATAAGTGTTTAACCTTCGTGCATGACTCATCATGTATCCGTGGGCGATACAAACTGGGGCTGTCTTATTTGCATATTCTCACATTGAAGATGTCTTTATTGGAATTGAAGGAGATATTGTCTTTCATTATTTTAATGTGTTTGCTTTTAACAAAAAATAGTAATATTGGGTTGATGCATAAGTTCGTGGGCATCAACCCAATAAAATAACGATTTTAAGATCTGTTCATTTTTTTTTTTCTATCTTAAATTTATGATCTAGGTCAGCGGTTGGCAACAGTACGGGGCTGTTCGCAATCAGTAATAATTTTTTTTACGTCTATTTAATAATGTAAAAATTCTTAAGCTCGGACTTAAATCAAGCAAAAATAGTACTAGTTACTGGGGTCCGAAGCTCTTTAGTAATCTAAGTGAAGAATTAAAGAGTTTAGGTTTAAACAGCTTTAAAAGAAAAATAAAACAGATTTTAGTTAATAAAGCATATTACTCTATTAATGAGTACATTGATGACACATTATTTTAGGATATATTTATTATAGCAGTGGTACCTCGGTTTTCGTCAATAATCCGTCCGAAAACAATCGTTGAAATCTGAAAACCGAGGCAATAATTTCTAACAATAGACTCTAAAATACATATCAAAAACACATTTTATATACCAGGTCTACAAGTATGAAATGCGGATTTTTTTCAAACTTGCCGCGCAAACAGAGTGTATAGTTCAAAGTTTCAAAACATACGGCGTTTTGTTAAGTTATCATTAAGTGTCAAATGCGTATAGGTTATAATTTGAAAAGTGATCATATAGTTTTGTTTTACTGTGTTAAAAATGTCAAATTTTGTGCCAAATAAAGAGCATTCGCGGACTGTACTACTGTTTTGTTTTCATTTGAAAAAAACTGCTGCTGAATCATACCGACTGCTTCGAGAAGCTTATGCTGAATATGCTCCATCGCAAGATACGTGTGAACGATGGTTTCGGCGTTTCAAAAGTGGTGACTTTGATCTTACAGACAAAGAACATGGAAAACCTCCAAAAAAATATGAAGATACAAAATTGGAAACATTGCTACAGGAAGACGATAGTCAATCACAAAAACAACTAGCAGAGCAGTTAGGCGTTAGTCAACAAGCTGTTTCCAATCACCTTCGAAAGATGGGTAAGATCCAGAAAGTCGGCAGATGGGTTCCACATGCATTGAATGAGAGGTAGATGGAAAAACGCAAAAACACTTGTGAAATTTTGCTTGCACGATACAAAAGAAAGTATTTTTTTCATCGTATCATTACTAGCGATGAAAAATGGATTTATTTTGAAAATCCCAAACGCAAAAAATCATGGGTGAACCCAGGCTCACCATCCACATCAACTGCAACACCGAATCGCTTTGGCAAAAAGACAATGCTCTGTACTTGGTGGGACCAAAAGGGTGTGGTCTATTATGAATTGTTAAAACCTGGTGAAACAGTTAATACTCAACGCTACCAACAACAACTGATCGAAATGAACCATTCGCTGCTCATAAAACGACCAGAATACGAAAGAAGACAGCACAAGGTAATCTTTCTTCACGATAAGGCAAAAGCAGTTTGCAACACATTGGAGGCACTCAAGTGGGAAGTGCTACCCCATTACGCTTACTCACCAGACTTGGCCCCTTCAGATTACCACTTGTTCGCATCGATGGGTCACGCACTCGCCGAGCAGCACTTTTGTTCATATGAAAATGTGAAAGAATGGCTAGATGAATGGTTTGCGGGGAAAGGGGAAGAGTTCTACTGGCGAGGTATTCACAAATTGCCTGAAAGATGGGAAAAATGTATAACTTCTAATGGAGCATACTTTGAATAAATAAACTTTTACTGTTCTTTTGAGTTTAATGTGTTTTATTTAAAAAAAAAAAATCCGCATTTCATACTTGTAGACCTGGTATTAGGCAACTTGCTATACTCATAGAAGTAAATCACCACCAAATAGAGAGCATTGCTTTGTGACCATAGATGTTTGGCTTTGGTGTCGACGTTGATGGTTGACGAGGATCAACCAATGATTTCTTGCGTTTCAGGATGTCGAAATAGATCCATCTTTCATCGCCGGTCACGATACGCCACAAGAAATTTTCGTTCTATATATTGCAAGTAAATAAATCGAGATGTTGAAGCGATTCAATCTTCATTAGTCCGGGAATTTTTGATCAAACCTTTCCACATTTTTGATATGCATCCTTAACGAGAATAAACATTTCGTCTGCCTCCACTATGTTTTATTATATAACCATCCTTTAACCTTCGTTATGTGTGACATGGCACGAGCTCTGTGGGCGTGAACAGAAAGTAGGCTTAGAGAAATATAAGATTAATAACAGTGTTATTAAATCATTTTTATTTCGGTGAATGAAATGGAAGAGAGTGGGCGAGTGGCATTGTCGCTTGCTGAAGCGAATGTCGCTCTCAGCTTGTACTTGGCCCATTAAACTATTTTGCCTATAAAACTTACATAAATAATTAATATTATATTATAGAAATATTTGTTCTTAGAATAGGTGGTGTCTAGAGTAATTCTAATCTAGATACGAATAGGTTTTTTATTTATTTATTTATTTATTAATTTTCAAGCATTACAAGCAAAAAGCCTAAATAGCTCAATATAAAACAAATATAATACATACTTAAACAAAACAGTACAGAATTAAATTTTACAATACATTAACTAACTGAGTTACTCTATTTTTAAAAACATTAAACGATGAATTAAATATATCTAAATTATTACAATTGAGGGAATTGAACAATTTAGATAACCTATTGGGCTCAACAGCGCTATGAAGTGACGCCAAGCGGACGATAACTGAACTAAGCGAAACGAGTAATAGTTTATTGTTTACATCTGGTTTACATGTGTTTTCTCGTGTAGTTTGTTCTGCTTTTAAAAGTTAGTGTTGCAGTTTGTTTGTTATATTAACTTTTGATAGCAATTATTATTCTTTTTTATATTACTTTATGTTATAATGAGTTATTATAACACAAATTGGTGTGTGTTTGGCTGTCACTCTAGAAAAGGAAGTAACAAAAATATTTACTTCCACTATTTTCCAAATGAGAAACAATTTGTGAACTGTTAATAAATTTGGTGCTGTGGAAGTGATAATAACAAACTAGTATTTATTAAACAAATTAAATAAAAAACAAACACTAAATTATAAAAATCCTTCTCGAACATAATTAAATATCTACCCGGGTAATTTTAATGCAGAATTAGGGCAAGCGGTCTCAAATTCTGTACGCAGCTTTTCTAATACATTTTCACTGAACTTTCAGTGCCTGCTTTTGTTTTTAATCAATTTATTTAGGCAAGGAGTTTCTAACAGTGGTTTCGGTTCATACTGTTGTAAGACAGGTTTCTTAAAAGTAGACCACAGGCATTTTAAATCTGTGCTGGTTAATATTTCCATACTCAATATATTGTTTCTGGAACAAAAAGTAAAACCAACAGAAACCACACAAAAAAAAGATAAATCAAATATTTCACAATCAATCAATGCCCTGATCTTGGCTTCTTTCATTTTGGTTTGTTAACCACCTGGCACAAAATAATAGGATAGCTGAAATGTGTTTGCATGTAGTTCCTGCTTTACATGTGCAGGACATATTTAAAACTTCAACATCATTACTAAATTTTAATTTCCCAGTGACTTCGTGAGGTGGTGTTCTCAAACTGCTTGTTTGTAAACATAACCCACATATGTCGACATGCTCATCATTTTTGTCCAAAATTCCGCACAACATAAGATTTCCGGCGTTTAACAACTCTTCTCCTTCAACTACACACCTAGAAGAAGGTGTTGCACTTAAAAAAATTAAATAATTTAATAAGGATAGCTGTTTATTATCCATTGCAAATCGATGATTTAACATGTAAACAAATATGGACAACTTTCACATTACTCGTTTCAATCAGCTGTTCACAGCGCTCGTAGCGCCGCCATCGGGCATTGTTGTATCCAATTAGTAGAAGTATTGCATCCGTAGTTGGTTGAATGTTGCTGTTCTTGCAATAAATTGAGGTTCCTCGTTGTTCTAGTAGGAGCTCCCAGGTGGAAGCTTGAAAGGATGTCAGGTGCATAAGTTACTCCATTAAGTATTTTGTACAACAAACAGAGATCGCATATATTTCGTCGGTATATTAGTGGCATGATATTTAGCGTAGCATATCTCTCTTCCCGGTTCATGTCACCATACGGAATGCCCAGTTTGAATAGAGCGTATTTACTGAATTTACTTTGAACGCGCTCAAGCCTTTCACAAAAAGTAACTTGCTGAGGACCATATAGTGCTGGCGTATTCAAGATGACTTCTCACAAGTGAAAAGTATAGCAACTTGATGGATATTAGTAAATTCTTTGGTTTGACGTATGATAAAGCCAAGCATCCTTAGCGACTTGATAGTGATGATATTTATATGCTTCTCAAAGGACAAACAGTCTGTGAATATTACACCTTAATCACGTATTTCTGATACCCTTTCAAGTGTAATCCCATTAAGATGGTAAGAAACAGTTGTCTTAATTCTTTTGCGAGAGAAGATTATCGTCTTACATTTTGCAGGGTTTAATGGTAACTGGATAGTTAAGATATAGTCGGATTGCTGATAGGTGACTGTTCGTTGCTACAAGTATCGATATACAATACTATATGCTTTCTCTGTCTATATCATTATAATTATTTGCATACCCATAGTAACGTATAGTGACGCAAGTTGACAACTAACCTTCCAAATTATTTTAATAAAAAACAAAGCATTAGAAAGAAACGGCATGATTCATAGATATCTTTACTAATTAGAGCACGAAAACAAATTCACAGCGGTACTCAAACAAATAAAATTATTAATTTTAAGGTAATAATTATAAATAAAGAAAAACTCATACGTAAATTTTGGATTATAATTTATTGTTTAATTAAATTAAATTTTTATGTTTCCCCTAAGTACAAAGTAATAAAATATTAAGTAAAAATATATTTATTCATATAATATATTGCTACAAGTTTGAATTTAAATGTGTATTTTTATTTTTTAAAAAATAGTCACTGTAATGCATGATATCGTCGTTATCTGAACTATCGCTGTCATTTCTTTTATTTATTATTATTGGATTAATATCATCAACAATCCTTTCCTTTTCCCACCATTCATTTATTAAATTAGATTTTTTTTAACAGATTTTGCCCAAGTTTCACAACTAATTTGATCACAGGCTACTTGCCACATTTTCAAAACTTCGTTATCACTATATCCGTTTTGACCAATATGTCTATTATAATAATTTTTTGTTATACCCTAAATTAGTTCAATGGGGTTAAACTGGCAGTGATAAGGAGGTAATCACAGTAGTGCATGACCATACTTTTGTGCCAATGTATCAATAAAATAAACTGGTTCAAATTTTAATTTCCTTCGTTTTCTCGTGATTTTGTTAGTGAGATGTTCACATTTATTACATTTTATAATTCTACGAATTGTTGATTCCGAAATGTTTAAGGCATCTGCTACTCTTTGATGGACACAAGATAGAGAAATAAGTGGCCCATTGTTCTCTTTTTCTGAATAAAAAAAATTTCCCAGCAGATTTAAAATTAAAGTTTGTAAATTTAATAATTGGCCGCAAGCTCTACTAATTAATATTATTAACATACACTGACAGCTAAGACAAATAACAAAAAACATTTTTAAAATCGCTGAAAAATTGTAACTAGATTATTATATGAATGCACTACTTGATACATACATGTAACAGTCACCTATCAGCAATCCGACTATAGTTTCAATTGCATATGCAGTGGTATAGCTAGAATATATATACATCGCAGAATTGCAAGAATTTTATGAGTGCATAGAATATAATAATTTATATTAAGCAAAAACACATTTTATTTTTCATTTTTATTTATTGGCAAATAAATCCAAAAATAAATAATTCATACTTCTATAAAAATATAGAAATAACGGTAATCTGGAAAATTACCTTAAGTCGTATAAATCTTGCCAAAAATAAATAGATACCAAATTATTAATCGATGAAATATTTACGTTTTCCCGAAATACGAATCACAAATTTTACATTTGGACCCCAAAATCATGAGATAGGTGATGTCTCTACTGTTTTTTTAGGGTTTTATAGGTATGACCAAAAAACCCTTATACCGTAATTTTGTCGTCTGTCTGTCTGTTTGTCTGTCTGTCTGTCTGTCTGTCTGTCTGTTCGCTAAAAATTGTAGCCAAACGGCTAAACCTAGAGAGTTGAAATTTGGCCTGCTTATACAACTCTTTGACCCGCACATAGGAAAAATACTAAAACATCTAAAAAACATACCCCCCTAAAAATATAAACAAATATGTGCTCATCGAAAACAAAAATATTTTTTAAAAATTTTGAGTAGGGTATCAAATGAAAGCCCTTAGTACGTGGATTAACGATCAAATTTTTATTTTTGCAAAATAAATTATTTTGATGCGATTTTTGCCAAAATTGTGCAAAAAAATTTTTGTCCCACACCCTGTAGCCCAGATTGTTTAAACTAAAAATCTAAAAAAATTCAAAGTAATGTATATTGGTGTGAACCGAAGTAGTACAACAGGAATTTTTGATCAGATTATGTTTTCGGAAAATAACGCATTTTTTGTGCTTTTTGGTTCACAAAGTACAAAAGTTATATCAATGTAAGACACTCACATGCAAGGCGTGCGATAGCGTAATGGGTTAGAGCACTGGTGTCGTAAGCTAAAATGCGCTGGAAACGAAGGGTTTCGAGTTCGAGTACGGAGTGAATTTTATTTTTTGTTTTTTTTTGCATTTTTGTTGTTGAAATTATTTTGTCAAGATTCTAGTTATATTTTGACAAATGTTGTATTTAATTTTTAAGAGCGTAAATTTAATAACCAGTCTTATTATATGATTAACAGACGATAAATTATTTTAAAAATATCGTTCATTTTACCGTGATTACTACAAAGTAAAATTTGTCCTACACACTCAGCATACCGCCTTCACTTATTATATACCTGCGAAACCCTGAAATGTGTGAATATTCACACTTCACATAAATTTTTTTAAATTTCAGATTATTTTTGAAGTTCTATATCACTTATAATTGAAAAATATTTATGTTTAAACATTCAAAATTTAATAATAATATTTTCAAAAGCAGATAATATTTATTGCAAACTTATTGTTGTAAGCCCAAATATATATTTGGGTGAATTTCTAATATTACTGTTATTTGTCAACCATGACCTCTGACAAATTTTTAATAACACGAGTCATAAAACAGCAGTCATAAAATAGTAATAATTAACGTTTTAATTCGACATCTGACAACCTGATTTATGAGCAATTTCGTTTTTGAAAACACTAGATTAATCTCACAACATTCAAGGTTAGCAATAAATGGTATTAATAAATTCTAATAATTTAACAGTGACATAATACAGATAATTAACAGAAACTGGAAAAGATACAATATTTGAAATATGCTTTGAGTTATTCTGTCCTTCCGGTCTTCTGCCAACGGAATGGCCGAGATCGTTAAATCGTGCAGTTTGGACTGGTGAAAACATTCTGAATTATGATGTTGCTGGTTCGATTCTCCGTCGGTGATATTATTCGGGCGAGAATAATATGTTCACATTACTCCCATATTCACAATCATTCACCCCTCTTCCAGGTTTAGGAGCTCGCCCCCTGGCATCGGCGATTAGCTTCGTTGCAGAAATAAACCGATGTAAAATAAATAAATAAATAATAATAATAAAATAACCTTCCGGCCTTCTTCCTATTCTTTGCCTTCTCTTTTCAATTGTCTACGAAGTGCCCTCAGATCGTTGGTAATGTTGTGGATCTATCTACCTAAGTCTTTCCCGCTGATACTTCTGGTATTACTTTGTGTGATCTTTTTTTGGAGGCCTATAGTTTACACCAGGGCTTCAAATTGTTATTATTTTTGTTTTGGTTTTTGTTCCGGTTCAATTAGAAAAAAGATATATATATCATTTCTGTTCCGGTTGTCGTTCCGGCAAAAATAACGTTTTTTTCGGTTTTCGGTTCAGTTCCGAGTGATAAATTTTTATATGCTTTTATTCGTATTAGAAATTTATTTTCTACAATAATTTAGAAGAACATTTTATTCCTTATTTTGTAATAATCATACCAAGACCACTGCCAGGGGGGGTTCTGGGATTTCACCCCCCCCCCCCCCCCATCGAAATAATTGAAGCGGATTTTTTTTTTTACTTATCAGTTAAAATATTACGATTTATTACTGCTCACCAGTTTAAAAAATAATCTTAAATAAAATATATTTTATATTTTGGTTCACTCCCATAAACATTATCTGAACCGAAATAAACCGATTTTTTTTCGGTTCAGCTCCGGTTTTCTTGCCGACAAAAATAACGGTTTTTTCGGTTTTCGGTTCAGTTCCGGTTCGAAGCCCTGTTTTACACATTCTCTCAACATGTCCTATATGTTCTATATCAGTGATGGCGACCGTATGAGAGGTTCATTTTTAGATAGAAGTAAGTGTAAGCCTGAATTTGCAGTTAATAGAGTTGTATCATCAGCGTAAAGGATTGTTTTAGACTCCATGAAAAAGTCGTTAATATAAATTAAAAATAGTAGTGGGCCGAGAACCGAGCCTTGGGGGACACCTAGAAGAAGAGGAAGAGGTTCAGATTTATGGCTGTCAATTTGGGTAAATTGTTGTTGACTGTATAAAAAAACTTAAGCATAGAACAGCTATTAATAAAACGCTGTGTGAAATGTAATCAAAAGCTTTGCTTAAGTCTAGAAAAGTGCTGAGACATACTGGATCACATAGTGACCCGTATGACGATTTCAAATGGCTCGTACAAAAGAAAATCTATGTAGTTCTGAAGATTCTAAAGATATATACTAAGATAACTAAGGTTGGGTCTAAGCGAGCGAATTCAAGAAACGTGGTAGAGAAATCGACGAATATGATAAAAATGGCGAGGTGAAATTCAGCTAGTACACAGCCAAACAGACATTTTGGTGCCTGTTATTTTTAACTGTTTCTAGGTAATTTTTATGTGCAGAATCCAAAATAGCCATCAGAGAGTTGAGATACGCTATATTGGCCTCTTTTAGAACAAGATTATCTTATTTTTTAACTTATGGTACATTTCACGTTATTACTATTACTATTTGCTCCATCTGCCAGTTTGGCAACTGCCACGAAATATACAAAGTAAGGTATTTATTTCACAAAATAGATAAATATGCATTCTTCACTTATCATTTAAAAATTTTCTTTTATACGACTTTCTAGCGTGGAGTTTACCAGGACAGTCTTGCTGGAGACTCCAACAGTAGTCGGCCATCATGTGCCAATCCCATCTTCCTTAATATCGATCCTCCATAGTTTTAATCCCCTGATGGAATCTTTCCCCCTGTTCTTCACTAAAATCACCTAGGTTTTCTGGAAACCGATCTAAATGGTTGTGGAATAGTGAACTTTTATGCTTATGTTACAACCGTGAATATTAAAGTTGGAAAACATATTTGCCACTAATTCTCTGTCTTATGTTTTCCAAGAAAATTTTGTACTACTTAAACAAATGAACACCAAGCATTAAATTCAATCTCGTTCATCGATGCCTTAAATTGTGAATCTTTAATAAGATCTGAGGACCATCAAATATTCCGGCTTTCAGTTTTTTTCTGCTAAACCTAGAAAATTGACGTGTTAAGTAGCCAAAACAAAGTCCATCTCGATTTAAAGCCTTCACAAATTGCTTCATAAACCTCAAACTTGATATGAAAGGGTGAAAATATAATTTTCTCTCTCGCCAAAGGTTCGTTGATTACGTTTTGTGTTCCTTGAATCATGACATTTCTTAAAGGCCAATTTCTGTTAAGCCAGTGCTTATCCTTAGCTCTGCTGTCCCAAAGACATAAAAAACAAGGATATTTTGTACATCCACTTTGCTGTCCAATGAGGAAGTTTACCATTTTTAGATAAAAAAACTAAAATCAATTAGCCTGTATCTCAAAAACTAGATCTGCTACGAAAGAGGCAGGTATTTTTGGAATCAGCACATCAAAAATATCCAAAATCAATTCTTACTTTTCCGGCACCAAGACAAAAGTTTAATTTTGTTGGGCTGTGCTATCTGATATATACCTACCTATATTATACACGTCAAACACAAGGCCGGTAGCTCAGGTAGAGTTAACGAGATTAGCACATATTTACACCATAAACTGGCAGATTTTTATTTATGCATTATATTTTTGACACGCGATTTGAATCTACAAAATTTCAAATTCAGTTTTGACCTGTCTGGGAAACTGGTTCGCTATCGCTGGTTCTATATGATAATGTTACATATTAACTATGTTTTATGTTGTTACAGGTAAAACGTTGTGCCAGGCGTGCAAGAAGAAATGCAGCGGCGAAGTGTTGCGGGTGCACGACAAGTATTTCCACACGGAGTGCTTCAAGTGCGTGGTGTGCAACAATTCGCTTGCACAGGGCGGCTTCTTCTCCAAGGACGGCAGTTACTACTGCACACAGGATTACCAAAGGAACTTCGGTACCAAGTGTTCTACTTGCGGAGATTATGTTGAAGGAGAAGTAAGTTTAACTTAACAACGTTATGTAAAAATAAGTTTAACTAGAAATTCAGCGAACAAGTCGTTACTAGTTCGCATACTGCACTAATAATAAAAACGAAAATACTTTCCAGTACACCTAATATATTATATTCTTCTATTTTTTGGCGGTTGTCATATGTTAAGGCCTTATCACACTAGAACGCTATCCAAGTCTTATTTTTGTAGGTTTTTTTTTTTCAAGATCCAAGTCTTCATGTCTTGACATATCACACGGTATTTGAATATTAGTTAAGACTTGGAAATTGTTTGTTTACCCATGCGCACATCGTGAAATTATGATAGTTGACAGTTATACTTTGACATAAACAAAAGACAAAGACGCGTCAGCTGTGGGTACATTCAGGGTGCATTCGAGTTGTACAGAGCAGAGCGAGCGCTGAGCGAACAGTTGATAGTGACGTCATGAACAGAGCACTAACGGAGCGAGTGTTCTTGTGACGTAATGTTTATAAAATCTAACCCTACAATTTTAGGCGGCGTTTTTACTGTCAGATTAGTTCACGTCAGTCATGAATCAAAATTATATACCTCGGTTTTTCCTTGATTTTTTTTCAATGATGAAGAAATAAAATTAATTAAAAATTAAATAATAATTAATGAATTAATTTAATGAATTTTTTCCATTTCAAATCGAATGTACCCTCAATTTGACGCTCCGAGCGTTCCCAGCACGTTCTGTACACTCAAACGTGTTCGATTTGACGCTCGGAGTACACTCAATTGCGTTCGTTTTGCGATCGAGCGAGCATTTAGAGTGCGCTCTATGTGTTCGGGGTTTTAAGACCGAGCATATGGAGTATGACTTAAAAAAGTGGGAGAACGGCGGGAAAGAAATGAAAGTTTAAAATTAAATTATAAATAAAATAAAAATAATAGCCTTAGACAAATAACAATAGACAAATAATATTGTTATTTGTCTATAGCTACAGAGTACGGCCATTTTATGTATTTGTGACGTTCTGTAAACAGCAAAAAAATTATTAAAATACACCGTGCATAAAATTAAAATGGAAAAAATTCATTAAATTAATTCATTAATTTTTATTTAATTTTTAATTAATTTTATTTCTTCATCATTGAAAAAAAATCAAGGAAAAACCGAGGTATATAATTTCGATTCATGACTGACGTGAACTAATCTGACAGTAAAAACGCCGCCTAAAATTTTAGAGTTAGATTTTATAAACATTACGTCACAAGAACGCTCGCTCCGTTAGTGCTCTATTCATGACGTCACCATCAACTGTTCGCTCAGCGCTCGCTCTACTCTGTACAACTCGAATGCACCCTGTAAGACCTGGGTAAAAAGACCGAGAAATTGTATCCTGTTTCATTTGCCTGGTCTTCAAAACCTAGGTTTTTACTTGCCCGACCTTAATATATAAGGGGCAAGTATTGTAATCGCGAAAATTTTCGATGTCGAGATTTTGACGGATGACCACGTTTCATGGTCCAGGGAATCCAAAAAACCTATTTTCGAAGTGCCGTCCGTATGTGTGTGTGTGTGTGTCTGTCTGTCTGTGTGTCTGTGGGTCTGTGTGTATACACGATAACTCAAATACGGTTTAACTTAAAGAGTTCGTTCTGGTACTAAAAAATTCTCCTATTAAATGGGAAGAACCCTATTGTTTTTTATGAAAATCAGTTGACTAGAAATGGTAGTTTACTCGTGTCGATTTTAAGATTTTTGCGAATATTTAGCAACAGAAAAATATTTCGAAAAAATTTATTGAACAAAAGTTACTATAAATGCAATAACTAATAACTTTTATTTGAGACGTTTTTTGATAAAACCAAAAATTTCGAAAATTTTTTAAAATTTTTCCAGGTCTCAATTTTTTCATACTTATATGTAACGTTTCCATGGTCATGATAATTAATTCGTAACTAGTAAAGCAAGCCTTGGACAAAAATTTGTATAGAACATAATTTGATGTATTTTTGAAGATTTATCTAAATATTTAATTTTTTTTTTTAAATTTACATTTTTTTTTAAATATTTTTTTTATGGGAGGGCAAGTCTTGCGGAGGTTTCCCTTCGCCACTGGTTTCTTCATACTATCACACGCACAAGACTTCGATTCGAATACAAAGACTTTAATTTTCCAAGTTTAGACTTCAATAATAACTCTAGTGTGATAAGGCCTTTAGTCAATGACAGTCCTATTACATTGTGTAACATCTTCATCTCAGAATGGTATAGTAAGTGTGGAGGATTGAAAGTGTGTTGAATACGGGTTGTCCTGCTGTTATCTGGCGAGTGTACGAGCTAATAAAGGGAATGTATGACGCTAAGCTATAATGAGGAAACCATTAACTTAAGAGCGTAATCATAGACTCGACCACATGAGTACAACCGCAATCCACATGTTGCCCGCTGCCTTCTGCCTTCTGCCTTCTGACTGCTCCATATCCGCCAAATAATCTTAGCAAATATCTCTTTAAACAGTGACGGCACATATAGGACAGTTCGTTGGCGGCCGGTAACATTTTTAGGTAGAGTGTTGCATGAACAAGAAAAGAAGAAAACATCTGTTTCTAATCTGGCCACTTAATTAAGAAATAATTTTCTTAGGCCCGGTCTTTCCACCTTCAGATAAAGTTCCAGGTAACTATCTGACAGATAAGGTTATTTGTAACTTCATCTGCTGAATAAATGTCAATACCAGTCAGTGAATTCAATACGTCAGTCTCATTATCCGTTAGATAACTATCTGATAGATACATTTGTATAGAAAGAAGGGATGACATTTACTCAGCAGATGAAGTTAAAAATAACCTTATCTGTCAGATAGTTACCTGGAACTTTATCTGAAGGTGGAAAGACCGGGCCTTAGTAATTTTTTAACACATCTTTCATATTATTTTCAATTTGTGAAATAAATCACTTTTTACCGACCGCCAACATATATAAGAGAGGTATTGTGATCATACCGATTTTGACATTTAGAGATTTAGATGGATCTCCACGAATTGAGGTCCCTACATAACGTTTTGACTATTTTTAGCAGGATGTGTCTGTCGGTCTGTCCGTCTGTTTGTCCGTCTGTCTGTCCGTCCGTCTGTCCGTCTGTGTGCACGTGCAGAGCAAATTCGGCTGAAAGGATTTTTATGAAACTTCATATTTAAGCTTTTGCCATCAATGGCACGAGTTAATCAACTTTTGGTAAAAATCGGTTGACTAAAAATGGGAGTTTACTATTATCGATTTTAAGATTTTTGTGAATATTTCACAACAGAAAAATATTTCGAAAAAATTTATTGTTCAAAAGTTGCTATAAAAGCAATAATTAATAACTTTTATTTGACACGTTTTTTGATAAAACGTCTCAAAAGTCTCAATTTTTTCATACTTATATGTAACGTTTCCATGGTCATGATAAATAATATCTCTGTTAGAAAATATTAGGCCAAGTTATTTCTACTCTGCTGCTAGAATGTATTTTATATAAGTACTTTATGATGGCGGTCGGTCCTGTGGTGGCTACAGCTGATTTTTTCAATAAATGTAATTAGATCAACTCCACCTGAAATACTTTGAAATATCTCGCTTATTATTTACGTTACAGCTTACAGAAAATATATACGAATGATGTTTCCTAAATTCTGGGAATTATGCTATAATTAAATTACGCAGAACTTATAGGCAATGTTATTGGTGCCAGACAAGTCTTGACATGTTTATGCAACTATCTATTGCAATATTGTTCAGTCTGATTTAGGTGTTCGACTGATATAGACGCATTTTCATAGCACTGTTTTTGTAACCATGGAAGACGCAGGAAAATCTCAAAGAGCAATTTCTTTTTGTGGAAAGAAGGTGTGAAAACATCAGAAATTATTCAGCGTCTGCAAGGAGTATTTGGTGAGTCTGCAGAATCCAAAAGTACTGTTTATTGGCGGATCGATCGTTTTAAAACCGGTAGAACATCACTAGAAGACGAACCACGCAGTGGGCGCCCAAGCATGTCGGTAAATGAAAGAAACATTACTGTCGTCGAAGACCTACTGAAAGAGGACTGGCGAATGACTATTCGTCAAATTAGTGTGCGCCTAGGGATAGGTACACGACAAGTTCATGACATCTTGCCTGATTGTTTGGGCGTTAGCAAGGTTTCGCTGCGCTGGGTGCCAAGGCTATTGGGACCAGAACAGAAACTCAATAGGAGACACCGAAAACGTTCTTTGAGGACGGCTTAAAAAAATTAGTTTATCGTTGGGATAAATGTATTCAGTTAAATGGAGATGTTGAAAAACTACATTGTAATATTAACGAAAATTAACAAAATAATAAAAATTATAGCAAAATTCCCAGAACTTTGGAAACATCCCTCGTATAACAAAAAATCGTACAAAGTATGGATGCTTCAACTAAAAATTTAAATTCTCCGCCATTGATTTGACAAGATCATATTTTACTGCGACTTCCACAACCACTTGAACATGTAATGATATTAAAAATATTAATAACATATTTAAGTGGAGTTCACCACTATAATCTTGTTCTGAGTCTAATCTTGTTTGTCATCAGCGAAGAGCGAGGCCGTCTCACAACCAACACTCGTAATTATGGTGAATTACTTCTAAATTTATTATTCTAACCTATTTTACTATTTATTAATGTGTTTATAAACATAACTATTTAAGACTTGATCTATGGACCAATAAATAACTATTTACATCTATTATGTTGTTAACTATTATTTAAATAAAGTTGGGTTAGGTAATGCGTCATTTAAAAAGCCTTTTTAAATTACAACTATCTCTTGTTTGTATGTGTCTATTCCTACCCTTTGTCTATTTTTCTCTCTGTGTGTCTGTGTGTTCGTCCATTTCTATCTTAATGACCCACAAAGCGTGGGTCTTAGGAGTCGCCCGTACCTCACGCCAGTCCTGCAAAGAATATGCAGTATATATGCACATTCTCTTCTTCGTCCTCTTTATCTCTTACATTTTCACCATGTGTACTATTTATACTGTACGAGGGTTACCTTCTATGTTTTTACAAACGACCACTAGATGGCAATATTGAAATATGTCATTACTATATTCGTAAAATTGTGAAAATTTGTTATTGTGAAATCAGTGGCAGCTTGTAAATTTACCAAGTAGTTTGTTTACAATGAGCATTTAAAAAAATAAGTTTGTGAAAAAATTGATATTACTCGTTCATTGGATGATTTGTTACGATTTTAGTAAAGGCCTAACTCAGTCAATTAGACAGTCAGAATAGACAAATCAAGGAGCGCAGTGAGATATAAGGAGGTCAGAACTATAGGGGTACCAAGCTACTTAAAGGGAGAAAGAGGAAGGTCAGGAGGGAGAGTTAGGAGGATTGCGAGGCTAAGGTGCGGGAATGAAGAGAGAGGAAATAGATATTGGAAGAAACAGGAGGATAAAATGTGCAGGATGTGCGGGGAGGATGAAGAAGATAGAGCTCCTCGCGAAGAGGTGTAGAGAGATGACAGTATGCACATTAGAACTGTTGCACGAAGATCGAAGGGGGGAGAGGTGGGCGAGGGAATTAGAGGCAAGAATGATTGAGATTGGGGAAGGATAACAGGAAGGTGTAAAGAAAGGAAGGAAGAGGCCCGGTGGGAAGCAGAAGGGGAGAAATGGAAGGATGGAAGGGGGCTGAGGTTACCTGGAAATGGGGAGGAAGGAAGGGACATAGGAGGAGGGATGAAGAAATGGTTGGAAGGGAAGAGAATGGAATAAAATAAATTAAAGATGGGCGAGAGAACTGGAAGCAAGAAGGAAGGAGATCGGAGAGGGAAACCAGAATGAGAATAAGAAGAAAGAGAGGGACACTGCAGCAAGAAGAAAGAAATGAGATAAAAAATATTGTAAATTGTATTGTATTGTATTATTTTTGTTTTTTTCTATTTCTATTTGTAATGGTTAATACCCTGAACGCCGCAAGGCCTAGGGAATAAAGAATATATAGTAAAGGCCTAACTCAACAACAATGCATAGATTCGCTTCGTTCAACTTTTAGATCAGAAAAGACTGTTTACAATTGGTTTGCGGAATTTCGTCGTGGTCGTGCGTCCGTCAGTGATGAATCTCGTGAAGATCGACCAAAATCGGTTGTGATTCAAAAAAACATCGATGCTGTGCACAAAATGATTGAAGAAGATCGATGTGACTTACCGTGAGACAGAGGCATCCTTTGGCATATCGCAGACTACAATACATTCAATTTTGCATGAACATTTAGCTGTGAAAAAGATCTGTTGCGGGTGGATTCCGCATAATTTGACCGAAGCTCAAGAAAAGGCTCGTGTTGATTGGTGTAAGGGAATGCTAAAAAAATTCAACCTAGGCACTTCAAAATCCGTATACAACATCGTTACAGGTGGCGAAACTTGGATTTATTCATATGAACCGGAAACTAAGCAACAATCCACTGTTTGGGTTTTCCAAGATGAACCGAAACCTTAAGATGTTCGTTCCCGAAGCACTTTCAAGAAAATGATCGCTTGTTTCTTTGGTTGTACTGGACATGTCACAACCATTCCTTCAGAGGATTGGAGCGTGCATTTTCATGATGAAGAATGATGCAGCATTAACTATGCTGAATGGTATACAACAATTTGTTTTCCAGAAGTCTTCGACAAAATCATGAAAAACAACCAAAAACGTCGCATCATTCTTCATCATAAAAATGCAAGTTCCGACACAGCACATCAAACAATTTATCATTTGAAGGAGAAAAACTTCGAATTAATGTCTCATTGCCCGTATTCACCTGATTTATCACATAACAACTTTTTTGTTCCCCAACGTCAAACTTTTTTTTTCAATTTTTCAATTTTTATTTCTTAGTTTTTTACATCTCCTATAAAATTTCTATTTATGCAAATAGGACGTATTGTCACATCACCGATGATACATGTCTATCGTTTCTCGGTCAATCAATCGGCATCAAGATTCTCCTGAACTATATTTCTCTGTCTGTATATGTTTATATCTACCCTTTGCTTGTCGATCTTGCTGCTGACCGTTTAAAAAAAGAACAATCTTTTCTTGATTTCATTGAATATTCTTGGATTATTTTCATGAGTGTAACATATGTTTACGTAACATACCCATTTTCCTCGCGAAATCTGTCGACAAAATAGCCATAAGGGGTCCCAAAATACTGATAACTGATAACATCTAAATACGAAAAAGGTGTGAAGTCATGTTGAATCTGGGGCCCTAACCTATAAACATTGTTTATAGGTTACGGCCCCAGATTCGACATTTCAATTATTACTACGTATTACAATAGACCATATTAATGTGTCGTCACATACAAGTGCTGCCATCTGCGAGCTGAGTCCTTTGGAAGTTTTTGATTGGTTTAAAATACATGTGACATTACTTTTGTTACCTTAATTTTATGAATATCTTCAATTTTGGAGCAAAAAATTAGTATTTTTGATAAATATATACTAACATATTATAACGTATATTACGGCCAGACTCCAGCGTTATATAGTTGGCATACGCCAGCGTCCGCTCAGCTCTCTGATCGGTCGCTAAAAACCTAAATGGGGAAAAATATGAAGTCCGTAACCACTGTGAAGTGACTCCAGTGGCTATCAGCTGTCCAGGGCAAGGTAGAAGGCCGCCAGCCCAGTCTAGAGGTAGATTTGACTATGCAGGGTGGTCCTGTAATTATCAATGTCGATGTGCGGCCTAAAATTTATACGGCGCCAGTCACTTCGCTTCTATTGCCCTAAATTCTGGAAGAAAAATAAAACCCCAGGGGAAGGAATAGAGTTCTCGTAATAGAAACACCAAAATTCTCAATAACTAAATTTATTAACAAAAAAATCAGTAACTAACAAATGGTAATAACAGAATAACTAATATTCGTTAAACGAATATTCAATACGCAAAATCTATAAACAAAGTAAATTATTCACTAAATGAATACTCAATACGCAAAATCTATAAACAAAATAAATTATTCACTAAACGAATACTCAATACGCAAAATCTATAAACAAAATAAATATTATTATTCGCACAGCGAATACTCAATAAGCAAAATTTTATAACCAAAATATTAATAATTACAAGATCAATGACTAGTTAAATATTCCCTTTTTAGCTCGGAGTACGACAAAGTTAATACAAAAAAATAAATTATTTAATCTACGAGCAAAATATCTAAGTTAAATCCGAAATTTTAGAAACTAAGTACTCACGAGTGGCCAAAGGAAATTAAACAACTGAATCCTTAACCGGTAATTAATTACAATTTAAACTAACAACTGAATTACTTGTGCTGCGGTATAAATACCCAGTAACATGTGATTGGATTACTTATGCTACAACTGCCCTAGGGCTGCGTGAAGTTTTGCACAGGAATATTATACCACAGTGATTAATTACGTTGAAAAATGGTAACGGTATTCCGGTTGGCAATACCGTTAGGAAAAATCCGGAAGAATTTTAGAATCGGAAAGCCAGCGCTTGTTCAAAACCCGATTTAAATTTTTACTATACTTCTAGCTCGCCTTAACTTTAATGAAAACCCAGCCAGTCTAGTGGCCTCGAAGTCGCGGTGATAAAATATCCAAGGAGGCCAAGAGACTGACTCTCAAAATCCTCTCAAATCCCTTGAAAACCCGTAGTACGTTAACACAAAAAAATCTCTAACGAGATAAAAAAAAGTTAACGTACCACCCAACCCCACACGGCTCTACGGAAATATAACTTTAAACAAACAACTAAATTACTGAAAAATTAGGTGAGGCCTGGCCGATGATGATAAAAAAAAAGAAATGCTTGTGGCTGAGGTTCTGCCCGACTGAAGCTAACGTTAATCCACCCAAATCAAATACAAAGACCGACCCTTGATAACGTGAAAAAGCCGTTAACACGAATACCCGGCCAGGGAATATTCACAGAGAGGGGTTAAACCCATGTGTTTGAGAACTAATTCACAACCTCGAGTTATCAAGGGGATAAAAAAATGTTGACTTACGGACAGACTGAATCTACAATTAAATAAACTAATTCAACCCTGAGCGAGACTGCTCTGACTAACTACGCGCCCCAACACGATTCAGCGCGTCCAACTTATTGTAGCTTAGGGCCTTAGGACGTAGAAAATATATGCTTCACAATAGGGGTGGCACCATGTGCTCACTCAACTCAAAATACAAGTACAATACATACACATTCATAAAAATGGCCAAAATTATCAGTGTGTACCCAAAAACATCTATACGGGGACGTATTACGCCTCAACACAACCTGGAGGTCCGATACGCCACACTCATAAAGATATTTTTGTTACAAATCATCAAACAAATATCATAAATTAGTACTCATCTGAGTTGCAGACAAAAACAATCTCCCTGTTTCCACGGCTAGATACAATAAGTAGGTTATGTACTCTCTGGACGGTGATGTAGTTTTAAGGTTCCGCTACAAGGTGCTTATTCCTTTGCGACCGGTTGAATACTCGGATAACTTCAGAAATTATTCCTCCAGCCGATATATACTCTCAAATAGGCACAACTGTGCAAATTTTTTGCCTCTATCGTACCGCCACTGTATGAATAACAGTTAAAAATACAATTAGTGAAACTGGAGACCATACAACAGTTTCGCGTGCGGAAATAAAAGAAAGGTGATACCTTACCTCGTGGTCGGTGGCTTAAATGGTTTTCTTAAACTCCGAACTTTTGATCAGAAAAGAAAATTCTCATCCGGATATCTCCGTGTCTTCCCTACGAAGACAGTATAACGCCAAGCAGTCTCCGCAAAAACGAATTCCGTGTTGCCTTCAATTTCCTCTAGGCTTATACATGGAAGTTTCACTGCACGTGCCGTTAGTTTTTCTTTCTGGTCAAATTTTTCTGATAACACCACTGTTCGTAAGTTTAAGAGAGAGCCAAAACGCGGCTTCCCATCTGTTTTATAACCTTTTTTTCCTCACCCCTCTACCGGGTTTACCACTCGCGCATGTCAGTGCAGAAATACGTCTAGTTACGTTATTACGACCAAATATTCCCAGAAATTTATTTACTATTGAGGATTATAATTTCTTGTTCTTTTTTTTTTTTTTTTTATATAAGGTAGGTGTATCATTCAAACATATTCCGCACGCTAACTGTTGTACTTTCCAGGTTTCCACGACGTATATATCCCAAAACAGGTTAAATAGAAATGTCAAAAACAATTAACCTCAAATTAAGTGACATCTCTAGTATGTTTTTGCATTCGGAAGCAGATGCGGTGCTTGTTGTCATAAATGCTGTCCTCTAAGTGGGTTGACAGGACCTATTCAGTTGGTTTTGCACAAAATTACCCCATACTGTATCCTTTTATAAGCTTAGAATAAGTTTTCCGTACGAAGGTAGGTTATCGTTTAACTAGATTTTAAAGCGCTGTGTTTCGGCTAGGATAGCCCGTAACAACTCCCCCTTTGCTTAAAAGAGACGGAGTCACTCTGACTCCGTGTCTTCTGGATGGCCCCTTAGATCCTTGGCGTGCCATACGCCACAGGATTTTCCATCCTCTCTATTAAGTTCATAAGTCCATGGTGACAATTTTCTTTTTATCCAAAATGGTCCGACGTACTTCGGTGCCAAAGCAGCGCTAACATGTTTCGCCGCATTGGAGAGTATGTAATTCCGTCTCCACACACGGTCGCCTATCGCGTACTGGATGTCTCGACGTCTCAAATCATAACGCCGTTTACTATTTTCTGAAGACCTTTTCAGGCGTTCCCGCACCTGGGTGTATATCTCCCGAAATACCTTCTGACGTTCTTCCTTATTACTGGGTGTCTCCATTTCCTCTGGAACCCTGTCCACACATTCTTCTGGAAATCCAATCTCCCTTCCAAAGTTGACAAAATACGGTGTCATTCTAGTGCTTTCATGGACGGACGTTCGTATCGCACAAGATACCTTCTGCAGGTTATCTTCCCACTTCCGCTGGTCTTGGTCGAGGTAGGATCGTATTCCTTGCTTCAACGTCGAGTGTACTCGTTCGACCACATTCGCTTGCGCATGATAGTTAGCGTTGTATCGGAGGCGCACGTTATACGTCGCAGCCAAACGACGGAACTCCTTACTTCGGAATTGCGTTCCGTTGTCCAATAATATTGACTCGGGGCTTCCAAACAGCAGAAACACTCCATTCTCTAGCAGTTTAACAATGCTGGGCGCGGTGGCCTTCCGCATAGGGAAAGTCAACACGAACTTACTAAACACATCTATCACTGTGAAGATATATTGATACCCAGAGGTTGATCTGGTCATCGGACCTACGATATCCACGCTCATCCTCATTTCGGGCATTTCCAGGGCGCTCAGGTCTATCCTGGCCGTATCTTCTAATCGGCTAAAATGCCATCTGCCGCTGCGCAGGTCTGGCACAATTCCAAACTGCCGGAAGAAATCAACCCCCAATATTAAGGTGTGTGCCATCTCAGGCACCACTATGGCTTCTATCCATGCGGTGTGTCCTTCTATCGTACATGGTAACTGGACAACACCAGCTATTTCCAGACGGTGCCCACTGGCGACCGTACATGAGGAAATATGTTTCGTTTTATCTAAATGGAAACCAGCATTCTGCAATAAAGCCCAACCGCGTTTCCCAAGAACGGTTCGGGTTGCTCCGCTGTCTAACAATCCTAAAATTCTGTAACCTAAGATCTCAATTTCTAGATAAGGTCGCTCGTCGCTCCGGGCGTTAGCTATTATGTAATCCAAAATCGGGTTTATAGAGGTTGCGTCGGACGGAGACCGATCGTTTATCCGCCACGCTGTTCTTTTCCCGGATTCTGCTTCGGGCCACTGGACCCTCTTGGATTGCATCTAGGACATGTGTACTTCGTTACGCCTGGAGTATGGCACGTATAGCACTTCCTGATTGGGCGTTGTGGGCACGCTGCCGCTCGATGTCCCGGTTCTTGGCAGTTAAAACACGTGAGAATCCGGCCTTGTGGTCGTATTTCTTGTAACTCCGCTGATTGCGGGTGTTGTGTTCCTCGGGAACTCCCGGCCACATAGGCCAAATCCGGTTCTAACGGCGTCCGATTCCTCGGGGTCGTGATGCTAGCTGGCTGCCAGTTGGTGTGTGCTCGTTCTATACGGCGGCATACTTCCAGGAGGCGACGTACAGATTCCACTTCGTCCAACAGAAACATCCCATCTTTGTATCGGGCGTGAAGGTTGCGGACAACGATCTTCAACTTACTTATCTCAGGCAAAGGTGTGCTCAATCTTTTGAACAACGACTCCATGATCGCTAAATAGATGTCAATTGACTCGTCGACTCCTTGCCGGCGGGCGCGGATCTCATCGTACAGCTGGTCGTCGTAATCGATTGGTACGAAGACGGTACGTAATTGATGTACGAGGTCGTGCCAATCTAAGAAGTTCTGGCGTTGTGCTCGGTACCATATCAATGCCTTGCCAGTGAACAGATCCAATGCTGAGGCGAATAGTTGTTGTCTCGATACGTTCCGTGCGCTGCGCAATTCTTCCACGCGCTCTAGGAATGCACTCAACGACATCTCCTTTTGATCTCCGCTGAACTTTAAGTTCCATTGAGCTGGCGGGATACTCTTGGTTCGCCACGGCTTAACTGGTGGGGTTTCTTCCTCTTCGGTCTCGAGCGAGCTCTCCTCTGATGGACTGAGGTCGGCCCTAGAGGCATCGAGGTCCCCGATAATCGTTCTCTTAGGAGTTGAGGTAATTCTTCGCGCGCGCGTCTTACGATTTATCGTCGTCCAGATGGTTACGAGACGTACTAATAACCGCGACTGTATCGACTTGTTTTCCGCTGATAATGCGGCCATACGGCCGATTCGCGTACCACAATGTGCAACGCGACTCGAGATCCTTTGGAAATCACGAGTCCTCCGGTCTCCTGAGAATGCTTCAATTACCGCTGTAAGTTCCCGAAGGGTATTTTCCACGCCAGTTTGATCCGTTTCGAAGGTGAAAGGGTACTTAGGAAGTCGAAAAGACGTTCCTGATTTCACGAGCGACATCATGTTTTGCAGCAATTCCCGTCGTAAATGAGCGTCCTCGCCGTCGCTGTCCTGTAGTCCGTAGACCGCGGTTTCATATTCTAATTCCGCTGGTGCTAGGTGTTCAACCCGAAATTTAGTAGGCAACGACATGATGCAAATACAGCGTCCAACACAAACACGATCCTTGGTTACGTTCTACTACTTCCCTATACTGGGACTTACTATTGCACAACTCCAAGTCTACTGTCTTTCTTCAATACTCTAACCGTCGAGTGATATCCTGGCTTAACCAGCTCGGTATAAACGTAATACCGTAAATATGAGGAAACTAAATTTCCGCTAAGCGAATCCCGTGTGAATTTTTCAATGGCTTGCCCTAAACCGGCTTACCAACACTAACGTCTCTACAGACGTAAAACCAATGGACGGCCGAACCAACGCCGGTCCGTCTCCAAATATAATTCAACAAACAATTGTTGCAATTACAATTTCAATACAACTGTTGCCAACAATGCAACACCAATTTTCACCGGGAGGTACCTTAGAGTCCTCTACTCAACGTTATAAACAACTCAAAAACAGTAGCTTGTTTGCTCTTTAATCCGTTAGAGACTAAATCGCCAAAATGCGACCAATACGTACAATAGGTCATCCAATATCGAGTATGTGTTAAAACACAACAATACAACACAGTATAGCAAAAGTAATCCAACACAATATCACAAAAAAAAATAATCTAACTAAATTTCTTATTATGAGAACTCTTAAGGAATGGGTCTAGGGGCACAGGAATTAAGTTTGAAATAAGTATAACACAATTTTATTAACCCAATCGTAGTGTAAAATCCTTTTTAGCAAGCAACGGTCTTCTTTTCCGTTGAGCCCCACGTTGGTTTGGCCCCACGTTGGGCGCCAGAAATATATAACGTATATTACGGCCAGACTCCAGCGTTATATAGTTGGCATACGCCAGCGTCCGCTCAGCTCTCTGATCGGTCGCTAAAAACCTAAATGGGGAAAAATATGAAGTCCGTAACCACTGTGAAGTGACTCCAGTGGCTATCAGCTGTCCAGGGCAAGGTAGAAGGCCGCCAGCCCAGTCTAGAGGTAGATTTGACTATGCAGGGTGGTCCTGTAATTATCAATGTCGATGTGCGGCCTAAAATTTATACGGCGCCAGTCACTTCGCTTCTATTGCCCTAAATTCTGGAAGAAAAATAAAACCCCAGGGGAAGGAATAGAGTTCTCGTAATAGAAACACCAAAATTCTCAATAACTAAATTTATTAACAAAAAAATCAGTAACTAACAAATGGTAATAACAGAATAACTAATATTCGTTAAACGAATATTCAATACGCAAAATCTATAAACAAAGTAAATTATTCACTAAATGAATACTCAATACGCAAAATCTATAAACAAAATAAATTATTCACTAAACGAATACTCAATACGCAAAATCTATAAACAAAATAAATATTATTATTCGCACAGCGAATACTCAATAAGCAAAATTTTATAACCAAAATATTAATAATTACAAGATCAATGACTAGTTAAATATTCCCTTTTTAGCTCGGAGTACGACAAAGTTAATACAAAAAAATAAATTATTTAATCTACGAGCAAAATATCTAAGTTAAATCCGAAATTTTAGAAACTAAGTACTCACGAGTGGCCAAAGGAAATTAAACAACTGAATCCTTAACCGGTAATTAATTACAATTTAAACTAACAACTGAATTACTTGTGCTGCGGTATAAATACCCAGTAACATGTGATTGGATTACTTATGCTACAACTGCCCTAGGGCTGCGTGAAGTTTTGCACAGGAATATTATACCACAGTGATTAATTACGTTGAAAAATGGTAACGGTATTCCGGTTGGCAATACCGTTAGGAAAAATCCGGAAGAATTTTAGAATCGGAAAGCCAGCGCTTGTTCAAAACCCGATTTAAATTTTTACTATACTTCTAGCTCGCCTTAACTTTAATGAAAACCCAGCCAGTCTAGTGGCCTCGAAGTCGCGGTGATAAAATATCCAAGGAGGCCAAGAGACTGACTCTCAAAATCCTCTCAAATCCCTTGAAAACCCGTAGTACGTTAACACAAAAAAATCTCTAACGAGATAAAAAAAAGTTAACGTACCACCCAACCCCACACGGCTCTACGGAAATATAACTTTAAACAAACAACTAAATTACTGAAAAATTAGGTGAGGCCTGGCCGATGATGATAAAAAAAAAGAAATGCTTGTGGCTGAGGTTCTGCCCGACTGAAGCTAACGTTAATCCACCCAAATCAAATACAAAGACCGACCCTTGATAACGTGAAAAAGCCGTTAACACGAATACCCGGCCAGGGAATATTCACAGAGAGGGGTTAAACCCATGTGTTTGAGAACTAATTCACAACCTCGAGTTATCAAGGGGATAAAAAAATGTTGACTTACGGACAGACTGAATCTACAATTAAATAAACTAATTCAACCCTGAGCGAGACTGCTCTGACTAACTACGCGCCCCAACACGATTCAGCGCGTCCAACTTATTGTAGCTTAGGGCCTTAGGACGTAGAAAATATATGCTTCACAATAGGGGTGGCACCATGTGCTCACTCAACTCAAAATACAAGTACAATACATACACATTCATAAAAATGGCCAAAATTATCAGTGTGTACCCAAAAACATCTATACGGGGACGTATTACGCCTCAACACAACCTGGAGGTCCGATACGCCACACTCATAAAGATATTTTTGTTACAAATCATCAAACAAATATCATAAATTAGTACTCATCTGAGTTGCAGACAAAAACAATCTCCCTGTTTCCACGGCTAGATACAATAAGTAGGTTATGTACTCTCTGGACGGTGATGTAGTTTTAAGGTTCCGCTACAAGGTGCTTATTCCTTTGCGACCGGTTGAATACTCGGATAACTTCAGAAATTATTCCTCCAGCCGATATATACTCTCAAATAGGCACAACTGTGCAAATTTTTTGCCTCTATCGTACCGCCACTGTATGAATAACAGTTAAAAATACAATTAGTGAAACTGGAGACCATACAACAGTTTCGCGTGCGGAAATAAAAGAAAGGTGATACCTTACCTCGTGGTCGGTGGCTTAAATGGTTTTCTTAAACTCCGAACTTTTGATCAGAAAAGAAAATTCTCATCCGGATATCTCCGTGTCTTCCCTACGAAGACAGTATAACGCCAAGCAGTCTCCGCAAAAACGAATTCCGTGTTGCCTTCAATTTCCTCTAGGCTTATACATGGAAGTTTCACTGCACGTGCCGTTAGTTTTTCTTTCTGGTCAAATTTTTCTGATAACACCACTGTTCGTAAGTTTAAGAGAGAGCCAAAACGCGGCTTCCCATCTGTTTTATAACCTTTTTTTCCTCACCCCTCTACCGGGTTTACCACTCGCGCATGTCAGTGCAGAAATACGTCTAGTTACGTTATTACGACCAAATATTCCCAGAAATTTATTTACTATTGAGGATTATAATTTCTTGTTCTTTTTTTTTTTTTTTTTATATAAGGTAGGTGTATCATTCAAACATATTCCGCACGCTAACTGTTGTACTTTCCAGGTTTCCACGACGTATATATCCCAAAACAGGTTAAATAGAAATGTCAAAAACAATTAACCTCAAATTAAGTGACATCTCTAGTATGTTTTTGCATTCGGAAGCAGATGCGGTGCTTGTTGTCATAAATGCTGTCCTCTAAGTGGGTTGACAGGACCTATTCAGTTGGTTTTGCACAAAATTACCCCATACTGTATCCTTTTATAAGCTTAGAATAAGTTTTCCGTACGAAGGTAGGTTATCGTTTAACTAGATTTTAAAGCGCTGTGTTTCGGCTAGGATAGCCCGTAACAATATACAGTCCAGATGCTTTATATTATAGAATAATGATTTTATAAATATATAAATAAGGATTCGAAGATATATTTACAGGTTACGTTTTTAAATAATATGAAAATCGAAATATCTTTAGTATTTATTTAATTAACACTAAGTAATCATTAATATTTTGTTTTAGAATGCATAATGGCGTATTGTTTTGCTCCAAATTGTAACCATTACAGCTACATTCTTAATTGCAAATTTTTTCGTTTTTTGACAGATGAAAATGATAAACAATAATTGATAAAATAAAAACAACATATTGTTCTTTCAAATCATTTATATATGGCATACACACTTATTGCTATGTTACTTGCCATAATAACGATTATTAACGTAAAATTTTCAAAATTAACCTGCAAAATAATATTGTTCTGCAAAAATAATGTCATATTAAATTATAATGTATAAAAGAAGAATTTTAATAAATAAATATTTACTAGTAGTTTTGATGTGAGGTATTCTCTTACTTTGAAAACTTAATTTATATTTCCAAAATACAATTTAACAAAAAAACAACATGCTAAATTCAAATAAAAGGATTCCAACCGCGAGACGGCAGCACTCAATCCCATTTTATGACGTAATTACTAATATGGTCTATTACTTACAAAGAAATCTAAAATATATGCAAAAATTTCAACACAAAATCAAAAATTTTAAATTTGGATAATGATTTGTAAAAATAAAGATTCCAGTCCTGGGCTCTGCAGGGTATACATATGGACCCCAGTAATTTGTACCAGTTTTCCCCGTTCCTGGACACCTACAAAAACCTCATTCTTCATATCAATTTGAATGTTTAAAAAATAAAATAAACTTAAAAAATAATGTAAAAACATCAAAGGTAAAAACTCCCTGTCATTTAATATAAAACATGTTGACCTACTTATAATTGCGATTAAAATCCCGCAAGTACTTGAGCATTAGATAGCACAATTTTAAAGCCCATTAACAATATGCAAATAATCTCGTTTCCTTGGTAAGGAGTTAAATACTTCGCCTTATCGTCCGCTGCCCGCAACACACGCCCGCTATGTGGGTCATCGATTGTTGCAAATAAGATGTAATGCAAAAGTGCTTCCTTGGACAATTTACAAGGTGACAGCGTAATACTGGTTTATAAGATTATTTGTGTAAGTTAATTGTAAACAGCGTAGTTGGAATAACTTACATTTTTAATAAAATCAGGTTGTTTACCTTTGGAACTACCAAATATAACTGAAATAAGTATTCGAATTTGATTATTAAAGCTGTTTTACATTGTACTATTCACTACTTTTTCAAACTTCTAACAATTTTTTCTGTAGTAAAAAACGATAAAAAGAGGCATTTAACACCTTCTGTCTTTTGTTATTTCTTACTGCCAATTTAAAATTGCCTTCAGAGCCAGTGGCGCACCCAGGAATTTGTTCTGTGGCGGGGGGTCGGAAGACAAAATTATATAAAAATTATTCAGTGATGATATAAAAAAAAAGGCCCTCACTTCTGAAATACAAGTAATGATCTAAAAAAAAAAGGTCTTCATCTCTATTTTTAAATACAAATACATATATTTATCTAAAAAAATTGGTATTTCCCTCTTTCGGGGGGGGGGGGGGCTGTGTGCGTCACTGTTCAGAGCTCTTATTAATTAGTTGACTGTTCATTAACAAGAGAATGAGGAAGACAGAGAGAGATAGAGAGAGAGAGAGACAGAAGAATTTGTCAATAAGTCATAATTTGCGTCTTGAATTCATACTAAGAATATTAACAAGAATAAAGGTAATAAAGTGGCAAAATTCCGCTTTCCGCTGTCTGTACATATAATGCAAGGGCCGGTTGAGCGACGTTCTACCTACATATTGCAAACCAACAACCGTGTTGAACGGTGGCAGAACTGACAACTGACCTGTTTATCGGGGACACGTTTACTTAGCCGGATCACTGAGCCGGATCAATGAGCCGGATCAATGAGCCGGATAACTGAGCCGGCTCAGCAAACTGAACAACCTCCACTGATCCGCTTCCGCAAACTGAGCCGAAATTCCCATTTCTTGCGGATATTATCTTATAATCACTGGAAACGTGTAGAAATCACATATGAGAACGAAAAAATAAGAAAACGAATATACCCTCTAATTTTATTAATATAGATCAGTGTTTCTCAACCAAAAACGCACGGCGGACCAGTAAAATATATAATTTTCTAACGCGGACCACTAATAATAATTGTTGGTTCATTTTTTGCAAGAAAACAAAAATGTTTCATGTGCTACTAAATACATTTATTTTATTTGTAGAAATTCACAGAAAGTTTACAGAAAATAAACAAAATATAAATTATTTACATAAAAAATGTGCCTAAAAAATAACAAAAAAAAAAAACTGCGAAAAACTTTCGCGGACCACTAAAATTATCTTGCGGACCACCTGTTGAGTAACACTGATATAGATGAGTCATCGTATGTACCGTTACAAAATATCATGAACCGAATTACAATTTCCTTCATCTATATAATTGAAGTTTCTTTTGTTGTGTTGCAGGTAGTGACGGCATTAGGTAAGACATACCACCAGAAGTGTTTCCTGTGCGGACGATGTCGCCAGGCTTTCCCGACTGGCGAGAAGGTCACTTACACGGGCAAGGAGGTGCTCTGCCAGAAATGTGTTCAGATACCGGTGCGAGAGACTGTCTCGCCCAAAACCAGTCCCAACGTAGACGGCAGCCCCAATGGTAAATATCTTAAATACCAATATAAAACTGCTGTAAATAAACAAAAAATTAAAAATACCTACTTGTTTCATATTTTCCAATAAAGACACATTTGAAAGCTTATCAACACGCTTAAGAAAAGACCATTGTATTTATAATTAATCCAAATTTTTATTTATTATTTTTGTACCGTTTTCATTTTTGTAAAAATAAACTAAGAGAAAATTTTGATTTCAGTATAAGCTGTTCACTTTTGTAAGAACACACTAGATCTGGTTATTTTGGTTACTTTTATGGTGTGTTACTGACTTTAAATGTCAATTAAAAATATTCCTTACGCTGTAAAACAGACTTTAGGTTGATAAGGTTTTGATCATTATAATTACAGGCTGTTCCAAACGCTTAAGCGGAACCAAATGGGAATTTTGTTCTTTTAGGTTGTTACGAGAAGGGATCTAGCTTGGGTTATTTCATTTTTCACGTTGGAATATCAAAATTTAAAATGAAACAATGAAACTATGGAAACGAATGACATATGTCAAAATTAAATTTTTTTTTTTTATATTTTAATGACAAAAAAATAAATAAATGGGAAATTTGTATTAAGAATGACACAAAAAATCAAAATATAAAGAAAATGACATATTAAAATGATATTAACCTTAGCCAAAAAATTTTTATTGTATGTATGGTTTACAAAGCTTAAACAAAACGTCCGAAAAGCACGATTTAAACGATGAAAGTAACTAGATTGCAAAATCTAGTTCCGCCTAACCGTTTGGAACAGACTGTAAGATATAATTTTTCATTATGACATATGTCAAATGGATCGAATTTTTAAAAGGATAAAAATATTTGACCTATGAAAAAAATATATCATCTACAGAATAGTACCTATGAAAATAATAGTTTACCTATGTATTAAATAATTGATCTATGGTTTTAATTTTTGAACTATGGAATTAATTATTGAGCTATAGAAATATTTATCGACCTATGAAAATAATTATCAACCTATGTAAATATTTAATAGATCTATGGAAATAATCATATACCTACTGATATAATTATTGATCTATAAAATTTATACTTGACCTATAAGTACTCTTGCACTCTATCGCGAAGCGAGCTACCCATCTTCTAGTTTAATGTCAAAACACTATCTTATGTTAGGTTAGGTTAGTAAGGGTTTGGTTAGAAGAAGCCGAGCGAAGCGAGCTACCCATCTTCTAGTTTAATGTCAAAACACTATCTTAGGTTAGGTTAGTAAGCAGATGTCACTACTGTCTATAGGTAGTTTATTATAGATCAATTGATAATTTTTTATAGGTCAACTATTAATTTACTATAGATCATTTTTTAATTATCTATAGGTAAATGATTGATTTTTCTATAGGTAAAAATATAAAATTTCATAGGTAATATTTGAATTATTAATAGATCATAAAATTAGGATCCTTTTTAAAAAAGTGACATTTTTTAATACCAACATGACATACAGCTTCAAAGGTACAAACTATTGAATACAAAATTCCCTCTTAGTTTGTTCTTACAAAAGTGAACCGGCTATATTCGCTTGCGAATTTACTCGTTGCTACCAAACTCGCTCAGTGTAAGCCCGCTGTCTAAAGTCGATTCAAGTTAATTATGAAATGACGTCACAGTTGAGAAATTTGCTTCGTTGCCAGTTGTTATTTGTTTACAAATGTCAAAAAATTATTTGATCCAACCAGTTCCAAAAATAAATTGGAAACCTAAATTTCCTAGGAAGTAAAGGGGTTAATATGAATTATAATATCTTTTTTGTATATTTAAATTCGAAATTTTTATTTGTTCTTATCATTTATATAGCCTGTTTCTTTAGTTTAAGCGTAACTATATTTTGACAACTGGTAATTCTTATCAGTTAAATGAAGCTTTTGATAATTTTTTTTAAGCAAAATCTGACTTCAAACATGAAAAAAATATCTCGTGACAACTTAAGAAAATTAAAATTCTATTTGGTTCCGCCTAAAAGTTTGGAATAGCTTGTAAGCACGCCATTTGCTCGCTGTCTTTCAGCTCAATTAATAAGGGCCAAAACCATCCTTTAGGTGCGGTTACTTAGAGCTTTCGGCATTTTATTATAATAATATTTAATACAATTCAAAATAAAATGTGAATTTAATCTGACTCGCCCAGAAGATGTTGCAACGTAAGAAAGGGCTACCAACCTGTAGAAACCAAATGTAACAATAGAGTAGTGCTTACGCGTTAGTTCCATAACGTTTTGACATTGGCAATTAAATTAAACAAGTGAGACGTCATTTCATAGTTAAGTTGATTGAACTGTACTAAACTCACCGTTCACTTTGCTTCCAACGAGTAAAGTTGAAGACTTGACTATTTACTCGTTACTCGCTCGATATATTACCATCTGGCTAGTAAAATTTGTAAAATAAGAAAGATGCTTTATTTTATTTTATTTAAAAAGAAATATATTTAACATTTTTTTGTCCACCATAAGTATATTCGCGATTGAAACTAACGTTGGCGGCGCTGCGTACAACAGCTAATGGCGGAAGAGAAGCGTATATATCAGAAGTTTTTTCTTAATATTTATCTGTTCAAACAATATTTCGGCAAAAAGCACTGTATTTAAGTCACTATATTTTAAAATACTTCTTAATTCACATAAACTGCAGCACAACACGCTACAAATATTATCCAAATATACGCTTCTGTTTAATTTAGCCAGTCACCACCAGATGTCTCACTGTTATTTGCAGTCGCGAATAGTATTGGCCATTGTATAAAAAACCACAGCTATTGTTTAAAAATGTTTTTGCTAGTTTTCCACTGCTACCGTATTTGCTTAAATAGTGTTGTTAATTTCAGGAAGAATAATTGCTTCACCTCAGACTAGCCCCACCACAAATAACCCCAACGGTACGTCTATGCACGTTTAGAATAGTATCCCAGTAGAGTAGACTAGATTTCATACTAACTTTTATACTAATAAAAAAATTTCAATACACTAAAATCTATTCCATAATCGATTTATTATTTTATAAACTTTCAAGACTTGAATGAAACACTAAATATTTCTTTTGATACAAGTTCATCAAGAACTAAAAGTATTAGGTTTTTTTTTTTGTTTTTTAAATTTTTGCGTTAAAAAACTTAACAAGTGTTATAAGATCTTTTGTAAACAATCGAAAACGAAACATTCATTGGCCAGACTGTTACTACACAGTATTTGTAACATTATGGATATTGGTCTGCCACCTTACGTGGAATTTTGATACTAAGGTTGCCTTCAAAGCTCTTAAATTAGTCGACTATAGGCTATGACTTGTGCACTGTTGATTACCACTAACAAGTTTGTCATATGGTAACATGAGCAATCGTTCAAAGCTCTAAATTTAATACGTTATACATTGTCGATTGTCGATAGTTTTACAAACTTATAGTTAGTGAGTTGTTTTAATGAGACAGACATATAAACATAATAGCTATCTCGGTCTAACTCGCCCAAAATTACAAAGATGAACAGTAAATATGATCAATTTAGGTAATTAGATTAGGTTTAGTTAGTAAAAATCTAGAACAGCAGAATTAGTAAAACGATAATAGATAATAAACATTTTACGAAGCCACCGTAGTTGGTCGCACAGATGTCGCACTATTCGTAATGCACTAATTTCCTTAGCTGTAAACGCTGCATTGAACGTTAAAACTATCTACTAAACATATCCATAACGCGCAGTTAACAGTTAACTAATTTAAAGAGCTCTGAACGCAGCTTTAGGATAGAAATTCATATTTATTTCTACCTAATTAAGCCGCATTCAGAGCTCTTTAAATTAACACGTTATAGTCTGTTCGTTGTTACGCTGTAAGTTATGTTTCTATGGATTGTTTTAACGTTGTAAGCACCGTTCACAGCTAGTTAGAAATTAATGGGTTACGAATAGTCCGCATCTGTGTGTTTACCAACCAACTACATCGCTTCGTAAAATAAATTTTTATCGCTTTTATAATTCTGTTGTTTTAGATTTTAACAAACTTTGTAATTTTGAGCAAGATTTGTTAATGATGACATTATGTTAGGTTATGTAAAGGCATACGATAACTATGGTGTCAGTGATAGAATGCGATAGGCAATGTGTTTATTAAATCTGTCTCATTAAATCACCTCACTAGCTATTGTCAACTGACAATAACTGAAGCGCCTCTAGTGAGATTTTGAGAAACTGACAGGTGGAGGATAGTCGAGTTTGTTTACTGTTGTTTTCATAGCGAGTTTTTAAAAAATGTCTTTAAAATGGCAAGAAAAAATTAAATGTAACGTGAATTTTTGTGTTTATCTTTGCAATGCAAAAGTAGGTCGTGATAGAGACTTAAGTTTTCATCGTGTTCCGAAACGTGGCAAAAAAGCCTTATTACCTTCAATTATAACCCTAGAGGTTACTTGGGCACTGAGAAAACGGAAAATTTCACATTGACCAAACCAAAACGCAAACCTCATATTGAATAATAAATTAATTTCAATAAATATCACATGAAGATACCATTGAACCTGTCAAAAATATCCTATCTGCGTCAGCCATGATGTACAATGCAGTGGCGCCTCTATCGGTAGTGTCAGATGACAATAAGTTTAGAAAAATTTCCACAATCCATAACGAACAACGTATTGAATTTAGAGGTCTGAACGGTTTCACGTCTTACCATATGACAAACTTCTAGTGACAGTAAACAGTCTATAAGCTACATTGTATAAGCTATTGATTTAAGAGCTCTCTATTTTGAATTTATTATTCCTATTTTCGGTATTAAAATGTTGTATGCAGTACGTGTGTAAAGGACTCTTTTTAACTTCGTGCGAAACTTTGCACTTGATTAAAAATACTTTCTTTATACACTAATTGCGTAAATAACTATTTTATGTAGCTCTTATAATTTTTGAAATAAATTAATGGCCTTAATATAAATACCGTTGTATATTGAAAAAAATATTCAGTTTTTTATTCAAGATTAACGCATTATAAATACAATACAAGATTAAAACATAAGTATTTGTTTATAAAAAATTATAAATATGATTCATATGTATCAAAATAATTGCGACCTTATCATTTTCATTAAAGGTAGTATTAACAACTAGTGTTCATCATAGTATTACAGACACAATTTTAAATCTATGAATTTTATTTTCAGTTGAATTTTATTCTTGTTCGGCGTATAATTTAAATAATATGAACGTTACACCACCAATAAATCAAAGAAGGTTTTCAGGTTTGTTTGGTCCAAACTTATTCGTTTTTATCATTTTCAGTATTTCTTTCAGCTAATTGCTTATTTCTTTTTCTTTATCTGTTATTATCAATTATGAAAAAATTGATAAATGTAAAATATATTTTAGAATAATTAGTTTAGATATAATTCTGTAACATATTTAAGATGTGTATTGATGATTCAGGAGATAAAATCAATAATATGGGTGATTTTGTTAGTTATTGTAAGAAAAACAGTTCATAAAAACGTGTATTTAATTCTCAAAAGGTTTCGAGGTACAGTTGTTTAAATCCAGCGCAAATTGTTCTTCTATTGCTCTTCTTAAGGGTGGGGGGGGGGGTTAATTTTGCATTTTTTAAGCATATTTTTAAGAACGATTTGTGGAAATCTGGTAAAGGTAAGTTAAATGGGTAAGCTAAAAGTCTATCTTAAAGAACAACACTTGAAGAGTATTGCGTTAAATTTTTATTGAAAAATGAGCCATTGGCGTCATTTTTTAGTAAACACTCAAAAAAAAAAGTTGATTTGCGGTGTATACGATATCTAGTAACACAATCATCTGAAACATATAATTCAAAAAGTTTTGGTTAGTTTAAAAGTTTCTTCAAGTAGTGACGTCGAGTTTTTTTTGTTAAATTGAGTTTTAAATTTTTGGTACGACCTTAAAATCAAAAAATCGAAAAAAAACGTAAAAAATCGTGTTTGGTAAACGGAAAAATGGTTATAAAAAAAAAAATATTCAAAATAAAAGCAAAAACTCAACGTCACTACCTAGTAAAATGATTTATAAAGAAGTGTGCAAAATTTCAGAAAGATCCATTCATTAGTTTTTGAGTTATGATGTACACCGCATCAAAAAAAGCTATTTTTCAGAAAACGCGTTTAAAAATAAAGAATGTTATTTTATTAAATAAATATTAAATTTTTTTCCTCTACTTACATAAGTAAAGGAAAAAATGAGAGAGTCCCCTCTCTAAGAGTATAAAGCAGCTGATATCGATATTAAAGCCACATACATACGATAGGCGCGAAAAAACAAATAATAGGTACTAGTATTAAAATGAGTATATCTCAGTCAATTTTGCTCCGATTAACTTGAAATTTTAATGGGATACTCTTGAAGATATATACAATCGAATAAGCCAATAAAAAAAAATTGAAAAAAAATCATCAAAAATACCATACCCCCCCTCCTTAACTGTGCACAAAGATATCTCTACCGTTCTATCCGTTAACTCAGTGGTTCCTAAACTTTTCGGTTCCCGGCGCCCTTAATGTATCAGATTTTTTCCGCGGTGCCCCAAGTCAAAACATTGGTCTAATTAACGCAGTTGGAGGAATATTGAATTGTTTTCGATTTCCGCAGCGCACAGTTTGGGAATCGTTGCGTGACAAAACATTAAAATGCAATGAAAAGGACATTTTATAATGACAATCAATTTAATCTAGAATTTGCAATGTGAGTATGATTTACAAAGCTTAAACAAAATTACCAAAAGTCCCAATTAATAAATAAAAATTACTAGATTTCAAAATCTAGTTCCGCCTAAACGTTTGGAATAGCCTATACAGTATTTAATATTATATTTTATAATACTACCCAGCTCCTAGCGGTAGCGTAACAAAATAAATGTAAATTAGGCAACCCATTATACTCTTAGGGGCAAATCCCCCTGCCATCTCCACAGGGTCTTAGCTTCATAACAAACAGTACTAAGGCATAGCGCAGCGTTTCTCAAGCGGGGGGCCGTGAAGGCTTCGTCGGGGGGCCGCAAAGTCATACAAGATCGAAACATGAAAATATAATAAAAATGCACTCAATCTTACAAGATATAAATTTTATTCATATTTATAAATACGAGTGTCTTATATTGATATTCATAAAAATATACCTTTCACAACATAAATAAAATAAATATTCTTATTACTATTAATTACTTATTATTAATTTACTTATTTTGACAACTAATTTAAACTACAGGCTATTTCAAATGTTTAAGTTGTCACTAGCTAACTTTATAATGAGAAAATGGGATTTTACTAAGCAAAATGACCAAAAGCTTCATTTAATCGATAAAAATTACTAGATTTGAAAATCTAGTTCCGCTTTAACAAAAGAAACAGACTATAAGTAGACTATATCAAGATCAAATAAATTGTATGTGTCGGTTAATGGGTTCGCGTTGGAGGCACTTATTTTCCAGTTGTGCTTTGAAGTAGGTACGATTTGAAAGTGCAATATTTGTTATTATATATTTTTTTAATTGCTCTCCGAACTACAGGTAACTCAAGAGTAAGGATGCGAATGTGTTTAAATTAAAATGGAAGACACTTTGAACATTTGTAAATAACAATACTTTACTTTAAAATCGTTATAGGGACTATAATCGTCATTTAAAAATATCACAGTTTTTTGTCAACCGTAAAATATATTAAAAAAATGTTTAAGGAAAAGTTCTATCCAAATATATCCAATATGACATACGTTCCTATTTAATAAATCGAAATTGTGCTTGATGTCCTGTACTTCTGGTTTTTTTCCGGAAAATTTCAATAATACCATTCAATTTTGTGGATAAATTTTAGTTCAAAATTGACGTGTGAGTGACGTGTGAGCAACGTCGTCTTTTCGAAAAAACTCGTGTTCTCATCCATGTTATCTTGATATATATATATGTACATTATTATTAATAATTAATATATATATATATATAGGGGGGGGGCCGCAGACAATATTTATATAATTTGGGGGGTCCCAGGCCATAAAAGGTTGAGAAGCACTGGCATAGAGCATGCTGTGTCTATTTATATAGATTTTTAACCTACGTTAATAATCAAATATGAGGAAATTATCGTTTCAGATTCGATTTTATTCAGTACTAATAGAAAAAGCAAGTTTTAAACTATTAGAATCAGGTTTTTTCTTTTTTCTTTTTGAATACCTGGGCCAGTTCGTGAACCAACAACTTGAAAAAACTATGAGTAAGCCGTCTACAATTTTACATATTAAAAATTGCGTTGGTCCATTATTTCTTCTGATGTAAATCCAACAACAGCCGCAATTTGGCTATCACTCACGCCCTGAACTTAGTATATTTTACACATACCATAACTGCGTATATTTTTTGAACTTTATGATATCTGAGAACTCTACGCAAGGTATAACACAAGAACTGATATATAAACGGTAGGTATTTGCACACGCATATGATAGGTATGGAAGAAGAATTCTTGTCGAATTCAAGTTGTAGCCCATTAAATGAGAAATAAATACATGTTAAAAAAACGTTTTTTTACAAAGACCGATGCTGTCGCCCTACAAAATATGTTCTGAATCATTTCGTTAAACATATGATTTTATTTGCTGCCAAACAACTATTTTTCAGCATTTCAGCACATCTGTTTCATAAACTTGTCTACTAATTTACTACAATTTTTAATATATCACTATTTAACCCTTTCACGAAATACACTATTCAGTACTTTTTTAAGAATTCAGTTATGCTTGGTTTATATCCGGAACAAGAATAAGGAATAGGAAATAAGAATAGTACACAAGATGTTAAAACATGGCTACGCCGTATATCGGTTTATGTAGGAAGGAAATTTAACTTAAACATAAGAATAGTTGGTAACTTTCAACATTTTATTCTTATTTCAAGAATAAGACAAGATAAGCCTGCGCACAGCAATCAAATGTCTGCCGTAATAAAGTTTGTTCAACAGATGTTTTTCAGTTGTGTGCAGAGGGTTGTAAACAACAATAAAATGTTTTTAACGGTAATAAACGAAATTTTTTAAAAGGTTTTATGAATCAGAACCTGTCAAGTGACAAACGTTAAACACAGGCCAACGCAAGTACGCAGGCGCAGCGACGAAATGTTATGTCCTATATAAACGGTTTAATATTTTTTATTTTTGTGTACTATTCTTATTTCCTATTCCTTATTCTTGTTCCGTATATAAACCAACCATTAATACTGTGAATTACGTTCATTTGCATTTACATCCGACTTAAATTACAGCCACTTTTTGACTTAATCTACGCACTTCCTGTTTACGTTTGACGAAATCCGAATTACATCAGCCAACAAGCAAGCATTTTGACTCGGACCAGGCCCCATCTTTTTGTTCAGTCGTTTAATCTAATGCTGGATCCACCCGCTCGCCCGAGCGGCTCGGACGAGGCGCTCGGCGAACGATGGCAATACGAGTGCACCGTCCACATGCTTGCCAAGACTCGCGATACGCTCTGTCATTGTTCAGACGTATAGCACGATGGGAGACGTAGACCTTGAAGCCACTGCATGCATCATTCACTTTCTTCCTATCTTTATGGTCTCTGTTTTTTGGATCCCATATAACAGGCTCGGCTTGCTAACAGTCCAAAAATTTCAAGACCGTATCGTTCGCCCATTCACTCATTGTACTTATTCAAATTAATAACAGGAATAAACAGGAACTGTTCAATTACAGCGCGAAACGTGTTTCTGCCGAGAGTTCTACTGTATACTGTACAGGTGGGCCTTATTTTACGCCGCTTTATTTTACGCCGGTTGGCAGCGACCTTAAAATAACGCCGCTTTGAAACAGTTCAACGTCGGAGTCGGGTGTCGACGATTCAGGGGTCGAAGCGGGGATGTCTCGTGGTTTACGCAGTCGCAGTAATCGCACTACTGAGACGTATTCAGTTGTAAAATAAATTTAACTCGCTTAAGAGTGTCTGCTTTATGATATGTACATATTTAAATGTAAATAAATCTAAATCTAATATTTAATATAATCTAAATTTAATAATTTTTAATTTTTCTATATTATTTTTATTAACTTACTTTTAAAATTTAATTTAAAATTATTGAGTAATAATTATAATTTTCATTAATACCAATGGATGATATATCTAAAAAACACGATAGAAAACAACGTAGGTCTATTTCGATTGAGACAAAAATTAAAGTTATTAAAAGAATAGAGAATGGTGAAACTCGTCCGAAGATTTGTAGATGCCTAAACTTACCTCCATCAATGGTGACTACAATAATGAAAAATGCAGATAAAATTTAAAAATTAAGACATTTGCAAGACAGATCATGATTGCGAACGCAGTTCAACTATAATAAAAAATATCAAAACATCTATGGAACCTTACATAAGCCTTCTGCGTGAAAGAAAAAATAAAGAAAAATAAATTTTTAATATTCTTTCAAAGGTTTTGTTTTTATTTTTGATTATAATTTTGATTTCTGTTTTAATTTTTGTTTATTTGTATCGTATTGTTGCATTGTATTGTATGTTCTGTAATAATATTATAATTTTCTGTATATATAAGTAATAAATAAAGAAAAAACAAAAATAATTTAATAAAAAACAAAAATATTAATTTGAATAGAATGTTAATCCGTCTCTGGAATGAACATTCCTTGCTTTGATTTGCGCCGCTTTATTTTGCGCCGGTACGTAACACCGGCGTAAAACGAGGCCCACCTGTATTAGCACGGACGAGCGTGTCGATGGAGCATTCGTCGCTCGGGATAGCCGCTCGCGTTCGCATTCGTCTCCTTTGATAAATACCGACATTATAGGGAGCGATGGCGCATCATAGCGAAACACCACGCACTAAGGCGAACGCAGCCTCCACACGCCCGGATTCGTGCTGTTTCGCGTCGACTCGGCCAATGTGTGGAGCCGGCATAAGATAATAATAATAATAATAACAACGCAGCACTATAAGTCATGGCTCTATAAGCCACGGCTTGTTGACCAACTGTTCTTCATTGATTCACATATCCTACGTAATTTTGTGAAAGGGTAGCATTACACATACACACACTTACTAACTAACACTCCCCAAAAGTCCAAACCTCAACTAAAACCTCTAATGTTGCAGAATGTGCCGGTTGCAAGGAAGAACTGAAGGAGGGCCAAGCTTTGATCGCTCTAGATCGTCAATGGCACATCTGGTGCTTCAAGTGTGGAACCTGTGGTTCAGTCCTTCACGGAGAATACATGGGCAGAGATGGAGTACCATACTGCGAGAGAGATTACCAGAAACAATTCGGAGTCAAGTGTGCTTATTGTACACGTTATATTAGCGGCAAAGTTTTACAGGTAAGATTAGATAGTCATAATTTAGGTAAAATTCTAGGAACATCGCCCCTGGAGCCCGTATGTTATTTATTGAATGAAAAGACACAAAAAGTGTAGAAAATAAGAAAACACGGGTTCTAAAAACTTCTTTTTTAGGGTTTTGTAGGTATGACCAAAAACCCTTATACCATCATTTTGTCGTCTCTCTGTCTGTCTGTCTGTCTGTCTGTCTGTCTGTCTGTCTGTCTGTCTGTCTGTCTGTCTGTCTGTCTGTCTGTCTGTCTGTCTGTCTGTCTGTCTGTCCGTCCGTCAGTCTGTCTGTCTCTCTGTCTGTCTGTCTGTCTGTCTGCCTGTTCGGTAAAATATGTAGCCAAACGGCTAAACCTAGAGAGTTTAAATTTGACATGCTTATACAACTCTTTGACCCGCAATTAGGAAAAATACTAAAATATCTAAAAAACATATCCCCCTAAAAATATAAAGAAATATGTGCTCATCGAAAAAAAAAATATATTTTTTAAAAATTCTGCGTAAAGTATCAAATGAAAGTCCTTAGTAGGTGGATTAACGATCAAAATTATATTTTTGCAAAATAAATTATTTTGACGCGATTTTTGCCAAAAATGTACAAAAAAAAATTGTCCCACACCCTGTAGCCCAGATGGTTTAAACTAAAAATCTGAAAAAATTTTAAGTAATGTACATTTGTGTGAACCGGAATAGTACAACAGGAATTTTTGATCAGATTATGTTTTCGGAAAATAACGCATTTTTTGTGTTTTTAACTAAAATATGTTAAATATTTAATTCGCTACGTAACATAGTAGATAAGTAGGCGTTCATAGCGTTTCGTCGTTTATTTGTGATTTGCAAACTAGAGTTCGAATCCTGTCAATTTTAATTTTTCTGTTTTTTTTTGCATTTTTATTTTGTTTAAATTATTTTGTCAAAATTCTAGTTATATTTTGGTAAATGTTGCTTTTAATTTTTAAAAGCGTAAATTTAATAACCAGTGTGAAGTGTTCTATTACATACATTTAATTCTATGTTTGAATGTATATGAAATCAGAGGGCGAGGCTTATGATTTAAGCAACCAATAGAAGCCGTAGGCGCAATTTTCAAAATCTTAATGTACCTTGCTATATATATAAAAAAAAATACTGCACTTATTTAGAAACTTAAATACACTCATACCTCGCTATACGGCCGCTCTTTATACGGCTTTTCGCTATAACGGCCTTCTTTAATTATGGCACTTTTTCGATATACGGCCCAAAATGTTTCGTTAAACGGCCAAAAAAATAATAAATGTGAAAAAAATATGGCCAGAAAGAATAAAAACTAATGATCCTTAAGTTGATTCTATTTCTGAACTTCGACAAACCATGTTGAACCTAGCAAATGATCTTGGTTTTGAGAATTCGGAATTGATTCGTTATACGGCTTTTCGCTTTGCGGCCAACTTTTCTGGAACGTATCTAGGCCGTAAAGCGAGGTATGAGTGTAATGGTATTAGGCATTCGAATAAAATTCATAAAAAAATATTTTGACCTAAAATTTGTTATGGCATCCCAAATAATCATCATTCAGTTACTAAATACCTGCGAAACCCTTAAATGTGTGAAAATTCACACTTCACATCAATTTTTTTTTTTTTTTTCGCCAATGTAACATTTTTGTGGTTTGATTATAACTTTCTTTTTGTTGTAGGCTGGTGATAACCATCACTTCCATCCAACATGCGCGAGATGTACCAAGTGCGGAGATCCCTTTGGTGATGGCGAAGAGATGTATCTTCAAGGCGGTGCTATCTGGCATCCACGCTGTGGTCCAGGACCTACTGAAAATGGTACGAACGCTTTCTTTAGATTGTCCCACTGCAATCGCCTTCGGCTCGAGTGATGAACTTCACCTTCGTGCAAATCTTCAAATCAATTGATTCATCCATTTGATTACATTCTATAAATTCTTGTTCCTCAGTTTCCGCATCCTCGGTATCAGGGCCGGATTAACCTATTTTGGGGCCCTAGACATTTTTCCCTACCGGGCCCCCACAAGAAATAGACAAAAAAAAAAAACTCCCCAAAAAATTAGAAAACAAATGCAATTAAAAAAATAAATAAATAAATAATGTTCCTGGGGTAGTTAAAAAACTAATGCATATGTTAATTTTTTATTAAAATAAGAATTTTCAATACAAAACAAAATAAATTTTGGTTTTTATTCCAATAGAATCAATAGGGAAAAACGAAAATTCAAAAATTCAATTTTCTCGCTTTTAATTCTGCAAAATTATCAATTATATCATCATAATTGATATTGTCCAAAGCATTTTGTTCGATATATAGTACAGCTAAAGAAGTTAATTTTGATTGGCTTAATGAGTTTCGTAAATAATTTTTTACACGTTTTAATACTGAAAACGACTTTTCACCAGATGCATTTGATACAGGCAAAGTTAAATATATGCGCAATAAGATATCTTTATTTGGAAATGTGGATACAATTTTTGTGGTCTTTATGAATTGTAGCATATCAGATGGCAACTTTAAATTTTGGCTTTTACAAATTAACATAATTTGCAACAGTTCTTCGTCCAATTCTTCAGTATCAATGTCTTCATTGTACCATTTTTTTAGCAATGCGGTATGTTCAGATCTAATTGATACGTCGTCATCTAAGTCTGTATGAAATATTTTAAAAATCTCGTGAATGTCTTTGTAACTTTTGCTACGTAGTTTTAGTTCAAAAGATATTTTGTCACAAATCACATAAAAACAATTTCGTTTAAAGGCTTCTTGACCCTGACTACAAGAACTTACGCCTTCCTCATCACGATGAACTTCATCAAAAAATCCTTTCCTTTACCGGGACCTTTTTTTTAATCGTAATTTTTTTTCTGACGCGTTTAATGCCTCCGCTTCTATTTCGGGAAATAAACTTCTTAAACTATTAACGTAAGTAAATAAATTGTCAAAAATATTTGCCGCAAACGAGATTGGCATAATAGGATCTTGTAAGTATTTACTGCTTGCATTTATTCTGGAAAGAATTATATCCCAAATAACTGTTAATAAAATTAATTCTAAATTATTAATTTTGTTTGCTATTTCTCGTGATTCCACTTTTACAGAACATTTCTGAGATTCATCTAGAGATATATCAAGTAGAGCATTTTTTATTGCCTTTTGAATTGTCTTAACTGCATTTAAGGCAATTCGCTCTACAAGACCATCTAGTAGTACATAATTTTTTTACTGTAAAATGATTATTATTTTCCGCATTTTGTGAAATTAAAGGAAACTTATATTTTTTTTTACATTTTTTTTTTTCAATGTTGACGGTTTGACCGGGCCCCTCAAAAAACCGGGCCCTAGACATTTGTCTATGCCATGATCCGGCCTTGCTCGGTATCCTCATCTCCTGCTTTTTCACCGCTTCTTAGCAGATCTTAAAAGAACTTCAATGATTCAAAAGTATTCCACTGTTCGTTGTAATGCTTTAACAATAATTCCTTAACATCTCTCAATTTTTGCGGCTTAACTTCTATACTTCTTTTAATAATGGAAGGTTTGATAAAGCTTATATTTTCCCTCGTTTGCAAAGATTTTTTGAAATTTCTTAATCAGTTTTATAATGAGCCCCTCCATGCACAGAGACGTTTCTGCCATTCGAGCTGCTGCTGAGCATGAAACGTTTGCACTCTGAAAATTTGAAGTGCTATTGCGATGTTTTTAAGTACTTCATATGCTTCAATTTTCCAATAAAAAAATACAACATCTTTTCCCATTTTAACAACAACTCCAAATTTTTTCCATATTACCTGTATTTGAGTGGCTAAAATGGAGTTCGCCACTTTTGCAACTAAGGGTACATTCGATTTGACGTTCCGAGCACGATCTGTACACTCAAACTTGTTCGATTTGACGCTCGGAGTACATCCAATTACATTCGTTTTGCGGTCGATGGTGTATTTAGAGTGCGCTCTATGTGCCCGGGGTTTTAAGACCGGGCATATGGGGTATGATGGAAAAAGGTGGGGAAACGGCGGGAAAAGTACTACCATTTTTTGTATTTGTGACTTTTTATTAACTTCAAAAGCTGTATTGTGTTAGTAAACACAACATAAAAATAATTAAATACACCGTGTTTAAAATTAACATGGAAGAAACAGGGTTATGTTCTATGGTTTTTGTAAATTTATGGGAGCTCTCAATGTTAGCAAGGTATCGTAATGCTATCATAAGCTGTTTCTTGAGTTTTGTTTCGGGTTTTCTCCCTGGTCTCAGATAAACTTCGTCTGGCACTGCTTGCAGTTTTCGAAAATTGTAGGAGGTACCCGAATTTGTGATTTGAATTGACGATCTGTAAAATTTGGTACCATATTTTCTGCAAACCTCCACACTTTTTCTATAATTACCTGTTCAGATTCATCATCTTCATCATTGAAAAATAATTCAACGGCAAACCGAAGTACATAATTTTGATGCATGACGGACGTGAACTAATCTGACAATAAAAACACCTAAAACTGTAGGGTTAAATTTTATGTCACAATCCAAGCTCGCTCCGTGTACAAGTTGCTGTGGTCCGTCAGTGTTCTATTCATGACGTCACCATCAACTTTTCACTCAGCGCTCGCTCTACCCTGTACAACTCGAATGTACTCAGAGGCGCCGATGGAGTTTACCAGTTTTGAGCAAACACTGATTTTTAATTATTAATAACACGGAATTTATATACCTTTGCTACCAAACGACTTGGTAAATCGATGAAAAGCATCTCAAAGCATAATATTCTGTACTTAACTCAATTTCGTCAAAAAATTGAGCCTACTTTTGAATTTAAACCCCTCAAATAAAATACTATCATTTTCTAATTGTTAATAATATTTACCGGTTCTAATACAGTATATAGGTGTTAACCGGTATTTCATTTCGGTTTAAACCAGTTTCGGAGGAATATTTTAAGCAAGAAAATAACAAACGATATGTATCATTTTCGTTACGAATGGAAACGAACAGCATTTTTTTCGTTCGCAGACCCTGTTGAAAACTATTATTAAATTCGTATTGTTACAGGTACTGTTCTGAATGGTAACAGTGGTGTGGAGACGAACGGTCACATGACTGATACAGAGTCCCGTGGATACACCTCGGGTCGAGAATTCGATAGGATGAGCAGCAGCGGAGTGAGCGAATTACAGGTAAGGCACAGTTTACACTACACACTTGCATGTATGGTAAGTGTTCAGCTACACGAGTGTAGTTTATCGCGAATCATCTCATCTATAGCTATTATTATTACCAACCAAAAGATAGAAAAATTAAAATGGAGTATATTGAATAGTCGACAGTTTAACTTTGTGAAACTTCCTTATACATAAGAGGTTGAAGGAAAACATTGTTTTTGATTCACATAACTTTTATTTTCACTGACTCCAGTTTCGGCTCTCGCCATAGGGGAAACTTCCTAAGCGCCCTGACATCTGGTGGCAATTTGCAGAAGATACGAAAGTGACATTGTTTTGTTTTGTTCAATGGAGAAATACGTGTTTTTTTGTTGTTTGTGTTTTATTTCTGTGAATCATGAAAAAAAAAACAATCAATTTTGTTGTGTGCCGCAATGTAAATCGTAAATAAGGAAGAATCCTTCTTAAACATTCCATAATTTTCCTAATTCGAAAAAAATATCAATTGAAACGACGTTTTGAGGCAGAGACAAAGTGGATCGTAGGTTTTTATGGACCCAAAAACTAAAAATGGGCAAAAATCCAAGCCCATGCATGCATGTTTGCTCGTTTCATTTTATGGAAAGTGATTTTTTACGTCCAAGAAAATAATGGAAAAAAGCATTTATCCCACCCAAAATTTGCCTAAATCATCAGTTGATATATTAAAAGGTCCTTCTATTTTTTCAGGCAGAGATATTTATTTTTACTAATATATTTACAATATTTTTGTTGTTATTATATTGACAGACAGTCAAAAAGAATTAAAAATACAATGAAAAACTAAAAATTTCCTTGAAATTTCTTTAGAATAGTATATTATTACATATCTTGTAAATCGTAGATTACCTTTAAATTAAAAAAAAGCTCGGAAAAGAGGAAAAATACGACTCGTGTTCATTTTCACCATGTAAACAAATACACGAGTAACAGTTTAATGTCACTTTCGAGTGTTCCAGCTTTGCCGCATATGGCGCTGCGATCTTGAAAAGTTTCCCCTATTGCAACTTTGACAATGGCGAGAACCGAAACTACAGTCAGTAAAAATAAAAATTATGTGAAACAAAAAACAATGATTTCTTCAACCTCTTATGTAAAATTGAGTAAAATGCTAAACCTGGCACTAGTCAGGAAGATATACTTGAATTATAAACTGTTAACCTGGTTTGTTATTTTACATATTTTAAAGTAACTCAACATTATTGTCCATTTCTTGTATCTTTTGGTTGGAAGATAGTATTATTTTAAATTTGTTAAGCTGTTATTACTTTTAAATATATTATTTAAATCTTAATTTCCAGTATTTTTATATTATTTTGCTAGTTATTCAGTTTTAGAGATTTCGTTTCAGTTGTTAAATCGCAAATAATTTTACAAAATACTTATAAATTTTATATAATTGACAGAGGAGTCCATGTATTCTCGGTGAAACATAGTTAATACAGAGCAGCCAGTAGTACACTATTTTCACTATTATTCACTTTTTTAACCCTTTACGAGGTATTCCCCGACACAAATATTTTAAAATTATTTTAATAAATTAAAAATTATTGTACCGTAAAAGCTATCTTTTGTCATAATCAGTATTGAAATTAATGTAAAACGCATATTCCTGTCTTCCATGATATTTATGTTTTCGTAAGTATGAAAAAATTATTATTCCGTCATTCATGAGTCCGTTTGTCTGTCAGAAATTGTGGGAAAACGTCTGGATCTAGAGAATTAAAATTTGATATGCGTATAAAACTTTTTGACTCACATGTATGAAAAATATTGAGACTTAAAAAAAACATCGTGCAAGAAATAAACAAATACCTATGTATTTTAAAAAAAAATGTACATTTTGAATGATATAAAATCAAAGCTCTTAATTAATAATCATAATTTTTTATCAATAAAGAATAAATGAGAGTTTTATTCAATTTTTTTTTTAAATTTTTCATACAAAAGAATAACAGTCACGGAATTTCGATTTATCCGAAGAGCTTTTTGAAAATTTTCCCCGCGATACGCCAGTTTGACAACAAACCCCCCTTCCCGTCTTATAGATCAGCATCATAAGTGCTTGCCCAAACCATTATGAGCTCTGTATATGCAACTAATTTCAATAAAATGTGTTTATTATGGTGTTTTTTCTTGAAAACTACACAATATATTAGATTTCAAGAGAAAACATTAAATTTATATTTTTTTAAACACATATAATTGCTTTACTAGATTTACTTTTTTTTTGCTCTAGAATTAATTTACTATATTCACTTTTTTAGGGTTTTGTAGGTATGACCAAAAAACCCTTATACCGTCATTTTGTCGTCTGTCTGTCTGTCTGTCTGTCTGTCTGTCTGTCTGTTCGGTAAAAATTGTAGCCAAACGGCTAAACCTAGAGAGTTGAAATTTGGCATGCTTATACAACTCTTTGACCCGCACATAGGAAAAATACTAAAACATCTAAAAAACATACCCCCCTAAAAATATAAACAAATATGTGCTCATCGAAAACAAAAATATTTTTTTTAAATTTTGAGTAGGGTATCAAATGAAAGCCCTTAGTACGTGGATTAACGATCAAAATTTTATTTTTGCAAAATAAATTATTTTGAGGCGATTTTTGCCAAAATTGTGCAAAAAAATTTTTGTCCCACACCCTGTAGCCCAGATGGTTTAAACTAAAAATGTGAAAAAATTCTAAGTAATGTATATTGGTGTGAACCGGAATAGTACAACAGGAATTTTTAATCAGATTATGTTTTCGGAAAATAACGCGTTTTTTGGTTGACGATGCATACATGTTATACTCTTATAACACACTAAGTTGATAAGCGTTTGGTGGTCTAGTGGCTCAGTTGCGCGACAACTACACAGGATCGTTATTTACTACACAGGTTCGTTCCTGGCTTGTGAAGTCAATTTTATTTTTTATTTTTCATATTTATTTTGTTTAAATTAATTTGTTAAAATTCTAGTTATATTTTAGCACATTTTGAATTTAATTTTCAAGAGCGTAAATTTAATAACCAATTGAAATTATATTTTCATTCTATGTGTCATTTATACGAAGCCAGAGGGGCGGAGCGTATGATTTAAGACAACCAATGAAAGCCATAGGCCCAATTTTCAAAATCTTAATGAACCTTGTTATATAAAAAAAATACTGCACTTATTTATAAACCTAAATAATGATATTAGGTATTCGAATTAAAATTAACAAAAAAATATTTTAACATAAAATTTGTTTTTAAAGCTCTGAGATTAACAGACGATAAATTATTTTAAAAAGATCGTTCATTTTGCCGTGGTTACTACAAAGCAAAATTTGTCCTACACACTCAACATGCCGCCTTCACTTATTATATACCTGCGAAATCCTGCAATGTGTGAAAATTCACACTTCACATCAATTTTTCAATATTTAAATTCACTATTTCACTAGTTTTCAACAAAAAAATGCTGGCTGCTCTGTTAATATAAAGTTAATAAATAAAGCACTCGGTTAGTTTCACAAATATAAGTTTAATGTTATATTCTATTCGTATTTCGAAACTATTTGTAATTTGAACCCTTTAAAAATATTATATGATTAATCGATTAACTGAAACAAAAAATCTATTTTTTCAACCATTCAATTAATCGTTGCCATCTCTACCTTTACCACAGTATATACAGTAGTTTCACTCGACCGTTTTTCTGTACCAGATTTTTCATGCGCATGCGTGAATCCTGGGTAGGACGCGAAGTTTTCCGAAGCTATTCCGAAGCATATAATATTTTTTAAATTCATTTTAGAGACATAAAACGCAAAATTCTTAATTTTAAAATTAAATTTCATTTTGTAACTAATTCCCTGTTTAGTGCAAAACTTCATAATTTTCAATTATCTCATTTATAACCTAATTTAATTTTTCGTCAGTTGTCATATAAAGCTTCGTCCGTATCCATACGCGTAATAGTCTGTATCGTTCTTTAGCATCCTGGGTAGGACGCGGTAGCTCGAGGTCACGAAAATACGGTACACGAACATCAAAGGTTCCGACAAGAGTGGGCTTACTGTATTATACTGTGCCATTACCTTCAGACCATAGCACCCCAATTTTAAGTAGATTTTTCTGCGTCTTATGGTCTAAAAATACGGTATTTTAATGGCCCTTTTTTTACAAAACTTGAGTTTTCGGTTGAAAAAAATTGCTTTAGACCAAAAGGTTCCACCATTTTGAGTATCCATGAGCTTCTACTGTGTTTGACAGATACCATTTGTCAATGTAACTTGTTTTCCACTATTTTTAATTACATAAGAGATGCTAAACAAAATTTTATAGTTACTAAAGATTATCGGATTGAAATGTTTCTTTATCCTTGTTATAATTTAACTATAAATAACTATTAAACAAGAAAGCTCTATTAAACACAATAGATAAGGAGTATCTGGAAATACTTGTTATCTTAAAAATATGTACAGATATTTAAGTTTTTAGCTTAGTTTTGGTATTGTTGTTTTTTTGATTTATTTTGTTTATTTTTATTTTGCATGTGTTATGTGTAATGTTTTCAGTTTTCGATGCGCTCACGTACGCCCAGTTTAACAGGGTCGCTGTACAGTCCACCATCACGTAGGTCTATGAAGGTTTGTTCATATTTCATCATTCACAAATCACCCTCTGCTATATCACCTATATATATCACCTTTCACCGCTCACAAACAAATCACCGAAATGAAAGCACTGCTAAATAGACTCTGTTCACCATAAGTTCGTGAATTGGTTTGAAAATAACTTAAGTTTATGATAGATTGTAGTGTAGGGATGCAGCTCTTTGGTTAGAGTAGATACTCGTAAAAAGTGTTGCCTACGACTATACACGCTGGCTTGCTGGCGCAGACTATCGAAAATAAATATCTCTTTACTTTCAAATGTATCCGAAGACATATAAACAGCCATAGGGCATAGGCGCTAAACAGAAGGCGACCAAAATTTTTAACAATTTGTTACTAGTAAGATCTGTTGCCGGTTTATCTATTTACTTATTTAAAATATACGTTAGTTTTGTTCGTGTATGTTTTTAATAAGGTACCAACAATAGACCATATTAGTAACTACGTCACAAAATAGGATTCAGTGCTGCCGTCTCGCGGTTGGATTCCTTTTATTTGAATTTAGCATGTTGTTTTTTTGTTAAATTGTATTTTGGAAATATAAATTAAGTTTTCAAAGTAAGAGAATGCATCACATCAAAACTACAAGTCAATATTTATTTATTAAAATTCTTATTTTATACATTATAATTTAATATGTCTTTATTTTTGCAGAACAATATTATTTTGCAGGTTAATTTTGAAAAATTTACGTTAATAATCGTTATTATGGCAAGTGACATAGCAATTAGTGTGTGTGCCATATCTAAATGGTTTAAAGGAATAATATGTTGTTTTTAATTTTCCATTATTGTTTTTCATTTTCATCTGTAAAAAAACGAAAAAAATTTGCAATTAATAATGTAGATGTAATTGTTACAATTTGGAGCAAAACAATACACCAATATGCATTCTAAAACAAAATATTAATGATTACTTAGTGTTAATTAAATAAATACTAAAGATATTCCGATTTTCATATTATTTAAAAACGTAACCTATAAATATATCTTCGAATCCTTATTTATATATTTATAAAATCATTATTCTATAATATAAAGTATCTGGACTGTATATATTAGTATATATTTATCAAAAATACATATTTTATGCTCCAAAATTAAAAATATTTATAAAATTAAGGTAACAAAAGTAATGTCCCATGTATTTTAAACTTCAAAAAGACTCAGCTCTCAGATGGCAGCACATGTATGTGACGACACACTAATATGGTCTATTAAGAAGTAATTTCATGAACAACTTTAATGCGCATGTCCGACTTGAGACGTGTCAGATATTCTTGTCACCGCGGATGCTGAATTTGGCTGGCTGATAATGTTGCAATCTCCATGTAGTAAATTTTAGTGGGAGTATTCAGTTAATTAAATTAAACGCGCATGTTCTGACTTGGAGCTTTTGATATAATTAACAAACACGATTGACATGCTATGAACAGGTTACGTAATTGTCTGCAATGCCAATGCCTCTTGTCATACTGATGCGGCAGCTTTAAACTTTTCGACGGAAAAGAAATGAGGATAATTAAAAATCCATCATACTTACCTGATCTAGCAATGTGGCAACTTCTGGTTATTTTTTAACCCTAAAAAGAATTGATGTGGTCGCCGTTTTACTTCAAAAGAAGAGATCGACATTGCTATATGAGAGTATTTTTACCCCATTTTAGAACTCGAATGGTGTAATGTCTTCCGTCTGTGGAAAATTTGCTTTCAATAGTGCATTGATGTTGGAGGGAATTACTTAGAACACTCATAATTTTTTCCGCTTCACTTATAGGGGAAAAATTTTAAGATCGTAGCGCCACGCGGATATTTTTGAAACCATTCTAAATCAGATACCACTTGACATTTACTAGTAAATAATAGCGAAAAGTGTATCAAAAAATTTATGTGAAGTGTGAATCTTCACACATTTCTGGGTTTTGCAGGTATTTAGTAACTGAATGATGATTATTTGGGATGCCAAAACAAATTTTATGTCAAAATATTTTTTTATGAATTTTAATTCGAATGCCTAATACCATTATTTAAGTTTCTGAATATGTACAGTATTTTATTTATACAGCAAGGTTCAGTAAGATTTTTAAAATTGCGCCTACGGCTTCCATTGGTTGCTTATATCATAAGTCACGCCCTCTGAATTCGTCAAACAGAATTAAATTATAATTTCAACACTTCCCACTGGTTATTAAATTTACGCTTTTAAAAAATAAATGCAACATTTACCAAAATATTACTAGAATTTTGACAAAATAATTTAAACAAAATAGAAATGCAAAAAAAAAAACAGAAAAAAATAAAATTAACAGGATTCGAACTCTGCAACGTTCGCACTGCAATTTACAAAGTGCGATACGAAACCATCTGAGCTATCAGAGTTTCTTATCTGAAGTGTTACATAGCGAATTAAATATTTAACATATTTTAGTTAAAAACACAAAAAATGCGTTATTTTCCGAAAACATACTCTGATCAAAAATTCCTGTTGTACTATTCCGGTTCACACCAATATACATTACTTAGAATTTTTTCAGATTTTTAGTTTAAACCATCTGGGCTACAGGGTGTGGGACAAAAATATTTTTGCACAATTTTGGCAAAAATCGCATCAAAATAATTTATTTTGCAAAAATAAAATTTTGATCGTTAATCCACGTACTAAGGGCTTTCATTTGATACCCTACTCAGAATTTAAAAAAAATATATTTTTTTTTGATGAGCACCTTTTTGTTTATATTGTTAGGGGGATATGTTTTTTAGATGTTTTAGTATTTTTCCTATGTGTGGGTCAAAGAGTTGTATAAGCATGCCAAATTTCAACTCTCTAGGTTTAGCCGTTTGGCTACAATTTTTACCGAACAGACAGACAGACAGACAGACAGACAGACAGACAGACAGACAGACAGACAGACAGACAGACAGACAGACAGACGACAAAATGACGGTATAAGGGTTTTTTGGTCATACCTACAAAACCCTAAAAACGACAAAAAATAAATAATTGTTTGGGATTTTCTGATTTTGTGAAGTGACATTACTTGTAAACATCTAAAAATACTACATTTTGTGATCTGGTTTTAAGTTATGGCGGTTTTCCATTGTCGATTATTTTAACTATATTGGGGGAAATAATAATTCCCGTGTTGTTTACCAAGGGGTAGAAATCTACAATGCTGGGCATATAATATTGTGTGGAGTCACTGAAAAAAACAGAGAGTTCATAAAGATTTATGCATTATGCCTACAACTTGTGCATTACAAACCCACACACAATAACAGGAATTTTCAAGATATGCGATAATAAATACAAAATTGAAAATATTTTTTGTACTCACTATCATTAAAATGTAATGAGCAAACTTTGATATAAGGGCTCACTTTTTTTCCAATTTTTAAATTGTTTATCTAAACATCGCGTCGATTCCTAACCTCTTGCTTTCCCAATTTTGTTTCGAACCGTACGGTGTCTGATATTAGTGGAAACAAATGAAACGATATTTCCGGGTTTCTTCTTTTCAATGAATTGCACATAGGCACACAACAATATGTATTATACAATTTTCAATGATTATAATAAAACTTTAAAAACAAACTTCATACAAAACCAATACACAAAACGAAATGTTATCTGATGTACACAAGTTCATGAAACGCTCACCAGATGGTAGGGTGCTTAGCTGCAAATCCCTAAATCCCCGTACCTCAATAATTTCAGTGTGGCCCTCGTATCTAGTATTTATTAATATTATAGTTACTGTTGTTTTAATTATGAAAAGTCAACCAATTCACGAATTCTTTAATGATGAACCTCACATAATTTAATATTTCTGTGTAAATTATTATTTATTAATTAACATTAATTTCTGTACTGATTTAATTTTTTTTTTTTATTTTAATTTTTCTTTACAATTTTATTTCCCAACACATTTATTTACTAAATATAAACCAATATGATGAGATTATAAATTTATTATTTACTAATTATAGCATTCTTACCGTACGCCGTCTCCTGGTTTGATCCTGAGGGAATACCACAAAGGAGGGCACGAGGATATCTCCAGGATATACACGTACAGTTACCTGACGGAGGAACCCAGCCAAGGATATCTGCGTAGACCAATAGATCCTTACGATAAGGTGCCGATTTCTCCACACTTCCATAGACCATCCTGTAAGTATTGTTATTTGAATTTATTTTATTTTATTGGTTATGACAGACCAATGAATAACCACCACTCGTATGAATTGCGCTACTCGCTTGCAGCTCGTGGCTTTCATACTCGTGTGAAATGACCATCATTCCATGCTCGATGCATAATATACTATTGTTTAATACGATGGCCATATAAATATAATATTACCATATTGAAGTAGAGGTCTAACGTGAGCATTGAATAATGCAATGTACGTCCGATTATCACGAAAATCAAAAATAATCTAAATTTACACTATTCTAATTGTAGAGCTAACGTGGCTATGAGGTAACAGCATGGTTTTTTTCAAACTTGGTCTGTCGAAACATATTTGATAATATATACTTATTATTTGTTGTACCACCTTGACAAGCAGGAGTTGATTCAGTATATACTGATTTTCGAAAAGCATTCGACAAGATTGACCATAACATATTAATTAATTAATAAATTATATTCACTAGGCATTCACGGTGATCGTCTTAAATGGTTCATGCTATATATTAGCCACATAAACCAATGTGTTTTTATTGGTAGATTTATTTCATTACAAGTTAAAACCACATCAGGAGTTCCCCAAGGAAGTCACCTGGGGCCTGTATTATTCTTAATGACACTAGCAGACCCGTTGCCAACAACTTTGGCAAACTGATATCGAATAAAAATCAATATAAGCAGGAATCAATTATTAAAATTTGCATGATTCTGCATATATTAACGAAACAAAAACGTTTCTTGATTATACCTAGGAAATCCTAAAAAGCTACTTAATGCGTGTCGTTTAAAAATTAATATCGGACCGGGTACGGACCGCGAGCCCTATGCTGGACATCATGGTATAACTGTTTCTGATTATACCTAGGAAAACCCAAAAAGCCGCTCAATGCGTGTCGTTTAATAAGTATCGGAGCAGACACGGCCCGCGGGCCTAACGTTAATTGACACAACATTATTTAATTAAACCAAGGTATATACTGACTGGAGAGCTAAGAGCTATATTCTCGCTAAGGCTAAACACATAGTGAAGCAGAGAGCAAAGCAGCGATGAAAGCGGAGAGCAAATCGGCGAAATTAAATAAATGAATTCCTGTTAACAAGCGCATAGTGGAGCGTACTGCAGCGAGGTTATATCGTTGTTATAGTCGAGTAAAGCGACGCGTTCAAACAATTTTGATTTCTCTGCTATCATCGTTGCTAAAATAGTTGTTTAAAATGGATATTGAGGCATTTACAAGTAGTTCTCATTTATAAGAGGTATTTATAGTAGGTTCCGATTGAAATTTGTCCATTTTTTACCAATTTATGTTGAATTTTTTCCAAAATATAATCAAACGTTGAAATACTCATGCAAAAATAAGAATGACACTTTTCTGGATGTTCGCGGGGTTGCATATAGAAATGATGAAATTCACCATGTATATGTCTACTTTTATTTATTCTGTGAACATTTCACCTTCTAGTGTGTTTATTTTTATTTTTTAGTAAATACCAGATTTTCAGGGAAGAGTTTCCTGTTAGTAAAAAATCCATTATAATTTTGTGAACTTTCTGCTCGATTTTAAACGCGTCACTATGTGTAGACACTCCTTTATAAGCGCAACATTCTTTCGCTGTTTTACTCTCCGCTTTCATAGCTGCTTTGCTCTCTGCTTCACTATGTGCCTAGCCTAAGTGAGCTGTTGTCGGAGAACGTCGCTCTGTCTACTTGCTCTGTCTACGATTTTGTCTGTAGGCTTCCAGGTTTGCCACAGAATTGCCGCAAATAATTCATTATACCCTAATATATTATTATTATTTTTTGTTTAATTAAAGCTCAACATTCAATGAGAGGAAGTCAATCAGCAGGAGGTAGACTATCGTTCACTAGTAAGTCGAGTAAGTCAGGTATGAAGGTGATGGTGGAACAGATGAGGTCCGAGACACCCAGGCCAAAGTCCCCAGGCATGAACAACGAGGAGCCAATTGAGCTCGCACACTTCCCAGATGCCAAGAAACCAAAGCAAGGCCAACAGGCCAAGATCGAGAGAGATGATTTTCCAGCACCACCATATCCATACACTGACCCAGGTTAGTTATTAAAATTATATACATATTAATAAAAAAGGTATTTTATGAATAATAAGACATGATTTTATTGATCAACTAATACCACAAATTATAAAACAAGGAAGATAGCGGACTCCCACGTTACGGCTTTGGACAGCAATAGTTGCGACATTCGTGGTTGTAATATGAACTAGGATTAGATAATATGCAACCCGCAGTGCACACAAATATATTTTTATATTTTAAATTGCTATGATTTTCTACCAAAATATAATGTAATTTTGGTAGAAAATTAAAGATTGCATTGAACCGAAAATTATGATTAATTTATTTACAACTCTCCTAATTAATTTCCTAAAATTAAAATTAATTACAATTGTTAAAAGTTAATACTTCAGTAAGCATTAAGTTTTATTATTTTATTTGCAAGCAAGCATATGAAATAAATAAACAAGTATTTATTTTTTACTTTTATATTTACTTTTATTGTACATATTAAATTAAGTCTGTGCCATTTTTTTTATTACACTATTTATATTTCTTTTGCATTTACCATTTAAAATATTATTAATTACACTATAATACACCATTTGAAAATAAAAAATGTGGTGCTAATATTTAAAATTTCTTATAAAATTCATCACTGTCACAATCACAATTTACTGTCACCTATCGTTACAACGTCAAAAACAATTGCCGCAAATTGCCGGTAATGAAGTGTTCTCAAAATGTTGGTTAAAAAAAAACGCTTTTAGCGCTGTCGGTGGATGGAATATAACTTAAAACCGTTTCAAGGCCGTGTATATGAGTTTCATACCCCTGACTAATACGTCTTACACATCATATGATATATTTTATACTATTCTATTTACATAAAACAATATGCCTTAGCAACGATACAGCACCCCACGATCGTTAATAAGGATAAATGTTGCTTAATTATATTTACGCTAACATACATATAACTATATATATTATTATATTACTATTATACATAAAGTATTATTCTGCACTGTTTGCGATGATATTCTGTTTGACTTTCTATACCTTAAGCGCCTATTATTTATGTATTTTAGAGAGAAGAAGACGATGGTCTGATACATATAAAGGTGTACCAGACTCGGATTCAGGTGATGATGTGGACGGCACCCTTAGTCCTAAAGAAATAGAAGATTTACAACTGAAAAAAGAAGAACAAGAATTAAGTAAAATATCTACTGGTATAGGCAAAGTTTTCTTGAAAGAAGTTAAAGAGAGAGAAAAAATGAAGAAATGGAAAGCAGCACATCTAGATCCTAGAAATGCCTCAAGGTAATTTTTGCTCTTATAATAAAAAACAATAGTTTAAATGGCATCCCGACAAAAACGTCCCGATCTTACTACACAGTGACAACGCACGCCTAATGTAGGAAAATAGAGCGCAACAGTTCAAGAATATCTTTGTAAATGTTATAGTCCAAATAACGCGATAGCTTCTATTAGGCAGAATAAGGATTGCGCAAATAAAAGGCTGACAGTTCCTGGTTTAGATAATACAATTTAACTTACAATGTATAATACATTTCATAATTAACTTTAAATGACAATACAATTTAAAAACAGAACTCTTATTTATAACCTAGGTGCGTTCAGCATAACTGTGCAGTGTAACTCTGTGCAAGTTTTTTGTCACGTGACCACTGTGCACGCTGTGCAAGAAAGTCAAAGACGAACGCTTTATTCAGATTGTGCAGTTATTCTTGTTATTCTAACCTTTTTTTTGTAAACAAATAAATTATGTGTGTTTGATTACATGAAGTCTGTCTCCTGCTACTTGTTTTGTATAATAATATAAAAAAGACGCATGAAAGTTTTGCGATGCTTTTAAGTAATATAAAAGAAATTTATTTGATGAGGAAGACAATTCAGAAGAATTTTCCAAACCAGAAAATATTTTGGAAAAAGTGTTTGAATATGTAGAGAGTATTGTTCCAAACATGACTACAAATCAATTTAAAGTACATTTCCGCTTGTATCCAGAAAATTTTGAGTCTTTTTTGAGTGTATTTACATGTTCCATCATGAGTCATGTCTGTACTGTTTATTTTGCAAATGCTGCAGGCATAAACAATGAGATCTTGATTGTTTTCACTCATATTGTTTTGTAGAAATAATAACTTATATTTTTACCGCGAAAAACACTATTACACAGATTGCCGCACGATCTGAACTTATGACGACTGTGCAACACAAACTGCACTTCACGATATTTGCCGAACGATCTTCATGCAGCACAGAGCACACAGAAACTTTATGCCGAACATTTCTTGTGTAAATTATGCAGAATGTGTAGATTATAAGCTTATGCTGAACGCACCTGTAAACGTTAGTAACTAAACCGAACTACTTATAACGTTGGTTCATTGTGGACTTTCCATTATTAGTATAGAATTAATAATTGGACTGCTCTCGATGGTAGTCAGCCGCGGACTCTCTATTGTTATTCAACATATCGTGGGATTACTGTGAAGTCCAAATATTCCGGTGTTAGGATTTTTTTACCATAATTTTAATGCAAATTACAACATTTATATTAGGAAAAATTTAGACCTTGAAAAATTTAACAGGTAGACCTTTAAATAATAATATACCTACTTCTTCTTCTTCTTCTTTGAGCACTGCCAGTCCGGTTGACTTTTGGCCTCACTCACATACAGCCGGACAGATCTCTCGTGGCCGGGCGTGAAACATGCGCGTGAAATTTGTAGTGGGGATAATAACTTTGGCGAATTGCATTATTTCCTACACACGCTATTATACTCAAGTGCATAAGCGCAACATATTAAATATGTAAAATCATGGAGACAAAAAACAAACGTGGACGTGCTATTAATAGTCAACGTCGATAAATAATTAGCAATGTTCTTGATTTTTGTAAGCCTTTATTATTTACAATCTACTTGAAATTGCTGGAGTTTGGAAAAAGACGTGGGACGGGGGTGCTCTGGCCAATAAACAAGTCGACAAAGTGAACGTCAAATGCAGTAATCACTTAAATCAAGCAGCTGCGTTTCTATAGTTTTGTTGTTCGACTGTGATGGGAGCAACTTGTGTTTGTAGACATACCTAACTGATAAATATAATGTACACGTGTAAGAATGTGAACTTGTTACTCTGACTGTTCTCTGTATCTGACACTGTCTTTCATAGTGCCCTCTCTGTGCGCACCATAATCTTCGCCCGGCCACGAGAGGTCTGTCCGACTGTAAGTCCTTCATCTTGATCTGTTCATTGTCAAGTCTTGTCATGTGTCCTGTAATACTTGTTAGATCTCTGGTTAGCTGATCTCTCCATCTTTTATCGATCGACGTTGTCTTTAACCAGTTACATATTTTTTTACCAATTATCTCATCACATGTATAACATGTTTAAATATATATTTTAATAATAATTATGATTTTAGAACCCCATCAGCGGCTAAAGAACCAACATATAGATTACGTTATGACAACCCAATAGGTGCTAGTCCATCTCGCAATCTGGATCATCCGAAACCATTTGACGAAGACGAATACGATCGATCAGTTAGTTGTAGATCCACCTCGCTGGGTAGATCGTCCGGACAACATGTTCCTAGTTACAACGGTAAGTTAAAACTTCCGATTGGAAAATAGATAGACCAAATTTATCATCATTGATTCAAGTTAATATCAATTTGATCAGATGAATAAGATTAGTAACGACAATTTAATTTATAATCTTGAATTAGTTGAGTTATGTCCGTAAGTATAGTTGATAGGTAATGGGATTCGGACCAGTCAGAAAATAAAACAAAATTTATTAACTTCGCTAACGTTTCGATTTAATTTAAATCTTCATCAGAGCTTAGTTAATTAGTCACGATATAAAATAACAATTTAAAATTAATAAAAAACACATCAGGTATGTTCGATTATACTGCGTTATACTGCTAAACGCTAGCAGTAAAACGCTGCACTTAGCAGTTTACTACAAAAAACTGGTTACATACAGCGAGTTTAATTTTCTGTTCGATTTGTTTATACGTAAAGAATAAGAAGTACGTCTGACGTAAATGTTAAATGTCAGACAGATGTCAGATAACTTTCCAGGTTAAGAATCTTTTTACAATTTGGTTCGGAGATTATCTTGTGTGTCGAATAGGGTGACCAGACGTACTCTTTTTAAGAGTATTATACTCTTTTTTGAGTAATATTTTCTATACTCTTACTTTTTATAAAAAAAACCCTGAATATACTCTTTTTTGATGGTCACTTGTTTTTATTACTTCTAGTTTAGAAGTGAGGACCTTTTTTTTTGCTCATCACTTCTATTTTGGGAGTGAAGACCTTTTTTTTTTGCTCGTCACTAGTATTTTTGAATGAGGACCTCTGTTTTTTGCTCATTATTTGAATTTTTGGAGTGTAACCTTTTTTTTTAGTATACTCTTTTTCTGTGAAAAAAATCTGGTCAGCCTCGAAAGGGTGAAAAATATTAGATATATTTAATGGATCTTGAAATATTATCAAATCCAGAATCATCTGATTCAGATTTAGATTTTTCGAGTTCGGATGATGAAGTTATGAACTGTATTTGCGAGGTTTACAAAATGCCCCAGGATAGAAAAACTGAAAAATTTTGTAGAAACTATTGTCCCAGGATATTCAAAAAAAGAATTTGTAAGACATTAGTCATCAAAGAATATAGTATAAATAACAAAACAAGCTAGCCATATTCCTGTCAAAAAGTCAAAAACAAAGTACCAACCATTTAATCTTTATCTATGGTACCAACTCAAAAAGGTAAACAAACACAGCCGTAACAAATAATCCGCAAGAGAAGCAGCTGTAACGTTTTCGCAGTAGCGTCATAAACTGGCAGTAAATTACGACAAATCGAACAGATTTGCAGTTACTGCGAAACAAAACGAACAGATTTTTTTAACGCGGCAGTAAACAGTAACTGCAAATGTGCAAATCGAACACACCTATCATATCTTCCGGTCATTGAACTTAGAGATAAAATAATTAAATCATTATCTTATCTGATAGGCATTTTATAAATTATTGGGTTCTATGTTAAAAATTTTCTCTAATAAACAAACTTTTCTTCATCTGATTCAAATTTATATTGACTAGTTCAATAATATATACAAACAATACATACAATTGGCGACTACAGTTAGCATAGGGCTTTATTTATAAGATACTATTTATAGTCCTGTCTTCAAAAGTGAATTGATCTGAAATTTCATCTGAAAGGTGAGGTAGCATGGCACCTTAGAATGCAACGCATGTATATGTACACCATATACTTGTTTTATTTAGTTTGGAGAACAAAATTGAAATTTTGAAATTGTAAAAATTATTTTTAATTTAGTTTTTTTTAATTTTTTTGTAGTTTTTAGACAGTTTTTGATAATGTATATACAAATTCACCAGTATTTTGGAAATTTGGATTGCTAAATTTTATAGGTTAAAAATATTGTTAGGAAAACTTTTTAAATATTAGGAAAATTAAATTAGAGAGTTTGTAAATTTAATGATTTAGAAGTATTTTAGTAATTAGGTAATATTTTAGGAGTAAAAGTAATTTAAAAATTCTGGCACTAGATATGTAGACCCAGATTTTCACTTGTTAGAGTGAAGAGGCTCATGCCCAATACAGTAGCAGTGCGGTAGAAATCAGTACTACGGCTCAATGAGCATACGGTGCGATGTTTATATACATCCTTTGAACTACAATGACACTTATGTATTATTATTATTTTCGTATGGTACATTTGAATTACTTATGTATTAGTTGTGTGCAAGTTTTACTTTACTTTTCTAGCTCTTTGGTACAATTATTTAAAATTCAAATAAAAATAATGAATTAAACCATTATGCACAATCTGTCTGCGTGTCTATCTCTTGCAGCGCCGAGCTACGCGTTTCGATATAATGCTGCTCTTCACGTTCTCTACTACCATCTTAGATATGCCCATGGTATTAATCCAATAGCGGTTATACCGTATGTTCTTTTTTTTATACCACAGAACAGGACTTAAGTCCTAATTGCACTGTGGCTCAAAGCAGTGGCGGATTATGCCTTCGCCGGGCCCAAGACATTTTTGATTTACGGGCCCTCAACCTAGAGGCGTTCAAATTGAAGAGCAAAAAAAAAGGTTCTCACCTCCCAAACCCAAGTGAAGAGCAAAAAAAAGGTTCTCACCTCCCAAATCAGGGCCCTTGAAAATTACGGGCCATAGACAAAACTCATTTTTGTCTCTGCGAAAGTCCGATTTCTAGTTAACCGAATTTTACTAAAAGTTGATCAACTCATGCCATTGATGTCAAAAGCTTAAATATGAAGTTTCATAAAAATCCTGTTAGCCAAATTTGCTCTGCACGTGTACACGTACCGACAGACAGACAGACAGACTGATAGACATCATGCTAAAAATAGTCAAAACGTTATGTAGGGACCTCAATTCGTGGAGATCCATCGAAATCTTGAAATGTTAAAATCGGTATGATCACAATACCTCGCTTATACAGAGCGATCAAGAAATCTTGAACGTTATGCAACACTTGAAACATTTAGTTATCAAACTTATTTCCAAGGACATGTACACATAGGCGTACATTCTATTTTTATTACCTTATACGAATTGATTATTAAATGAACACTATTTTTCTCTACACGCCAATGTGTTGACAACAGGTATTAAGTTAGGAACACATATTTTCGTTGTTTCTCGGGTGAGTTCGGACCAACGAAGTAATCTGATTGGTTCTTTGTTAAATTGAGATTTTCAGCTGTGGATTAGAACACAGTTTTGATATTTTTAAACTCATTGTTTACTGTTACACAGTATACAGTATGTGTGACAGTATATGTTGGCGGTCGGTAATAAGAAATTAGTAACATATCCCTTGTATCATTTTACTTTATATGCTACTATGGTCAATAAAATATTATTATTAACAGATTTGTGCAGGTTTCACAGAAAATTAAAAATCCATCGTAGACGTAAAAAGAACTCACGGAATTCTTGGGAGTTGATTAAGCAACAGATTTAATAAAATAATAATAACCTACTTGCACACATCTAGTACTTAATTTATGAGCCTACGTTCCCAGCAGAAGCATGCTTTTATTGTATATATTTAAAAATTTATATGATAAAATGATTAAATTTTAAATTCGACCTTTTGGGCACATTGGTTCAAGTCCAGATTTCAAAATTTTAAATTTTATTTAAAAATACTTTTAAGCTTAGTGCGTAGGGATATAGTTTTAGCTGTAATAAAGCTTTTATAAATATACAAAAACTGCCGTGGCTTTGCGGTTATACGGTTGTCTACGAAGCACAGGGACGCAGGTTCAAATCCTGGATACCACATCGAACTACTCACCTCGATCTGTGCAGTCAACTCAGAGGTTGATTTAGCCTTAAGTATTTAATCATTTAAAATGAGTATCTGTTTATATGGGATTGATAGAACAGGTAGAAACATCAAGCTGACCTCATAGTTTTTATACAGGATTGGGCAAAAAATGTACGCCATTCAAATGATTATTTTAAACAAATTTTAAATTAAATAAATAAAAACTATAGTGTACCATCGGTTTAATGGACTAATAGATGGAAGGTATCAGTTATTTAAATTTCGTATTTACGAATGTCCATTAATGACGAGTCCACATTTTCGCAACCCAGAACTCATTTGTAAGTCATAAAATAAAAAAATTTACTCTAATGCGTATTTATTTATTTATTTAACCAGTAACTATACAGATTTGTACAGTAGTGCACAAGTCCAGTTATATAGTACTGGCGAAAAAAATACAATACAATTATAATAACAATAATATAGAAATACTAATAATGAATAAAATAGAGAATAAAACACAATATAAGCAAACGTACAATAAGATACAATATAACTAGTCTAATTTATTTTTATATTAACAAACTTTCTACAATTGTTATATTACTATATTAATATAACATGTTATATACTATATTATATTACTATACTTGTAAAAGTAAGGCATTATCGGCATTGCCGCCTGCTTTACTAAATAAATAATAATAATAATAATAATAATTCCGCGGCTGCATATCGCCAGGGTTTGGGATGCAGTCGTGTGTATTAGCTCCACTAGTCTCTAGTATGACGCGGCTCAAAAGGTTGCTGAAGTTCGAGATTAGTGGACGCTTGTCAAGACCTGACAAACCCCATAATAATAATAATAATAATTGTCGTAAAAGATATCTACATCTCTATCAGAGACTTGCTTGTTTACTAGTCTGATCATTTTTTCAGTGGTGACATAGATTCTGAAATTTTGAAAAAGTGTTCATTTTTAGGGTTTTGTAGGTATGACCAAAAAACCCTTATACCGTCATTTTGTCGTCTGTCTGTCTGTTCGGTAAAAATTGTAGCCAAACGGCTAAACCTAGAGAGTTGAAATTTGGCATGCTTATACAACTCTTTGACCCGCACATAGGAAAAATACTAAAACATCTGAAAAACATATCCCCCTAAAAATATAAACAAATATGTGCTCATCGAAATTTTTTTTTTTTTTTTTTGTAATTCTGAGTTGTATATCAAATAAAAGCCCTTGGTACGTTGATTAACGATCAAATTTTTATTTTTGCAAAATAAATTATTTTGAAGCGATTTTTGCCAAAATTGTGCAAAAAATGTTTTGTCCCACACTCTGTAGCCCAGATGGTTTAAACTTAAAATCTGAAAAAATTCTAGGTAATGTACATTGGTGTGAACCGGAATAGTACAACAGGAATTTTTGATCAGATTATGTTTTTGGAAAAAAACGCATTTTTTGTGATTTTTGGCTAATAATGTATACAAGTTATAGCTTTGTAACACGCTACACTGGAACGTGTATGCTGGTGTAGTGGTTTTTGACGCTAGTTTTTCACCCAAGTAACTCGATCCGAAAGGGATCGAACCCTGTGAGAAGAGACATTATTCTTTTTTGTTTTTGTTTTTTTAATTTTTATATTGTTTAAATTATTTTTTCAAAATTCTAGTTATATTTTGGCAAATGTTGCATTTAATTTTTAAAAGCGTAAATTTAATAACCAGTGGAAATTGTTTAAATTATAATTTAATTCTGTTTCAATGTACACGAAATCAGAGGGGCGGAACTTATAACAACCAATGGAAGCCATAGGCGCAATTTTTAAAATTCTTAATTAACCTTGCTATATAAAAAAAATACTGCACATATTTAGAAACCTAAATAATGGTATTAGGCGTTCGAATTAAAATTAACAAAAAAAATATTTTAATATAAAATTTGTTTTGGCATCCAAAATAATCATCATTCACTTACTAAATACCTGCAAAACCCTGAAATGTGTGAAAATTCACACTTCACATCAATTTTTAATTCTCAATCATATGTCAGCGACTCGAATATTTAAATTTTAAAGAAGTTTTGGGGCATCTAGTTTATTATTAAATAATTTAAACGCGAAATTCAAAGTGTGGAACGCGACATCCACACTTTGAATTGTATGTGTTGGATATATTTGGATAAAGCTTTTGAAAAGAAACAACTTTTACTTAAACATTTTTTACGATTTACGACAAATTTTAATCTCTATAACTACTTGAAAGTAAAGTATTTTTATTTACAAGTGTTCAAAATGCATTCCATTTTGATTTAAACACTTTCGCATCTTTACTCTTGAGCTATCTGTAGTTCGGAGCATAATAAAACTAAAAATATTTCGCTTTCAAGTACTTTCATGTAAGTACGACTTAAAAAACCTTTTTCGCAAAATGGATATAAATTCCTTTGACACGTAATGCGATACGCGCGGGCGTCAGTTGAGACTAGAACAAGAATTATTATCAAATACATTTTTTAGCCCAACCTGTATAGTGCCAAGGGTCAGAAAACAAAAAAAAACTTAATTTCTCTGCATATGCGCCGTTTAGGCGTTGGGCATCTATTATTTATGGTATTATATTTATATAGAAGAAGAAAATAGAAATTTTTTACATAAAAAAAATCTTATAATCTTTATTTATAAAAATTCCAATATTTCTCTTATTTATTTAAATCATTGGCTTATTATAATCATGAAATTATCATAAATAATTTAATTTTAAAAAGTATATAATTTCTAGCAAAAATTGGCTTATTTTTCACAAATACACTGCATGATATTTGATTTAGTTATATTATTATTTGGCTGACATTTGTTGTTTATTGTTGCTGTGTATAGTAGTATCTTCATTGCGTAATGTACCGAGACCAGGATACGGCCTGCAGACCTCTACATTACCGGCCACCGCTAGGAACGGAGTGATCAATGGTTATGTAAGTATATTAACTTAAGTTAAATGCGAAGTATGACAGATACTATTTAGAAAACTATGTGTATTAATTTTTAAATTAAAGTTCAGGTTTTAAGAAGTCTGTTTAATGGCAAATGTATGAATCAACAATCGTATTATTTATATATTGGTTTCTCACTCATGCTTGCAATATACATAAGTTGTTAATTTGGGATTTTTTTCCGGAAAAAGGTCTTGTTTAAAATAAAAATTCAAATGATTGAATAGACCGGTTTCGATAACTATATTATATTCTTCAGTAAATAAATCTATCTATTCTATGAATTGGTCTTCTTGGTTTTATAAAATTATTGTCATTTTCATATTAGCATGCTTTGTAGTTGTATAGATCATAGAAAACATATTAAAATAGTTAAAAATTAAATTAAAAATCAGTCAAATTGTATCACAGGTGTGTAATATGGAAGGTGTGTGTAGAATAGTGATTCTTCTCGAGAATTTCTCGAGAAAAAATTTTAATTCTCATTTTTCATTTCTCGAGAAATGTAAAATTTGCTCGACGCCTTTACTTTAGTACTTTAAAGGATTCCAAACACCAAAGCGGCCGCGGTGGCGGCCACGGTGGCGGCCACGGTAGCGATCAGGTCTCCTCACACTAACGCGGTGGGAGTGGCGGTAGCGGTAGCGATCAGTTAGTGAATCACGGTATATAGTTGTATGATAATATTGATTGCGAGAATACAATAGAATAATTAATTGTATGTAGAGGAAAAATAATAATCTACTCACAGTCTGTTTCAAACGGTTAGGCGGAACTAAATGAGAATTTCGTTCTTTTAGGTTGGAAAAGGGACCTTGCTTGGGTTATTTCATTTTTCACGTTGGAATGTCAAAATTTAAAATTCCAACAATGAAACCATGGAAACGAATGACATATGTCAAACTTAAATTAATTTTCTTACATATTTTAATGACAAAAAATAAATAAATGGGATATTTGTATTAAGAATGACACAAAAAATCAAAATATAAAGAAAATGACATTTTAAAATGATATTAACCTTAACCAAAAAATGTTTGTTGCAAGTATGATTTACAAAGCTTAAACAAAACGGCTGAAAAGCATGATTTAAACGATGAAAGTAACTATATTGCAAAATCTAGTTCCGCCTAACCGTTTGGAACAGACTTTACTATCAATTTCCAAAACTTTTCCTATTTCGTTCCACACTTTATTTGTTTTCCTAATATTCTTGTAATCAGGATGTGCTAAGTCATACAAAATTAAATGATCCTTTACTGATCTATGATTTTTTTCTGTTAAATTATCTATTTTCGACATTATTTTCTTAAATATATTCACTCTGTGGTATATAAACAATGAATATCGCGCGGCCTAACGCAACTTGTCGAGTTTGGCCGCCAGTGTTTGGTGATCGCTAGACTGAACGCTGCAGTCGGTGGCGTTCTCAGATAGCGGAACGCTTGTATGTGCGTGGTCTCATTGTATTGTATAGGTTGCGTTAGGCCGCTGCATTATCGCCACCGTGGCCGCCACCGCGGCCGCTTTGGTGTGTGGAATCCTTAAAGATGATTATAATTTTAACATGTTTTTATCCTCTACAATATTTTCAACATTAAAAAAAGATGTATATTCTAATAATTATATAATTATTTTTCTCGAGATTTCTGCTTCAACACCTTTTTTCAAATTTTTAACTATTTTAATATGTTTTCTGTGATCTGTACACCTGTGATAAAGCATGCTTATATGAAAATGACAATAATTTTAAAAAACCAAGAAGTCCAATCCATAGAATAGATAGATTGATTTACTGAAGAAGATAATATAATCGAAACCGGTCTATTCAATCATTTGAATTTTTATTTTAAACACGACCTTTTTCCGGAAAAAAATCCCACATTAACAAATTCTCAATGTAGTCCAGGGCGGATCTGTAAAAATACTACGTCATGTGGATGTTGAGAGGGGGGGGGGGCACGCTAATTTTTGCAGAAATTGCTTCGAAATAACTCACATAACAATAATTGTGTTATCCTCCCCGCCAAAAAGTTCGGGAACATTGTTTAAAAATTGAAAATATTAAAAAATTAAGAAAAAAATCATTTTTTTCTTCTTTTCGAGCCCATAGCTGTGAAATTATTCATTTCTGAGAAAAGTTATGAGGAAATAAAAGTTTCGTAATTAAATTTCCTACAAGATAGGATTATTTAGAAATTTCAAAAATTGTTAAACTTTCTGCAAAATAGCAATAACTGCTGAAAAAAACACTAAAAAACATGTGTTTGCATTTTACTTTTTTTAATGACTTGTATTGTACTTAGGATCTCCAAATTTCACCCTGTAAAACTTTATGATATGATAAAACAACACTGTAAATTTCATTAAGATCGGTTCGATAGGTTTTGCAAAATAATTTTGCAATCCAGGATTTGCAAAAAAAATTGCAATTTTGCAAAATATTGCAGGACGCAAAGTAAAGCAGATAGAAGGTTGAAAATTTTTTACATATAGAAGAACACTTCACCTTTCATTTGCAATTTGCAGAATTGAAATCGGTTAATTAGGACGGCGTTGGGAATTTTTTAAAACAATGTTAAAAAAATTTCGTTATAAATAAATTAAATAAAAAAAAAAAAAAAGTAAGGTCATGTCAATTTGTTTCCGAGATACACCTCTTCAAAGTGGAGCGTCATTTGCAATAAAGTTATAAACAATAAAAAATAAACTAATTGAAATAACCTCACTTTTTTTTAAAAAAAAAGCGTCGTTCAAAGACCTTTCCAATGAGCTTTTATAAGTTAATTTTGGTTGTGTAGTTGCAAAGATAATCAATTTGTTTATAACGAAAATTTTTTAACATTGTTTTAAAAAATTCCCAACGCCGTCCTAATTAACCGATTTCAATTCTGCAAATTGCAAATGAAAGGTGAAGTGTTCTTCTATATGTAAAAAAAAATTCAACCTTCTATCTGCTTTACTTTGCGTCCTGCAATATTTTGCAAAATTGCAAATTTTTTTTGCAAATCCTGGATTGCAAAATTATTTTGCAAAACCTATCGAACCGATTCTAATGAAATTTACAGTGTTGTTTTATCATATCATAAAGTTTTACAGGGTGAAATTTGGAGGTCCTAAGTACAATACAAGTCATTAAAAAAAGTAAAATGCAAACACATGTTTTTTAGTGTTTTTTTCAGCAGTTATTGCTATTTTGCAGAAAGTTTAACAATTTTTGAAATTTCTATATAATCCTATCTTGTAGGAAATTTAATTACGAAACTTTTATTTCCTCATAACTTTTCTCAGAAATGAATAATTTCACAGCTATGGGCTCGAAAAGAAGAAAAAAATGATTTTTTTCTTAATTTTTTAATATTTTCCATTTTTAAACAATGTTCCCGAACTTTTTGGCGGGGAGGATAACTCAATTATTGTTATGTGAGTTATTTCGAAGCAATTTCTGCAAAAATTAGCGTGCCCCCCCCCCCTCTCAACATCCATCTCAGAACAGATCCGCCCTGGACTAATGTCGAAAACGAAGAAAATATAAATAAGTTGATTGTTGTTTCATTAATTTGTCATTGAACAGATTTATTTAAAAAATTAACATATTTTATATATTATACAACTGGCGTTAAGTTTGCTTAATACTTTGACCCCATGTATCCTTCGGTGGTCACATCTCTACTACGCTGATGACCCAGTGGAGGGTATGTGGGACTGAACTTATTAATGTTGCGCAGAGCGGGTGGTTTCACTGCATAACGTGGACCAACGTTACGTTACGTTGCACAACAGTATGGGCCAAGTTTTTTTTTTTTTTTTTTCTAAGATTCGTCTGCTGCGCAAGTCGTTCTTGAGCAAATTTAAAGCTAGTCTACTGTACGTACATACGTAATACTTCGATGAGTGCTATAGTTTGTAAAATATTAAACTAGAATTTAAAAACGCTAAACAAGAACCAAAATTATATCAAAAAAATATTTTTTCGGTTTTATTTGTTTTTAAAATTTTTGTTTTTTTTTTTTTGTTTTCTAAATATCTGTCTGTCATATTTCTACATATTTTGTATTTTTGGAGAACAAATATGAGACAAACTACAATTCTGTCTGTGTATATTTTAGTACTTTTTAATATTTTGTGCAATTCGAAGTAAAATTGTTTTGATTTAACAAAACTTGTTATTGCTACTTATAAAATTACACTCTGCATTCTTCAAGCCATATTTTAAAATAATATAGTGTCGAATTACTTAAGAATTTTATTACACTAAAAGTTTAATAACTATCTCGAGAATTTCGATACTACAGTCTGTTTCAAACGCTTAGGCGGAACTAAATGGGAATTTCGTTCTTTTATGTTGTCACGACAAGGGACCTTGCTTGGGTTATTTCATTTTCACGTTGGAATGTCAAAATTTAAAATTACAACAATGAAACCATGGAAACGAATGACCTATGTCAAAATTTTTTTTTTTTTTTATATATTTTAATGACAAAAAAATAAATAAATGGGAAATTTGTATTAAGAATGACACAAAAAATCAAAATATAAAGAAAATGACATTTTAAAATGATATTAACCTTAACCAGAAAATGTTTATTGTAAGTATGATTTACAAAGCTTAAACAAAACGGCCGAAAAGCACGATTTAAGCGATGAAAGTAACTAAATTGCAAAATCTAGTTCCGCCTAAGCGTTTGAAACAGACTGTATGTGCCAAATGTACTGAATAGTTGATAGTTTTATTTGGTGAAACTGGAATATAGGTAAACGGTTTTTAAATGAAACACTTGGTATAGTTTCACAAATTTTTATTAAACATGCTGACTGCCGTTTCGGCATGTAATATCATTATCAAAGCTACAATGCTTATAAAATATCTTATAGTATTTCCAAAATAAAATGGTCACTCTTGTTAAGAAGCTTAACAATACGGTAATGGGTTTATGGCAGTAAACTCGTTGCTGTATAATATAGGTGGTATTAAGGTAATTTTAAATTTAAATAGAATAGATGTAACACTAGTTCAATTGAAGTTTCTTAAAAACCATCAAGGATATTTTCCAAATTAATAATCCTATTGTTTCTAAATTTTAGGGGTTGTTATACTTGTTTGTTAGTTAATTTTCAACGTTAATAGCGTGCATACATTAACAACGTGGCTCTTTAGCGACCATTTGATTTTGAAGAAATTCCGAATTTCTGTAGTGAAAATAGTGAATCTGTGCAAGGTGATTTGGAGTGCGAAAATGTGGGCATTGACGTGAAATGCGAAAATGTGGACGTGACTACTAAAGAAAAATGTCATTTGTCAGAAGATTGCAAAGTTCTGATACTGAATGTTTATAAAAAGTTAGTTTCGGAAGGTAATGACAAACCTATACTTAGAACTGCGGAATTGACTAGTGTTCCATACAGAACAATTCAATGAATCATTCATTAACGTTAATTCTAGTACTAATTCTAATTCCTAATTTCGAGGTTCTGAACGAAGCATTATTTCGCCGACCTCGGTAACGCACAGGTACCGACTATGCCGGCCAAAAGCACTGGAATGACACGGATATTCGTCCTTGTCATATCATCTTCATTAAAATAAAAACAAAATCATCTTTCATAAAAAAAATAGTTAAAAAAAGATTTTCTTTAGAAGCTGGCTAAATAGACTATAAACTCAAATCACAAAAAAAAAGTTGGCACTTTGAATTGCATAATTGTTGTTAATATTGACAGTGTGTGTGTTCATATTTGTTCTCTAATGTGTAACCCCTATCCCTACACTAGTTAGGTACACAACACGACACTGACACTCCCTGTAACTGTGTAACTGTTCTATATCTGTGTGTGTGTGCGTTCAGTTGTGAGCGCATTACGTCACGTGCCGAAACCCGGGTACGGCCTAGCGCCTCGGTCACACACCTTCTCCACCACAGTCGATAGCTGTTCAGTTATTCCCGTAAGTTAACAGTTAGCAGTTAGGTTACCTACACCTATCTACATACCTACCTTTGCATGATTAGGTTTTGTCCTTAGTTTAATACTGATTGACAAGCATTTTAATTATTAAGAATTATAAGCATTAAGTTGTAGGAGACAAAAGAGGACATCTGCTTAAAGAAGAAAATATTTTTTTAAACCAGTAGTTCTCAAGTTAAGGGGTGGGTAGGGTCTGATAACCACATTTTAAGCATTTATTTGTGAATTTTTTTCAAATCTATGGTTAAATTTATTCATTTTCAAACTAAGTACATATATAAAGTATGTTTTGAAGAAGATACAAAAAAAATTTGAATGCAAAATATGGCGAAATGAGCCAGCTGTGGCAAATCTTCTCAGACTCCGGGAAAAAAAATAGATTTTGCGGTGACCAGCATAACTCGTCACTGGATCATCTGAAATCAAAAATCCAAAAAGATTTTGTTAGTTTATGAGTTTGCCGAGGTAATGACGTTTTTATTTTTAAAATGATTTTTCAGTTTTTAGCGTTACTTAGAAGACAAAAAAAAAAATTAATTCCCCCTAAAAAAAACCTAAAAATGAGTATATTTGTGATTATTAAATAAATAAAAAACATGAAAAAAAAAATATCTCAACGTCGTTACCTCGGCAAACTCATAAACTAACAAAATCTTTTTGGATTTTTGATTTCAGATGATCCAGTGACGAGTTATGCTGGTCACCGCAAAATCTAATTTTTTTCCCGGAGTCTGAGAAGATTTGCCACAGCTGGCTCATTTCGCCATATTTTGCCTTCAAAATTTTTTTGTATCTTCAAAACATACTTTATATATGTACTTAGTTTGAAGATGAATAAATTTAACCATAGATTTGAAAAAAATTCACAAAAAATATGCTTAAAATGTGGTTATCAGACCCCCCCCCCCCTTAAAGAATCAATAATATTTTTGAAATTATTTTGCAATGGTCCAATATTAATGCGGACACCTTTATTTTGGTTTGCCATTGCTGATAGTAGGCTAGAATAGTACAATATAATGAGTATTAGTATCAAAAAGATATAATATTAATTTATGATCTATTCTATCATGTACGAAACCCAAATCTGTCCTAAACAAAAAAAGTATCTACTCTATTCCCTGCCAGTGCGGGAAAGAATATATTGGCGAGACTTGCAGACCTTTGCATGTGAGGGTAAACGAGCATAAGATAAAAGTTCAGCAGGGCGAAATTTATATTTCCAAACTGGCCCAACATGCTTGGGAAAATGAACACCATTTCCAATGGAAAGATGCTAAACTCTTAATGTATGAGGAAAACAAATTCAAAAGAAAATTGAAAGAGCTTTGATCGAAAACTCTGGAGATGCTGTCAGCCAATCTAGCATAGAATTTCCTCAACTCTGGCTGTCTATTATTCTAAACAACCTTTCTAATCCTCAGATCATTAATCCGGTAACAAACAACTCATAACCACACAATAATGTGACAAACAACCTTAATCCGGTCGTTAATCCTCCTCAATCGCGGTCCAGCTTCACGAGCTAAAGGCCCCGGGTTCGAATCCCGATCCGGGCATGGATTTTTGTCAGCCACAGTATAATTGGAACATTTAGACCTGTTCTGTGGCTTAAAAAAATCAGTTCGTGGCAACTAAAACAAAAAATAAAAATTCCATTCAATTCCGCTTAAATATTTGGAATAGCCTATATATACTGCCTATATAACTTGAAAATAATTCGAGAAAAATTGGATTGGAAACTAATTTTGAATAAAATTGACCTTGAATAGAAATTGTTGTCGACACTATACTTTTTTACCGACCGCCAACATATATAAGGGAGGTATTGTGATCATACCGATTTTAACGTTTCGAGATTTCGATGGATCTCCACGAATTGATGTCCCTACATAACATTTTGACTATTTTTAGCATGATGTCTGTCGGTCTGTCTGTCCGTCCGTCCGTCTGTCTGTCTGTCCGTCCGTCTGTCTGTCCGTCTGTCTGTCCGTGTGTCTGTGTACACGTGCAGAGCAAATTCGGCTGAAAGGATTTTTATGAAACTTCATATTTAAGCTTCTGCCATCAATGGCACGAGTTGAGCAACTTTTGGTAAAAATCGGTTGACTAAAAATGGGAGTTTACTCGTGTCGATTTTAAGATTTTTCTGAATATTTCACAGAAAAATATTTCGAAAAAATTTATTGAACAAAAGTTGCTATAAAAGCAATAATTAATAACTTTTATTTCAGACGTTTTTTGATAAAACGAAAAATTTCGAATAATTTTTGTAAAATTTTGTAAAAGTCTCAATTTTTTCATACTTATATGTAACGTTTCCATGGTCATGATAAACAATATCTCTGTTAGAAAATATTAGGTCAAGTTATTTCTACTCTGCTGCTAGAATGTAATTTATATAAGTACTTTATGATGGCGGTCGGTCTTGTGGTGGCCACAGCTGATTTTTTTTTTGTTGTAGTTGTAGTCAAAGAAAAAAGTATGAAAATTGGACAGAAATTTCGTTCGAAGATTTTAATTTTGTAAAGATAGATGAGACCTGGCTATTTTGGTTACGTTTATATTGTATCGTGGACATTAAAGGCCATTTAAAAAATCAGTTACATTATAAAACGTACCTCACAATTATATTGGCCCGTATTAACAGCACTATTAATTATTCTACTATTCACTAAAACGCTACAAAGTAAAAAAAATATAAAGAAAATGTATACAAGGTTATTAAATAAAGAACTGTTGTTTTGTTTCACAGATTTATTTATTTTACTGACCAACCAAGCCGAAACCATGGTCAGTAAAATAAATAAATCTGTGAAACAAAACAACAGTTCTTTATTCAATAACCTTTTGTGCATTAGCGATTTCACAATATACAGTCGATTCCGCTTAATTGGGACACATCGGGACTTAGGCATTTTGGCCCAATTAAGCGGGTGCCCCAATTAAGCGAATTTCACATAAAATTAAACAATGCATATTTTTCTTTCAATAATTTTACTTTATAAACTCTTGGACAAAACTATAAATTACATATAACCAAAAAATATAAACTTTTAAGAAAAAATAATAATAAATTCCAAAATAAAATAATAAATAGGTACATACAATTTAATTCAATGCAAAAATGCGTCAAGTGTAGTCTGTCTTTTATTTTTGTAACATTTCACTTCTACAAAATCAGCACAGGTATTCAGTGCGGATGTAGGGCTCCCTTCATTTCCTTCCTGCATAAAATAACGCTGTAATATTAAATTCTTTGTACATATTTTTTCTTGAGAATATGTGTAACATAATATGTACTGTGATCTTAAATTTACTGTCCCAATTAAGCGGAATGTTGTCCCAATTAAACATGTAAATTTACTGTTGGTTCCTTGGTTTGGTTTCTGTTCTTTGAGATTTGGCCCAAATAAGCGGCTGCCCCAATTAAGCGGTGGACCAATTAAGCGGGATCGTCTGTATTAAAGAAAATGAATATTTCGAAAAAAAAAAAAAAACTTCAAATATTAAAATGCTTGTCTTTCAGTATCGTTATATTATTTTAGTCAAATTGTATTTATTTGATACATTATATTTTGTTATCCATTATATTTTAAATGTATAAAATAGTGTTTATATATATTTTTTTAATTTAAGTACAGATTACAATCTAGATTATAAGTAAAAATTATCTTTATAAATTTGTTATTTAACTTTCATTAACTCTTCTGATAATTTGATCATTATTATGTTTGTTTCACTACATTTAAATTTAACAAGTCATTTTGTTTTTAATTTCATATAAAAATCTGTTACATTTATCCAGCAAGATTACCTGCTTGGATTAGTAATTCTCGTAGTGCCAATTCCAGTGCTTAACAAGAAGTAGTGGCAGTTTTATGATAACTATACTTTATAGAAAAATATAAAAATTTGACATTACGGCCCACTTTTTCCACCTTCAGCTAAACTTTTAAGTAACTATTTGACAGTTAAGGTTATGTGATACTTTCTGTGCTGAATAAATGTCATACCGTCTTTCAATACAAATGTATCTATCGGATAGTTATCTACCGGATAATGAGACTGATGTATTGAATTCACTGATTGGTATTGACATTTATTCAGCAGATGAAGTTTCAGATACCCTCATCTGTCAGATGGTTACCTTACCGTTTAAGGTGAAAAGACCGAGCCTAATTAGTTTGGCAAACAATACTATATATTTGTAAGCATATAACTAACTACACACGATGTAGTAAGGTAGGGGAAACAGGATTTTTCTCTAATGTGTTCGGAGATACAAAAAAAAATTCCTATGTACAGTCTGTTCCAAACGGTTAGGCGGAACTAAATGGGAATTTCGTTTTTTTAGGTTGTCACGAGAAGGGATCTTGCTTGGGTTATTTCATATTTCATGTTGGAATGTCACAATTTAAAATTCCAACAATGAAACCATGGAAACGAATGACATGTCAAAATTAAATTATTATTTTTTATACATTTTAATGACAAAAAAATTAATAAATGGGAAATTTGTGTTAAGAATGACACAAAAAATCAAAATATAAATAAAATGACAATTTAAAATGAAATTAACCTTAACCAAAAAATGTTTATTGTAAGTATGATTTACAAAGCTTAAACAAAACGGTCGAAAAGCACGATTTAAACGATGAAAGTAACTAGATTGCAAAATCTAGTTCCGCCTAACCGTTTGGAACAGACTGTAGTATTTTTAGTTGACTATGAATCTTGACCAATTTGAAAAAAAAAATAAATGAAAAATAGGAGATTTCAAACTTTTTTTTATTGGAACTGGTTGTATATTATTATACTTATAGATGCTATATTACTTGCTAACAGTTTATTACTTAGCTCCCTCCTAAATTTATCTTTCAGGGTTTTGTAGGTATAACCAAAAACCCTTATAACGTCACTCATGTGTCTGTCTGTCTGTAGGGTAGAAATTGTTGCCAAACGAGTGAACCTAGAAAGTTGGCATGCTTGTACAACTCTTTAGGCTACATGTAGAAAACAAAAAAATATGAATTAAAAAAAAAACACATCCCAAGATAAATATTAAATACATATTTATATTTAATAAAAAATAAATATATTTGTTACATACCAAATTATACCTCCTAATGCGTAGATCAACAAGTAAATTTTTATTTTTGAAAAATGCAGTAAAAAAAGCTGGTATTTTTGGCAAGTTATTTAAATTTAGTTTAAAAAAATTAAATGGAAGCTCTTATTACTGAAATAACGAATAAAATGATCCAAATCCCATTACTTTCTCATAATAAAAATGATTATCAAAAAACTGTTGATTTTAATGTGATTATAGAAAAAATATTGTCCTAGACTTCCAGCATTCTGTTAACTTCTTACACTTATTAAAATACCTACAAAACCCTGAAATATATACAAATTCCCACTTCACATCAATTTTTAATATGTATCCACAATAGACTTGTATAAAAATATCCTCTATCGAAGTTGACCGTCGTGGCATTGGGATTATAAATTTATTCCCCTATAGTTTATAGCTTATAGGGCCGGTTTCAAAAAGCTTAGTTAACTATAACCAAATAGTTCGAAAATATATAAAATGATTTATTTGCCAAAGCATTTACAGTAAAAATTTAAAAACAATATTTCTTATTTACATATACCTATAAAACAATATGTAAACTTATAAAATGGTTATTATGGTTACTTATGGGACTGTTATATTGTAACTGAGTTTAACCAAAAGATTAAACTCGACTAAACTTTTAGAAACTGTCCACATTTGTAAACGCTATGGGCCATAGTGTTTACAAATGTGGACAGTAAACATGATTATTTTTCTTAATCTATTATTAACGATATACATTATTTATTAATAAATTTTTAGTAATATTTATCATAAAACTGCATCTACTTTGTAAGTAATGTGTATTCACCCCTCTATTGGTCACAATCTATACTAAGCACTAGCGTTAGACTATCCTTATATACTGTAATACACTGATCATATATAACTAGTGTAGTTGCATTTCATGTGTATGATGTACCACCTGTATATGTGTATAACAAGTGAATGTTATTGACTGCAGGCCGATTACTCATTTAGCGGGCTAGGAGATAAGACACATAGCACTGACTTCAGCTCTGGCAAATCTGACAGTAAGTACAAACAACCATAACACCATTATGGGTATCGCTATATCACAAACAGAATAAACAGTACACCTGTACTTATTGAAAAATACAGGGATTTAACTTAACTTAATTTCTAAAACAAAACATTACAGTCTGATTTAGGAGGAGAGATTTTTAAAGATGATAGTATCAGTAATTGTCAAACAATGTCATAGATAAAGAAAGAAATAGATACGAAACTGACGTTATATTTTTTTAAACCAAATTAGCGCTGTAGTTGTTGGGTTATGGAACTAAAAGTGGTGGGGGAGGAAAGGGGTAGGGTTTCCCGGGTATTTCAAATGCTTCAGTGGATAGATGTAAACATAATTAAATGTTACTATTAAATGAAACAATTGTTATGATTTATCTATTTTTAATGTTATTAACGACAACAATATTAAAAATAGACAAAATAAATCATAACAATTGTGTCATTTAATAATAACATTTAATTCTGTTTACAATTAAGAACAAGCAGTTAGGAATTATACGGAAACAGAAAAACAATAACTAGCAGAAATAATTATTAAGAAGTAGAAGTTTATTTCAAGTTCTCCTATTACTAAAACAATCCGGGGTAAAATGTTTTTTACACACACGAACTCTGTTATATCACTTCCATGGACAAGCCATCCAATTTTGGATTTCCAATGTTCCTCATCCACTTTTTATATAATTCGGGAGCGCGAGGCTCGCGAAAACGATAATCGCTTTCCAAACCCGAAAATACGCGAGGTATTTTCGGGTTTGGAAAGCGATTTCTAGTAGGTTCACTACTATCACACCTCAAAACAAAGCATTTAACACCCATTTTCCGTATTGAACAATCAAATTACAGAATAACTACGCACAAAATATCACAATTAAAAAAACGCTTAATGCTAATGACAGAAGACGATTTTGACACTAAATACAGATTTTGACGCTAATGACAGAAGCCGTAACAGGCAACATCCTGTCATGCGCGTAGCTATAGCGACTGGTAGCGACTGGGGCGCTATTCGTGTTGGGTTATGGAACTTAATATGGTTTTCGTTGTGCCATTAGAGTTTCACCCCCCTGAACAATGTTGAGAAACCATGCGGTGGTTCCACACCTTCTTGATACCGCAAAAATAGTTGCAAAGAAGCTGTTACGGCAGCGGCAATAGTGGAAACTTCCTATGCGCCTTGACATCTGGTGGCAATTTGCGAAAGATACGAAAGTGACATAGTTTTGTTTAATGGAGAAATACGTGTTTTTTTGTTGTTTGTGTTTTATTTTTTTGAGTCATGGAAAAAAACAATCAATTTTGTTGTGTGCAACAATGTAAATCGTGAATAAGGAAGAATCCCTCTTAAACATTCCATAATTTACCTAAATCCAAAAAAATATCAATTGAAACTACGTTTGGAGGCAGAGAGAAAGTGGATCGTAGGTTTTTACGGACCCAAAAATTAAAAATGGGCAAAAATCCAAACCCATGCAGGCATGTTTACTCCTTGCATTTTATGGAAAGTGATTTTTTACGTCCAAGAAAAGACTGAAAAAAAGCATTTATCCCACCCAAAACTTGCCTAAATCATCAGTTGATATATTAAAAGGCCCTTCTACTTTTTCAGGCAGAGATATTAATTTTAACTATTATATTTACCATATTTTTGTTGTTATTATATTGACAGACAGTCAAAAGGAATTAAAAATACAATGAAAAACTAAAAATTTCCTTGAAATTTCTTTATATTATTACATATCTTGTAAATCGTAGATTACCTTTAAATTAAAAACAAGATCGGAAAACAGGATAAATACAACTCGTGTTCATTTCACCATATAAACAAATACACGAGTAACAGTTTAATGTCACTTTCGAGTGTTCCAGCTTTGCCGCATATGGCGCTGCGATCTTAAAAAGTTTCGCCTATTCTTTTAAACCCTAATATTGAAGGTTCTCGGTTTATAAAGTGTTCAAAATAACTGAAATGACGTCACACTCGCTTAATTTAACTGCCAATGTTAAACTGTAATGTAACTAATGGTGCGATTCTGAAGTGAAATGTTGAGTCGAACACCGAAGGATACGTCCGAAGTTGAACGATGTTCATTAATGGATAAAAAAATTAATCAATTGATTAATTAATAAATTGAATTGTGTAAAACAGACTGTGTGTTTTTTTTACGCCCAAGATTTTAAGTATGCCCCACAAAATCTACGCGCCAAAACAGCAAGTGTATAGTCGTGCTCAACCTCCACACATCGAGCAAGTTTTACATGTTCATTATTAAAGAAAACATACTTATATGTTTATAAAACCCTTTTTCAGAATGACATACTATCAAAAAATGTAGTCTTTCCTCTGTGATTTTAATTTCATGGACGGTTAATTTAAAAAAAAAAAAAAACATGAAGAGTAAAATATATCTAATATACCTAATTCTGTTTGTGATATAGCGATGGTGTGAGTGTTTCATTTTACCATTTAGATATTCATTGATCATTTCAGATTTGATGTTTAAAGTATCTAAAGTAAAGAATGATATATTTAATATTTGGATGTCAATTTATTTTATGTTTAAGCTCATTTATTTGCTACAACAGATAATACATTTTTCAGTGTAAATTACTACACATTATTACTTTATTTATTTATAGTTACATTGAAAATTACAGATTTTTAATTATATTTTACAATTACAAGACGATCAAAACAATTTTATTTTATAAAAACGAACCTCAACCTATGAACAATTTAAATAACGTGATAGTGAACGAGTGACCCGAATGACTATTTTAAATGACCCATACAAAAGAAGATCTTTATAGTTCTAACGATTCTAAGATAACTAAGGTTGGGTCTAAGCGAGCGCATTCACATAACAGGTTAGGGAAATTGACAAATATGATAATAATAGCGAGATGGAATACAAGTATTACCTCTTATATACGTCAAACACAAGGACGCTAGCTCAGGTAGAGTTAACAAGATCAGTAGGGGATTCCACACAAAGATTTACTCTTTAAAGCAGCAGATTTATATATACGCATTATACCATGTGTTCAAAAATAAATTAAATAAGGGTTGGCTGTGGAAAAATAAAATAATGTGTACTGCAAGCTTTAATTGTCAATTAATTAACTGTCATCACTGTTGCTGTCATAAGTTTCTATTAAAAATTCAATTAAGCTACAATTATAATGGTTTCTACAATATAACACAAAAAATTTATGATTGAATCATATTTTCGAATGAACGGCGAATGGATTTACAGTGCGGTGTCATGTTTAGAGGAATTTCGGCTACAATTTCCAGATATTGCTTTCCTTGAAGGAGATTTTTACAGCGCACTTAGAAGATGTGTGATTTATTCCGAGATACAAGGAGCATTACTCATAGAGATAGAACTGGAAGGTCAAGAGTTCGTACTGAAAATACAGTTGATGATGTTCGTCAACGTATGAACGAGCAACCCACTACATCACTACGTACACTGTCGCAAGAGACTGGTTTATCATTAGGAACTTGCCATACTATTGTCAAAAAAGATTTAAAGCTCTTCCCATACACAATTCTTGCTTTACATGAGTTGCTGCCAGCAGATCACAATAGGCAAATTGTGTATTGCCACTAGTTCCAACAAAATTTAATTAATAATTATGATTTGTTTTTTTTTTTATTGTTTTTAATATATAAATTTGTATTTAGCTGGCTAATATGGTTGTATAGACTAATGGCCAATAAAACAATATAATTAAAAAAAATTGAAAAATAATTTCCAATTTTAATTGTTACGAAGGCGGTGCCTAAACGTTAGTCAATTGTTATATAAAGCTTGCAATAGACATTATTTTATTTTTCCACAGCCAACCCTTATGTAATTTTTTTTTGAACTCATGGTACATTTGACCCACGATTTGAATCTAAAAAAATTCAAATTCAATTTTGACCGTATAGGAACTATCGCTGGACTAATAGAAAACGAACTTAATCACTTACCAACCACATCATTGCTAGTGATCAAATAATCGGCAGCGTTTATCAACTACTTTTTGTGGTCATATACACTGTGGGGAGCCCGTTATAACGAATGATCAGGTTAGCCAATTCATTTAAGATATTCTTATTTTATACCTTCTTTTTCTAGAGGTTGGCAATCATCAAAATTAGTAATCATTTTCACTTCGAAGACAACTGCGAAATTAATCTCTAGATGAATATGCAAACCACTGGCGTCGATTTCCCAGCCATGAAGTTCTTGGCCTACCTATACTTTACTTGCCCACAATCATCCTTGAAAAATTAGTTTTAGTATGTCGTATTTTCGCCCTCTCGTGATATATCTAAAATATTGCAATTTTCTTTTCAATTTAAGATATATTGATATTAATATACTTTAATTGTTTTACTTTGTAAATACCTAAAACTCGAGGTTTGCACGTAATGAGTTCATAATCTGCGAGTGGATTCGAACATGAACTCTCAGGATGTTCTAGGTGGCTACAATGATTCTTAAGGAGGGTTTAGGGTTATTGAATTAAAGTCAAAATTTTAACCAACCCACTAAATTACTTAATATAAATAATTAGTAGCCGATTAATCGATATAAGCCAATTGGGAATCGGACAATTTTCTTGCAGCCCTACTCGAAACCCAATGTCCAAGACCTGACAAACGCAAATAATAATAATAATAATAATATACATACTTCCAGAAATGCATTGTGTTCATAAGTTGAGGTTCGTCTGTATTTAATTTAAAAAAATGTTTTCTAACATTTCATTTTAAACTTTAAATAAAATGAAACAAATTAAACATGAATAAAATTTTATGAATTTTACAAATTGTTCATCTTCATTCACTACACAATCACAAACTCTACAGGCTTTCAAAATGCTTACAATATTCTCGCACAAAATGCAATAAATTGCACCTTCATTATTTTATTTGCACATGAAACTCTACTACTGTTTTATTAATTATAAAATATTGGTATAAACTATAATTTTGAAGTAAAAAAAAAAAAACAAACTATGAACAAATACAGAACAATTCCATGCGAAAGAAATTATGTATATACGAACGAAAACATCTATTCTCTAGCCAGAATTCGAAACCACGACCTATACAAGATACGTTCGCTATTTTTGCTCAACTATGTTACAAGTTTAGAATTTTTGATGCACAGCAACAACAGCTATTTGCGATAATGCCGCTAATTGTATATTACAATTCTAAACTTGTAACATAGTTGAGCAAAAATAGCGAACGTATCTTGTATAGGTCGTGGTTTCGAATTCTGGCTAGAGAATAGATGTTTTCGTTCGTCGTTAAAATAAACAAAGCAAAAAAAAATTGTTCTACGTATTTATCACTTCCTCTAACGTTGTAAATTACTACGGCGAAAGAAGTAGTAATTTACAACGAAATAGTAACGTGGAGAAGGTTGTACGGGTTCCGTGGAACACACTTTGGGAAACGCTGGATTACTCGATTATAAAGATACATAAACGAAAAACATTTTTTCTCAAGGAAATAAATAAGAATGAAAAATTAAAAATATATTTATTAAACAAGCATAAAATTTAAAATTTGGAAAAAACATGAAATAAAAATAATCTACAACAAATTTTCCAATATTCCGCCATTCACTGCCAAACAGTGCCCAAACGGTCGTAAAAATAAATTTTGCATAACATTAAATAATTGCATCGGTCTTATTCTGTGGGATTAATTTTCTATTCTAGCTTTTAGTTCCTCTATGGTAAAATTTTGCTTTTCATATATCGCCAGTAAAAAAAAGAAAGATCGTTCGGTGCGAAGTTCGTCAACCTAGCGGGTTCTATTTCGCCGCCACATCCAATCCAACATCGAGGAAATGTATGATTTAAAAATGTTTTAATTATTCTGGCATTATGCGCTGGGGCACCGCCGTGTTGAAATCACACTTCACCTGGAATATTTATTGCATTTAATTCTGGTATTGCTCTATTTTCTAACAAATCCAGATATTTCTGGGCAGTAAGGTTTCCGTCTATAAAAAAAGGACCAATTATATGCGTTCCTACCAAACCTGCCCAAACGTTTACCTTTTCTGGCCGATGTGTACTGGTAGTATTACATAAATGTAAATTTTCCGAGTCCAATACCGGCAGTTTTAAGAATTAACTTCACCATGAAGGTAAAACGTAGCCTCATCGGTAAAAATAATTTTATTTACATTATTTTCATTATTATTAATTCTCTCAAAAATCATCATTATTTCGCAAAAATGATTTCTTTTCTCATAATCGTTCATCAATAATTCCTGGTGATTTAAAATGTTCATTCTTAAGGAAATTGTAAACGGTGCTCTTACACCCACACTTAGTTGACTAGTAACAGGTTAACAATTTCTGTTCTATTTTAAAATAAACGCATTTTACATTGCTGTCAATCAACGGTTGTTTTATAAACGAAAACTCTATTTTCTATGATAAAATAAACTCACGGTTCTTACTCGCACATGCCTTGCAAGCATGAGTGAGAAACGAATATATAAATAAGTTTATTATTGATTCGTTCACTTGGCATTGAACTGACCGAAAAAACTGAATTGTATTAAATAAATATTACTATCTATATTTGCACTCTAGTGTTTTTAAGCCAGATTGTTCAGCTCAAGGTAGTTAAAAAACCGCAACCATTAAGCAGCTAAAATCCGTTCATACGCGTTAGCTCCAAATATTTTATTTTGATGTGGTGGTACACGTGGTAGAGTTTCATGATGAGAGGAGAGATACACTTGTGCTTGTTATTAGTGCTTGTTTCCGTTGAATCTAGTGTTCAACTCGTTGTACAATATAATGCTTTTTCCTGCAGTTTCCACTGGATCCAATACGGACGGCGAAAGGCGTGCAATGGTATGTAAATAATCGCTTACAACATTTCATATATTAACCAACATCTCTGTCACTAACAGAACGACCAACGTCGTTCAATAAAACCATGATACTATCAGAAAGATATTGCTGTAAACGATTTTGGGGACTACAGTTTATTGTGCTTTATATTAACTTCAGTTGGGCCAATTGGCGTTTATTGCTCTATTTTTTAAAGGCTCTCTGAATTCTGATTTGTTAAGAATTGTTGAGGAAGTTCTACCCAACCATAAACCTTACAAATGCCACTAAACTTAAAGCGTTGCGAATTTTTGCAAAGTTGTGGCTAAATTTTAAACGAGACCTTTTTAAGATTTCGTAAGACTTTGGGCCGAGAGTTCCAGATCCCAATAAACTCCCTAATAGTTATTAGACACATAATATATTTATGAAGCTAATAAATTTATTTGTGATTTCCAACTTACAAAATCCTTCTAATAGTTTATTAGCAACATAATTTTTTGTTTTTGTATTGGTATTCCTTATGAAGATAGTAACACGGTGAAAAAGAGATAAAGCTATACGTAAATTTGAGGAGCTAAAGTGAGATGAAATTTTGTCATTGAATATTTTGAAATTAAATAGTTTGACTTTACATTCAATGACGTTACGTATATTTTTTGTGTTACTGTTTAAATGACAATTAAACGGCGTACAACAAATTTTACCACTGAAAAAGAGGACAATAGAAGAAAAGGAGTTAATAAAAATAACATTTTATAATACAAAAGTGATTGAAAATACAGCCATACCGTATTTTTCGGCCGGCGCCGAAAAACGAAATTTTTGTCACTTACGTTTGTCGAACCTTCCTGCTGGCGTTGGTGAAATTTCGAAAAAATCGGACGACGGGCCGACGGAATAACGGCAGTGGCGTAGCGTAGCGGGAGCGGTGGGGGCGGCAAATTCTGTAAATTTTGGAGCCTTTTGGATTTAAATACCTAAATAAGGGGGCAGCGAATTTGGCATCCGGCCCGGGCGGCTGAAACCCACGCTACGCCACTGCATGCTGTATGAAATCGGAGACCATAAACTGTCATGAGCTCCCTGACTATAACGATTATTTATTTGATTCTTGTATAAGGTGAATTTTTAATAGCAATATCTTTCGTAGTATCTTGGTCAACGTAAAAGCTAAAGCTTTTGCTAGGTACTAATTTAATATATGACAGTTGGTGAAAATTGCTTTTTGGTTTTAGAAATGGGAGCAAATATGTAGGGTGTTCTATTTTTCATTTTAACCACTTGTGCTGAAGTGATATTTTACGCACATTGTTGTAAAAGCTGATTAAATGCCAGGGCAAGTGGTTAAATCAACACAATTTTCAACAAACCATTTAATAATTTCATTCAGTTTATTAATAACTTTCAATTCGTAGCCCATAAAATGGCTTAATCAGGTGTCGTTTTTCATATTTATCTAATATCTATTATCATTTAATACTATTTTCAAATAGAAATTACTAATAATTCATTTCAAAACTACTCAATTACTTGTTACTCATTATACATTTCTAATAATTTCTATCATTTTTAGGCCCAGTCTTTCCAGCTTCAGGTAAATCTCTAGGTAACTATCTGATAGATAAGGTTATCTGGAACTTTATCTTCTGAATAAATGTCATCCCGTCTTTCAATACAAATTTATCCATCGGAAAGTTATTTAACGGATAATGGGACTGACGCAGAGCCGCAGTAAAGCGGGTGGGGTGAAGGGGGCGACGGCCCCGGGCGCAAATTATGAGCGACGACCTTTTTTTTTGCTCATCACTTGGAGTTTGAGAGCTGAAGACCTTTTTTCTCATTACTTGGATTTTGAGAGGTGAGGACCTTTTGTTTGTTTGCTCATCACTTGGATTTTGGTAGGTGAGGACTTTTTTTTATTTGCCAAGGGCTCCAAAACATTGCTACGGCTCTGCCCCTAGCGCAAGTTTTCCTTCCTGCGGCTTTGGACTGACGTATTGAATTCAATGATTGCTATTGACATTTATTCAGCAGATGAAGTTCCAGATAACCTTATCTGTCAGATAGTTACCTAGAGGTTTCCCTAAAGGTGGAAAGATCGGGCCTTAGGGTTTTATAGGTCCCACTTGTGTTGTTCTAAACACAACTTGTTCACTTAAACAGCGCTGTACACTTCCAAGGTCGATCGATGTTATAAATTCTCTTCTGTATCATGTTCGTTAACATTCGTTGCTAGTGTTAAATGCTCTGGAAAAACATTTTATCCTTTAAACCAGTTTAATCTGCATGATTTGTAATTGTGGCCAAACGTCTGGCCCTGGAAAGCACGTATTTCTAGTTAGAAAATAGATATATGAGTAACGGTATTAGAGTTTCTTTCTTGTACATACGAAAACCTAAAAATGTTAAGAAAACTGCGGGTCCCACTATTTTTAAAAGGTCGTCAGGAGCATAAAGTTTCGATCGACATTTATGTATCCTATATTATCCTACTAATTAATTACAAATACTAACTGTCATATATATAATATCATTAAAAATATACTACTTTTCTGTCCAATATAAACTAAAATATTAATTTAATATATGAAGTAAAATAATTATTAATAACAACATTTTAGATTTTCTTTAATCCATTGTTTTTGCCTCTCAACAAGCTATTATTGTATTAATTATAACTGTCACCGCAAAGTAGTTAAACAAAATACTTTATAACAGGGAAACTATTATTGAAAAAAAAAATATATATCCTGTTATATTACAATTGGTAATTTCATGATACGTAATTGTTATCTATATGTTATCCATATTTTAAGGAATTTGGTATTTTACCTCTTCCTTTGACGTCTGTTTAATTCAGCGAATAAGTCGTGACTAGTTCGCATACTGCACTAATAATAAAAACGAAAAAACTTTCCAGTACACCTAATATGATTAATATGAGTCAGTATTATGGACACATAACTATTTTATATCATTTAATACAGCCTCCCCGCGCTTCTAACTCTGTACTACTAAATTACAATTTACTAGACACTATTAAGCACTACTAACAATAACTCTGTATTAAGAACATCAATTTTTAGTAACGCTTAGTATACTTATGTTAGTAGTCTACTAAGATTAAAAATTAATGAACATGGTCCTGAAAGTTTCAAGTTTAAAATATATTTATTTTTATTTTTTATTTGATTACTTATTCTGTAGTGGTCACCATTTTTTATTCTTATGATGATACTTAATAATAGTAAATAAGCTTGTTGGTGAGGTAAAAATGGTTGTAAACTATCCCCAATACCTAATATCTGCTGTATATAATTTTAAGCCTACCCCGATATCCTAATTGTGATTGTATCCCATTAGTGATATGGTTGGTTGTTATGGTTAGATGCACGCCGAGATGCCCGTATCAACAACGTACACGGGCGGTCTGGGCCTGGGCGGGTACGCGGGGTCGTATGTCACACACATGCGCAGATCACTACCCAACATGGCGCACACGATGCTCATCAACGAGCCGGCCAAGATCTACCCCTATCATCTGCTGCTCATCACTAACTACAGGCTGCCGATAGATGTCGACAGGTGTAATCTAGAGGTGAGTAACGATCTATATCACGGGTCCCCAAAGTAGTCGATACCGACCCCCGGGGGTCGATATAACATTGTTAAGGGTCGATTATGGCTCGGGGGTCGATGGAAAAAAGTTAAAAACTACTAGTATAATAACTACACAGTTATATATAAATATAAGTGAAGTTAAATTAGATTTATTTAAAGATGAAGCTGTAGAGCGATCAGCTGGTGGTAGGTAGGATGTTAAATTAAACAGTGTATTTGTTTCGACTAGTTTCGTGGGTTAACACCTCACATCATCAGGATATATTTCTAATAACTTATGTTCATAAACAATGTTCCAGTATGATGTCGTGAAAAAAACGTGGTGTTCCTAACCATTTGGTTTCCATGTTAATGTCAGAATATTTAAATAAATTAATCACCGTAAGAACAGTAGACAAGTTAAAATGTTATAAAATATTCTTAACTAGTAAGAATATGGGAAAAAACCCAGAGATAAGTCAGACTAGAAGTACTTCTAGTCTGACTGTCTGTGATACAACATGTAATTTTAAAGTTTAACTTTTATCTCTGGGTTTTTTTCCCCATATTTTTACTAGTTAAGAATATTTTATAACATATTAACTTGTCTACTGTTCTTACGGTGATTAATTTATTTAAATATTCGGACATTAACATGGAAACCAAATGGTTAGGAACACCACGTTTTTTTCACGACATCATACTAGAACATTGTTTATGAACATAAGTTATTAGAAATATATCCTGATGATGTGAGGTGTTAACCCACGAAACTAGTCGAAACAAATACACTGTTTAATTTAACATCCTACCTACCACCAGCTGATCGCTCTACAGCTTCATCTTTAATTCAAATCTGGTGGTGAACATGAACCTGTCAAACCAATAGATTTATTTAGATCTTCAATGTTACAAAGAGATTTTCAGTATTTTTCGAATTAGAGACAATGTTGATGACAAGATGAAGACTTGGAAATATACACAAAGCATCTTGAAAAATTGAGCGTGGTTTTTAAATTACGTTTTGAGGATTCAGAAAAAATGCACATCCCAGATTGGATTATCGCGCCATTTTCTACAGATGTTGAAAACATCGAAAGTACGATACAAGATGAACTTATTGAATTGTCGGTTGATCTTGAAGCTAAAACGCTTTTTAAAAATGTTACATTAAGCTATTTTTGGACAAATGTAAATGTTAGACAGAAATATCTAAAACTTCGGAAATGGTAGTTTACTTTTTGCTAGCATTTCCAAACTCGTATATGGTTGAGGCTGGTTTTAGCCATGTTAATTCCATCCTGGCAAAACAGAGAAACCAGTTAGATGTAGAATTCCATGGCGGTTTAAGGCTGAAATTAAATCATTTTGAACCCGACATTGCTAATCTTGCAAAGAGTCGCCAACCACACCCGTCACATTGACAATGACAGTAAATTTTATTTAATAATATTATTGTATTGCATCTGATTAAATATAATTATATTAGATAAATGTAATATAAATAAAACACTGTACAATAAACAATATAAGAAATCACATAGTATTTTTTGCTTGTTCTATTATAATAACAAAATTGTAAAATAGAGGGGGTCGATAAGAAGTCGAGAAACTCTTCTGGGGGTCGACGGTCAAAAAAGTTTGGGGACTCCTAATCTATATTAATAAAATTGAAGACTATATCTGTTTTTTAGGGTTTTGCAGATATAACCACCAAAAAACCCTTATAACGTCATACATGTGTCTGTTTGTCTGTACGGTAGAAATTGTAGCCAAACGGCTGAACATAGAAAGTTGAGATTTGGCATACTTGTACAACTTTTTTACCCACATATAGGAAAACTATACAGCGCAGGATAAATACAAACAAATATGTATTTAATGAAAAAATAAATATATATTTTTTAATTTTGAGTGGGGAATCAAATGAAACCTCTTAATGCGTGGATGCACAAACAAATTTTTATTTTTGAAAAATCTTTTTTTTTTGTGGGATTTTTGTCAATATAATGGCAAAAAAACTTTTATCCTCCACCCTATCTCCCAGAGGGGTTGAACTAAAAATATGAAAAAATCTCAATAATGTACATTGATGGGAACCGGAATAGTTCAACAGGAAATTTTGATCAAATTATGTTTTCAAATTGGTTTTTCGCAAATATTGATTTTTTTGTGACATCGAAAAAAAAATATTTTTTTAAATATATTGTGTGGTATCAAAAAAGGTCTTAAAACGGAGATAAAGGAACGGGAAATAGTTTGTTTAGTTTTAATATTTTTTTTAATACGATTTTTTCCAAAAAAGTATTAAAAAATCAGTGTATCACACCTTTTAACCCTAAGGGCTTAAATTAAAAATCTGAAAAAAATCTAAGCAATGTATATTGCTATGAACTGGAAACGTACGAGAGAAATTTTTTATCCAATTTCGTTTTTGGAAAATATTACAGTTCTTGTGTTATTAAAAAAAATAATAATTTTAATTTTATTGTGGGGATATTAAATGGAAGCTCTTTAAGAGCAGTTTAAAGAACGGTAATTGATTTTTGAAATGCATTTAATTTTGACTAAATTTTGCTAAGTATTAAGATTTTCGTTTAATATCTTAGCTAAAATTAAAAACTATATTTGTATATTCATGGATACATTTTGTTAAGGGTAGAAAACAGGTACGTAAATTTATTTTGCAAATATTGACTAGGAAAATAAAGAAATAACTGTCCGGTTGCTGGGATTCCATTTCTAGTAGAGATTCTTTTAGTTTTTTCATATAGTCGCAATATAAACAATGTCTCTGTAGGCGTTATGCTCTTGCGTGACAAAAGATCAACCGCAGTGTTGCCAGGTCTGGATTAGAATGATATTTTTGAAATTATACAAAAAAAAAACGTTATAATATGGTATTATTAGAGATATATGATACACGGTAGAAAAAATCTAACTGCAACCTTCTTGTCGTTTCTATTGATTTAAAGAATTTAAAACCAACACTTGTAATTGTGTTATGTAGTGACAGGCATTCATCGTTTGGCCTTCTAATAATCATCATTCACTGACTAAATACCCACAAAACCCTGAAATGTGTGAAAATTCACACTTCACGTCAATTCAGTCGTTAAAAGTTATCGCTTTGTATCATTTTCATTATATTACTTTCGAAATTAATTTACTAATAAATGAATTTTTATTTTCCAGAGGCACTTGTCGGACGCAGAATTTGAAGCAATATTCCAATGTCAACGAGGGGATTTTTACAGATTACCACAGTGGCGTAGAAACGAATTAAAAAGAAGGGCGCGTCTATTTTAGAAGGTATAAACATAATAACTACTTACCCATATATTTATTATGATTTTATTTGATAAAAAAAAAAAAAATAGTTTTTAAAAACAATTTTACCATATACATCACAAAAAAATATATATATGACAGCTACCTTTTCTATAAAATAAGGACTTTAGATGAAAAATAGTTTTTAGTTAAGTATGTATATAAATGTATATGACTACAATTGAGTGCTTTTTTGGTACTTCTGGTAAGCTTTACTTGGAACAGTGTAGCTTTGATTATTTTTTTAACATATTCTATGTTTTATACTACTTATTTTAACAGTGTCAAATTTTAACAATTAAAGCTAGTAATCAAGGCTGTGGCAATACTTTATTCTAAATAACATAAAAAGAACGAAAAAAATTGTATATATATTTTTTTAAATAGGGGAAACTTTTTAAGATCGCTGCGCTATATGCGGTAAAAGTTGGAACACTCGAAAATGACATTAAACTGTTACTTGTGTATTTGATTACAAAGTGAAAATGAACACGAGTTGTATTTTTCTATTTTCCAAACTCTTTTAGGCCAGTTTTCTTATTTAATAATTCTTAATTAATCTAGGTAATCTACGATTTACAAGATATGTATAACACACCCCAACAGACATTTTGGTGCCTGCGAGTTTTTAACTGTCTCTAGGTAATTTTTGGGCACAGAATCCAAAATATCCGTCAGATTTGGTCTATCAGATCTAGTTTTTGAGATACGCTATATTGGCCTCTTTTACAATAAAATATCTTATTTCTTAATTTGTCTATTTTTCACGTTATTACTGTTACTATTTGCTCCAACTACTAGTTACAAACACAAAAGAGAGTAAGGTATTTATTTTACAAAGTAGATAAATATACATTTATCACTTATCACTTAAAAATGTTTTTTTGTACGACTTTCTAGCATGGAATTTACCAGAACAATCTTTCTGAAGACTCCAACAGTAGTAGGCCATCATGTGGCTATCTTATCTTCCTTGATATCTATCTTCCATAGTTTTATGTCCTGATGGAAACTTTTCCCCGGTTCTTCACTAAAATCACCTGGGTTTTCTGGTAAGTGGTCATAATACAACCGAGAATATTAAAGTTGGAAAGCATATTTTCCACTAATTCTCTGCCTTATGAATTCTAAGAAAATTGTAACTAAGGAAATTTGTACTACTTGAATAAATGAACACCAAGAATTAGATTCTATCTCGTTCATTGATGCGGTTGGATTGGATTGTGGATCTTCAGTAGGTTGCCTTATCTGAGGACCATCAAATATTCTGGCTTTTAGTTTTTCATAGTTAATCCCAGGAAATTTACGTGTCAAGTAGCCTACATAAAGTCCATCTCGATTTAAAGCCTTCAAAAATTGCTACATAAGCCCAAACTTGATATGCAAGGGTGGAAATATAATTTTCTCTCTCGCAACCAAAGGTTCGTTGACAACGTTTCGTTTTTCTTGAATTATGACATTCCTTAATAGAAATCACGCAATTTCTGTTAATCCAGTGCCGATCCTTAGCTCTGCTGTCCCAAAGACATAAAAAACAAGAATATTTTGTATATCCACTTTGCTGTGGAAGGAGGAAGTTTACCGTTTTTAGATAAAAAACTAAAATCAATTAATCTGTATCTCAAAAACTAGAGCTGCAACGAAAAAAAGGCAGGTATTTTTGGAATCAGCACATCAAAAATATCCAAAATCAGTTCTTACTTTTCCAGCACCAAGATAAAAAAATTATTTTGTTGGGCAGTGTAATCCATACCATATTACTTTTGAAGAAGGGCATAAAACAATTATCCCATATAACTATAATCACATTGTTAAACTACAAAAGAACTAGGGTTCATGTTTACAACTACGTTGTAAACAGTCAACGGTCAGTGGAGCAGGAATTTCTGATTTTTTATTTTTGTAACTACAATATTATCAATCTAAATTTAAATTCATTATTTTTTTAATCTAACTTAAATAATTAAGGCTGTAGGTATTAAAATTAATTAATAAAATCAATATTTTCAAATTCTTCGAAGATATATAAAATATATTGATATACACATAAATACATTGTAAATTTATTGCGGACAACAAATTACAATAATAATGGTACTATTTGTTAATAATACTAATTTGTTTATACTACGAAATTAACTATTTACAATATTAAATAATATAAAAAAAAAAACACTAATAAAAGTTTTATAAGGTACCATGTTTCGTCGAGGTATATATACTATTGCACGTTTGTCTTCTCTGAACTTATTAATTTCCAGTAGGTAATAGTATCTCCATTGTTTAATTCTAGGAGAATCCATTATTGTTTCTCTGGCATCAATCGTTTTAAAATGAAAACCTAAACTTTTCACAAAGCGGCGAAACGTAGATACACTATAATTTAAATCAATTCCATCTTCTTCTAATTTCTTATATAATATATCAATTGATGGTGGTTCTTTTTCCGCATATAATTAATAAATTTTTCTTTTGACTACATCTTGTAAGAATGAATTTAAGTATTTTAATTTCATTAAAATGCGAGTAAATATTTGCGATATATTTTAATTTTTAAGCGCTACACATATATCGAGGCGTATAACAGAAGGTGGGCATCAAATTAAGTATTTAAAGTTTAATTTCAGTAGATTTATTGATTAATTTGTAGTTAAGCAAGTGTTAAATTCTGGGCACGTAATTTTATGTGGTACATCTGAGTGTCGGTCATCTGAATTTACAATATATGAATAGGGGATAGGTATGATTTTTTAATTTTTTTTTATTATATTCCTCTTGTTGCATATAAACATAAAAAACAGTTTTTTTTTTTTTTTGTAATTTGAAGGCTTAAAAAAATCATAAATGTATGTAGCGCGCGAAAACGACGTGTGACGTCATACCCCTTCTAACTGACGCATGACACTACTAGCTTACCGGCGTACATAGTCTGTTGTGAACTTATTTGTTTGTATAACTTTTGTAGGTTATGTAAAGTTAGAGTGATTTTAATTAAAATAAAGTTTAATTCTATAAAAACAATTTATACATGTTTACCGAATTAAATTTTATATTAAAATAGATAACTTATATTGCAGTATTTTAATTATGCCTCTAACGTTTTGTAACTTCATGTAAACAATGTAGTAAAATTCTGACATCTAAATTACATAAATATTTACATTTTACAGAGTTGCAGCGTTTGTTTACATAAAGTTATAGAATATAAAATAAAAATTACTTTGACAACACGTATTTCTTCAGCACTGTAGCATTCATTATTTTTCATATATTCCATGAGCATAAATGCATCAATGTTGGGTAAATTATCACTCTGAGCCCTAACAAAATCTTTATCTGCCATTTTAATAATAAATGCGTGAAAAATGGTTTAAAAACAAATAAAAAAACTCTCGAACAATACAATACACACACGTGTAAAGATTATGTTGTAGCTGTATCTGTGATGTGAAATCCCTATCGTTTGACGTCATACTCAGGCGTTTTTACTCGGCAACCTTCGCTCCGTGGTCGGCTTATTTCAAATTAACAATATTTTAATTCAAAAATTTGGCTATAATATTAATTAAAATGTAATTTTTGTTTTGTTAGGTGACATAACTAACATTAACATATCAAAATAATGTAGTTTTAAGGAAATACAAATTTTATGCGTATCCCCTATTATGTTTGTAAACAAGTACATTATGTTCATTGCCTCATGAAATAAAATTAGTTTTAGAAGCTGACTGTCAGTCATCAGAATTTACAATATATTCATTCTGTTTGCTGCTTTTCACTGTTTTTTTCTCGTTCTTTTTTGTTAAAGAATAAAAAATTACTTATATAATGTCACAAAAACAGCTTTAATTGTTATAAATAATAAGATAGTGTATTTATACATTGAGCTATTAGAGCAAGAGTAACCAAACCATGAACCTTTTGAGAAAATACTACCTTTGTAACTTTTTTAAATGTATTTTTTATTTTGTTAATGTCGTTTTGTGTATATGTATTTTCTTACATATTATATATTTATTTTAAAATATATATGTTTATTAATATTATATAATTTTAAAGTATAACTGTGTAAAAACTATATTTTTACACGTCAGATGTTTAATCAAATATTTTTAAAAACGATAAAACAATATATTTAATATTTTAACAAATATATTTTTATTCTGCAATGGGGCAGTCTTTTAAATAGTTTTATTCAGAGAAAGGCCTCTTAGAAAGTAAGGCCCGAGCTTAATCTTGAACATTTGACTGGATTTTAGTTTTTTCTTCTCTTGTTTCAAAGCTTTTAATATCATTTCTTCTTGTTATTACATGCATGCATATCCTATTCCACTTATGCACAGAACGTCCTCTCTTGTTTCTTCCCTGCTTCTTATTACTCCAGATTCCTCCAGCATGTGCTCAGTTGTCTGTCTCGTCTCTCTACACTTCCTACAAATTTTTTTCTTCATCCAGAATGCATTTTTTCTTCTCGTTACCACACCTGAAATGTGCAATCACTTTCCTTTTCTCCCTATTTCATCAGGTATTATTGCTGTTGAGAAGTTTTTTTAAATTCGCTATTATATCTTGATTCCTATATTTTAATAACTAGTTCTTGGTGTTGTATGCCTTCCATTCTATCACTTCTTGCATTCCTTGTTCATTTAATCTGTTCCTCCTTACTGCTTTAGTTTAAAAAAAAACATATTCGTAAATTTTCTTCTTCATTGCTTCCCAAGTTAATACTATTTTTCTCTGTTAATCTATTTCCTCTATTTTCTTCCAACATTCATTTAGTAAGTTTCTCTGGGTGTCTAGTTATATTTTCTTCATATCTTATTGCCTTTTTACTGCTTCTGTTTTTATTTTTTCTACTTTCATTTCCTCAGTCACTATATATGTTGGTGTATTCCGATCCAGTCCCAGCATTCATTTAATATATCAGGTTTGGGAAAAAGTTCGTGGTGTTTTTTTAGTAAAATTCAACTGGTTTTGTTATAGTGTGAAAATAAATTTATTTAAACCAAATATGCTCCATTATTATCGACAATATTTCGCCATTTTTCGGGTAGAGCCATGATGCCATCGGTGAAGAACTTCTGTGGTTTCTGGTTGAAAATCTGAATCAAGTGGTTTTCACAGGCTTCTTTTGAAACCAGCTTAATTCCATTGAGAGAATTCTGCAGAGATCGGAATAGGTGATAGTCAGAGGGTGCTATGTCTGGACTATACGGTGGATGCAACAAAATTTCCCCAATGCAATTTTTGACGGGTCATCAAAGAAGTGTGTGGTCTTGTGTTGTCATGATGAAATAAAACACCTTTCCTATTATTCAATTCGGGCCGTTCTCTTTCAATTGCCTGGCGTAATCTCTCTAGTTGTCCACAGTAGAGTTGAGAATCAATCGTCTGACCAACTGGAAGTAGCTCATGGTTGACGATTCCCTTCCAGTCCCACCACACACACAGCATCACCTTGTTCGGCGTCAATCCTCGCTTCGCGAACGCTTGTGACGGCTCACCATCCCTTGTCCACGATCTTTTACGCTTCCGATTGTCGTACGTGATCCAATTTTCACCGGTTATGACACGTTTCAGAAATGGCTCGATTTCATTCAGCAGCGCATCGCAAACGTTAATTCGGTCTATCATGTTTTTCGCTCAACTCATGAGGAACCCATATATCGAACATTTTGTAGCCAGCTTTCCGTAAATGGTTCAAAACAGTTTTGTGGTGATATGCCAATCTTACTGAACTTTTTCAAGAATTTCGTCAGCTTTTTCACTGATTGGACGAACAGAGCGTGAGTCATCTTTCACATTAAAATGAACGAAAGTGAGCGAACCATTTCCGCGCAGCAGATTTGGATAAAGTACCTTCACCGTACACAAATTTTTTCACAAGCCTGCGCAGCGTTCTTTCCTTTGTCGTAATAATATTGCAAAATATAGCGCAATTTATCATTACTTTTCTCCATTTTCAAACGCAAACAACTTTCCACTGCACAAATTTTGATGTTTAGACACTCAAAGTAATGCTCGAACTGTCACCTTTCCAACGAGCGCTTAGTGGTGTCGCTGCGATCTGTGTTTCCTGAGTTATTTGCAATTGGCACCGTCTATCGGCAAAAACGCCACGAACTTTTTCCCAAACCTGATATAAAAATGTATTTCCAGGAAAACGATTTGAAATAATAAAATATGAAAATTTTAAAAGTGGACATATCTGTTTTTGCTCCGACCCTCTTGATTTATCCTTGTTGATTATACATTTTGAAAAATTTGTATAATGTGGATTGAGATGATTTGTAGACATTATATTTGTATAAAAAGAGTTACAATACAATTTTTAATATTAAAATATATTTGTGTATAAATTTTGTGCTATTTATTTTATTATATTTATTTCTAAGGTGCTATGGATAAGTATAATAATCAAAGTTACACTGTAAGAAATATTGGCATATATTTCATATTTTCGCACAAACTACGCATTTGTAGCAATTTATTATGAAATTTTATTTTAAAATATGACTTAGTATGTAAAAAATATATAATTACATAACAATATATAATATTTTTTATTTATCACTTGGTCACCATAAAATATATTTAAAATAAGTTTGTTTTTATATACAGTCAACATTTTAGTTACTACCACAACGTTGGGAAACAGTTGTAGATCTTGTAGCCTCTGATACGTTACTTTTATATCCTACCATTTATTGTCAACTATGTAGCGAGCCTGTGATATAATATAAAGTCTGATCTCAAACTGAAATGAGATTCCTGACTAAAGGAGTTCGGGTACTTGGCATGAGTGTTATTCAGGGTTCAACATTACGATATGTGAATTAAATGATATGTATATGTACTTACCAACCGACTAATCAGGCATCTTGTAATTCTGGATCTTAGCTGTTCACTTAAGTTCTTAAAGGTGAAGGTTTACACACGTTAAGTAAGACGGTTTAAAATTAATGAATTTATTATAATATATAGTGGTACCTTGACTTACGAGTGTCCCAACTAAAGAGTTTTTCGAGATACGAGCCGTCTCTCGGCCGATGTTTTGCTTTGAGTTGAGAGCTAATTCGAATTACGAGCGGAGGAGGTTATCTCTACAAGTGAGATGAACGAAATGTTGGGAATGTGGGAGAATGTTTCAGACTTTATTCAAAAGAAACACCAGAATAAGTTACAACTGGGCGTTCGACGCTATTTAATGACACTTGCCGAACTCATTCCAATGGGGAAAATTGATTTGACATACGAGTAATTTGAGTTACGAGCTCCGTCACGGAACGAATTAAACTCATAAGTCAAGGTACCACTGTACTATTTACAAGAATAAGTTTGAAAGTTAGAATATATGTAATGGGTGTTTTTTTTAGAGGTATAGAACTTTAAATTGCAATAAAACAACGATGGATTATTCAATTGACATGAATTTTTTTTTATTCGAAAGATAATCTTGTGGCATTACATTTTAAATATGATTTCTGGCATATGACCGCCACGGCTGGCTCGGATGTAGTCCAATCTGGACGTCCAATTTTCGATGACTTTTTCCAATATTTGTGGCCGTATATCGGCAATAACACGGCGAATGTTGTCTTCCAAATGGTCAAGCGTTTGTGGCTTATCCGCATAGACCAATGACTTTACATAGCCCCACAGAAAGTAGTCCAGCGGTGTTAAATCACAAGATCTTGGAGGCCAATTCACAGGTCCAAAACGTGAAATTAGACGGTCACCAAACGTGTCTTTCAATAAATCGATTGTGGCACGAGCTGTGTGACATGTTGCGCCGTCTTGTTGGTATGATTTAATGTAATGCCACAAGATTATCTTTCGAATAAAAAAAAATTCATGTCAATCGAATAATCCATCGTTGTTTTATTGCAATTTAAAGTTCTATACCTCTAAAAAAAACACCCGTTATATAAAATACTGTAAAAATAAAATAGATTCGGATAGACCACCAGAATGCCGACACAGTGTATCTAAGAATTCAACAACTTAGATGTTTACGCTAAACGGACTGAATACTTTCTGACCCCGTCTTCAGAGAGATGGGGGTTTATATAAGATGGCTAGTAGCGTTTCTAGGAAAAAGGGTTTAAGCATTGTTCAAGGAGATGCTAATGTTCAAAGTTATTAAACAATAACTCTGAATGTCTCATTGAACAATGAACCTTAAAAAATATATCTACAGTTACGTGCTGAAACGTAAGGTTTCTAATTTTATTTTATGATCTGAATTCTCACAATGTTGACTGCAAGGTATTCTTTAAAATCCCTAAAAAATGATCAAAGAAATTCTCGCGACGGGTGTTTGTGATAGTTTATCAATTGTCCGGGCGGACTAACTGATTCGTTACAATCTACAAGAGGGTTCCGTAATACATTTTCTCCACGACCACTATAGAATTTACCAATTCTAAAACCAATTTTGACTACATAGAAAGTTAATATTCTAACACAAGAGTTGGAATGTTATTCTAAAGCACTTATCTTATGCATTTCGCGTGTATTTCATTCCATCACTTGTTATGGAATAACTATTCCATACTTGTTGTCTTTTGTTTTTGTAAGGTTACATTAAGATATATACAACGTTTACATTAAATAAATGCAACATAACTTCCTAACCTAAAATAGTGGCCGATGTGCGGTAAATTAAATTAAAATTAAACAAATAATAAATAAAAAAATAGTTTAATTAATTGATTAATTTGTTATTTAATATAAATTAAGATAAAATTTTTGTGAAAATAATTATTTGTTAATTTATTTTTCTTTTTGGTAGTCGTGGAGAAAGTAGGGTCTGTGACTCGGTTGGAAGAGAAAATTCGATGCTCGTGGTTCCTCACGCTCGCCTGCGGCTCGCGCTCTGAATATTCCACTCGCATCGAATTTTCTCATTCCAACCTTGTTACAGAATATACTATTTCACACTAGGAATTTATGCTAGTATGTTAAAGTTTGGTTGACATCTGCTGTTAAGTTAACCTAGGAACGTGTCCTTTACATAACACTGTTAAAAGTGCACTATCAATGACTTACAGAATACCAACACGAGGTATTGAAAATCGGAATTTTCAACATGATACCATAGAAACGATTCTCGAAAAGCTTACAGAAGGTATGAGTTAATTACACATTCTGCATAATTTACACAAGAAACGTTCGGCATAAAGTTTCTGTGTGCTCTGTTTTGCACGAAGATCGTTCGGCAAATAACGTGCAGTGCAGTTTGTGTTGCACAGTCGTCACAAGTTTAGATCGTGCGGCATACTGTGCAATAGTGTTTTCGCGGTAAATAAGTCATTATTTCTACAAAACAGTACAAGTGAAAACAATCAAGATATCATTGTTGATGCCTACATTACTTGCAAAATAAATAGTACAGACATGAACCTCATGATGGAACATGTATATACACTCAAAAAAGCTAAAAAAAATCTGGATACAAGCGGAAATGTACTTTAAATTGATTTGTAGTCATGTTTGGAACAGTACTCTATTCAAACACTTTATCCAAAATATTTTCTGGTTTGGAAAATTCTTCTGAATTGTCTTCCTCATCAAGTAAAATTTCTTTTATATTACATAAAAGCATTCCAAAACCTTCATGCGTCATTTTTATATTATCCTACAAAACAAGTAGCAGGAGACAGACTTCATGCAATCAAACACACAATTTATTTGTTTACAAAAAAAAGAATAACAAGAATCACTGCAAAATCTGAACAAAGCGTTCTGACTTTCTTGCAATAGTGTGCACAGTGGTCACGTGACAAAATACTTGCACGACACAGAGTTAGCAATGCATAGTTATTCCGAACACCCCTAAACAGACTCCCAGAATTTCAACCCGTATAACAGTCTTACCACACAATCATGCTACAATAGTATCATTACGGCTCTATAAGACTACAATGAGACGTTTCGGGTTTAATAATAATATAATAACTAAATTTAAATATATTTTATGGTGACCATTTTTCAGATGATCAAAAATTTGTTAAAATGCGTAGCCAATCCCGAATCTGAACCAAAAATTTTGTCACAACCTAGACAACAAGTGCTGTGTATAATATTGAATGATATTTTCGTATTTATTATATGATGCTTAAAATTTTACTTCAGTGGTGGGTAAATAGTGAGATGGAAGCTTTTACAGTTTCTACAATCATAGAATTTAAACTAATATATGCATGCTTTAAGCCATTTTGGTCTGACCCAGAAAAAATAATAAAAGAAATAGCGTTTTGGTGAAATATTACAAATAAATTTTGTCGTACTTTTTCTTTTTTACTTTAGTTTTTCAAAATATTTTCCAACTCATTAACAAAAAGGCCTTTTAGTTAATTTTTGATGTAGGGAAAGCAATCCTAAATCGCATGGTGCAAGATCTGGACTATACAGAGAATGTTCCATTAATTGTAATCCTGAATTTATCAGAAAATCTTGTGTACCAAGAATTTTAAGTTGCACTGCATTACCACGATGAAAGAATTAAATAGACCCATGTTCCCCTATCATATTAGTCACATAATCAGATCAATTCTGTAAAAAGTTACTGTGTTATAACGTTACTACAACATAAAATATTATAAAAAGTATAATGACTTTCATTCATGATAGTAACTGACCTTGCCCATAGTGACGAATTTAGTTACTATTATGATAGTAACAGAGTTACAGAATTGGTTTGAATATCTTAAAGTGCTAAAATCTCAGCATCGAAAATTAAGTACCGGTAATTTTTTTCTGGGTCAGACTATACATCATTTCTGAAACGCCACCACTGCTAATCGCAATAATTCACCTCTTGTAAATATTAAATATTCTGTTCATTGCAAAATAATATTAACTCGCTAGTAGCTAGAAATGCTTTACCAAAAAAATTATAGAAATGAAAAATTCTTTTGATGTTTTGACCAGTAAAAAATAGGAAATATAAGCTGTTCACTTTTGTAAGAACACACTAGATCTGGTTATTTTGGTTACTTTTATGGTTTGTTACTGACTTTAAATGTCAATTAAAAATATTCTTGAGGCTGTAAAACCGACTTTAGGTTGATAAGGTTATGATCATTATAATTAAGATATAAATTTTCATTATGACATATGTCAAATGGATCGATATTTTAAAAAAGTGACATTTTTTAATACCAACATGACATACAGCTTCAAAGGTGCAAACTATTGAAAACAAAATTCCCTCTTAGTTTGTTCTTACAAAAGTGAACAACTTATACTTATCTGACCTACAAATTGAATAAGATACCACTTCATTACGACTTCCAACTAAAGAAACAAATACCATAAATATGAGAAAATAACCAGTTATTTGGTTGCGTATACATCAATTTTGTATTTTTGGAACAAAAATCGCATTCTTGGTTGAAATCTGGAATTTGTGGTTCCTGCTTCCAGGTGATCAATACTGATTGAATGTAAGATGTACTACTTTTATTCCATTTGTATAAAATTTTATTCCAGGAATTAAATCTTGTGTGAAATGGTATTTCTACGCATGAGCAAATAACATGTGTTTACGAAGCTGTACAGAAGCGGCGTACCGTACATTTATTTTATAACCTATTGTTTAACAACTGTTTAGGTGAATATTTAGTTTTCTACATCTCTATTTAACAATTATATTAAAAATTGTTCACTAGAATTCGTTATCAAGAGTGTATACTGAATAATCTTCTAAATAAAATGTCAAAATATACATACAGTAGGTGGCCAAATTATTAGGGACAGTACAAATTTTCTGTAATTTTCAAATGAATTTAATGAGGAAATAAGTGGCTTTGGGTCTCGTATTTATTTTTATTCATTAGAGTGCTTTATTTAGAATATAAAACGACATAATTGCTTATTCATAACCATTTATTTTTGTATAAAAAGTGTTAATTTGACAAATTAAGTAAAATCTTAATATTTTGTAATGCCACCCTTTGCTGCGATTGCGGCTTCCAGGCGTTTGGGCATGCTTTCTATGCAGACTTTTGCGTTGTGTCGGAGATTGGGGTTGTGATGCTACTCTCTGATAAGGGTTTCTATCAATTGCCGCTTGGTGGTGATGATTTCTTTGGCGATCTCCCGCTTTTTAAAATAATAATGATACCACCAACAAGAATATAGAAGAAAAATGATTTAAAAATAATTTATTTTCTCACAAAATGCATTTAAACTTGAAAATTACAAAAAAAAGTGTACTGTCCCTAATAATTTGGCCATCTACTGTATGTATGTATGTACCAGAGTTGGGCATTATTTAACTAAACTTTCAATCAACTAAAAATTTGAATGAAAATGTAATCAAACTAAATTAATCATTCTTTATTCAATCAATAATGGATGTAATCATAAATCCTTAACTAAATGATAATAATTAGTGTCAAATCATTAGTTTTCAATCATATTGTGATATTTTGTCAGAAAAATTTGAATCGCTTGGATCAATTTATATATTACATATATAATATCCCTATACCCAAATTTTCAATAATTTTCGGTCGTCTTGCAGCTTTCGAAAGATCATTACATTTTGCCTCTCTACCGACCAGTGGCGCGCCCAAACAGGGGGCACGGGTCCCCCCCTAAGAAGGAAGGAAATGAAAATAAAAAGACACAAACATACTAGAAAATTTTAAAAATAGAAATGAGGAGCTTTTTTTTTTAAGTCGTCACTTGTATTTTAGAAGTGAGGACCTTTTTTTTAGGTCATCATTTTATATTTACATAATTTAAATAATTATGTCTTTCGGGCTCCAACAAAAATTCCTGGGTGCGCCAATGCTACCGACCTTAGAGGAATAACATATTTGGTAATGTCTTCTTCAAATTTTTGTTGTGACAATGTTCTAATAGTTCTTGATTATTGAGAAACAACTGTTTGTCTACCTTTAGAATCAATGTTTTTTAAATGCAATAAATGCATCGTTTCCATTTTTTAAGATGAGATATAAAATTCAATAAACAATATTTGTCTACTTTGCGTTCATAAGACGCCCATTTCCACATTCATTTGAGTGCTATAAGGTTTCGACATTTCAACACCCGAATTTTAGTTATTGGAGGTTGGTAACACTGAAGGAAATGTCAAATTCTGATGCTGTCAAGTTAACCTAATATATTCGTGGACTTATGATTTTTTTGTTAAATTTTTTTGCAAAGTTTTTCTTGAAAAGACTGAAAAGTTTTAGTTTTTTGCCTCTAGCGCCTAAGGGCTTCAGAATTAGAGGTTTTTAACGTGTTTTTTTATCCCCCCTTTATAAAACCCCTCTCCAATTCAAGAGTCCGCATCTTTTGCGGTGTATAACCCCCCCCCCCCCATTCATATTTATGATTCGTTTTTTTAACTATCTCTCTTGCGGAAATTCTTTCTGAAATTGGGTTGTAGATCCTTCAATGCCAGGAGGACGACCCTTCTTTTCCTTTTTTGGTATATGGGGTAACTTCCCCTCCCCCCAATATTATAGTGGTGTTCAATTAAATTTCCCCAAATAAGTTATATTCTCTGTCGTATGCCTCTTTTAACTTCCGGGGAAGTAAATTTTGCAAGGTATTTACAGCAATATGGTGGGGTACTGACAGCTGACAGCACAACAAAACAACAAATCAGTGACACCAACATATAACAAATATTGCATAAAATGATACTGTTTGCTATTAATACAAATTTATCAAATTAAAGAATAAATGGCAAAGTAGAAAAAATAGTAAAAAAAAAAAAACGTTTCATAAGGCCTTTTGTCGCATTTATTAATTAGAAAACTCGTGAAAAAATCAAATCTCAATCCTGAATTTAGTTTCAATCATAACTAAAAATTTAATCATAATAATGAGTGAATATTTAATTTAGTTACCAGTGTGAATAACTGCATTATGAGTGATGTACCTTACTCAAGTCTTGAAATTAAATTTTTAATCTCAATCGTCAATCATTAGTTTGATTGCAATTTGCCCAACTCTGGTATGTACCATACACGTGTATGGGTATAGTTAAGTCCATCATAATTGGTAAGCGACTGAAAAATTATTACAATTGAGGGGACAAAACAATCGATATTGATCACCCGGTATAAATACACGAATACAGGAATGAAAAATATGCTCAGAATTTTGAAATAATTTTAATCAAAAATTTGTTTTTTAAAACTTTTCCCACAATATTTTTTATTCTCAATTAGGTGCATTATTTTATGATTTTATTTTTATCTAATGTATTAGTGGGAGTATATTATTTTGCAATAAACAGATTTTTTGTCCGTTAGTTGATTTAGGTTAGGTAGAAAAACAAATGCATGATTGAAAAGCATTGTGGGTATATTCGATTAATTTTTAAACTTAAAACTGTCACAATATACAGTCTGTTCCAAACGGTTAGGCGGAACTAAATGGGAATTTCGTTCTTTTAGGTTGTCACGAGAAGGGACCTTGCTTGGGTTATTTCATTTTTCACGTTGGATGTCAAAATTTAAAATTCCAACAATGAAACCATAGAAACGAATGACATGACAAAATTAAATTATTTTTTTTTACAAATTTTAATGACAAAAAAATAAATACAGTCTGTTCCAAACGGTTAGGCGGAACTAGATTTTGCAATCTAGTTACTTTCATCGCTTAAATCGTGCTTTTCGGTCGTTTTGTTTAAGCTTTGTAAATCATACTTACAATTAATATTTTTTGGTTAAGGTTAATATCATTTTAAAATGTCATTTTCTTTATATTTTGATATTTTGTGCATTCTTAATACAAATTTCCCATTTATTTATTTTTTTGTCATTAAAATTTGTAAAAAAAAATAATTTAATTTTGACATGTCATTCGTTTCTATGGTTTAATTGTTGGAATTTTAAATTTTGACATTCCAACGTGAAAAGTGAAATAACCCCAGCAAGGTCCCTTCTCGTGACAACCTAAAATATCGAAAATCCCATTTAGTTCCGCTTAACCGTTTGGAACAGACTGTAAATGGGAAATTTGTATTAATAATGCACAAAATATCAAAATATAAAGAAAATGACATTTTAAAATGATATTAACCTTAACCAAAAAATGTTAATTGTAAGTATGATTTACAAAGCTTAAACAAATCGGCCGAAAAGCACGATTTAAACGATGAAAGTAACTAGATTGCAAAATTTAGTTCCGCTTAACCGTTTGGAACAGACTTTATATTTTAAGTTTTTTATATTACAGTCTGTTCCAAACGGTTAAGCGGAAATTTTGCAATCTAGTTACTTTCATCGTTTAAATCGTGCTTTTCGGCCGTTTTGTTTAAGCTTTGTAAATCATACTTACAATAAACATTTTTTGGTGATTTTTTTCATCATTTTAAAATGCCATTTTCTTTATTTGTTAATTTTTTGTGTCATTCTTATTACAAATTCCCAATTATTTATATTTTTGTCATTAAAATATATAAAAAAAATAATTTAATTTTGACATATACTTCGTTTCCATGGTTTCATTGTTGGAATTTTAAATTTTGACATTCCAACGTGAAAAATGAAATAACCCTAGCAAGGTCCCTTCTCGTGACAACCTAAAAGAACAAAATTCCCATTTAGTTCCGCCTAACCGTTTGAAACAGACTGTAATCTGTATTAGAAGTTGCTGAATATATCCGAAATGTCAGTGGTTGTTAAACAAAATGACTTAAAATTTCATTATACTGGAATATATTTTGATTTATAAATACTCTTTAACAGTGCTATGGATTCTGGTTAATTGGGACACATTGAGACTTCAGACCATTTAATTCAATTATGCAGCTGCTTGGGGCAGTATTTTGCTGCTTAGTTGGTTAGTGTGTGGAGTTGTACATAAAGAACCACGTTCAAGTCCTGGTACCGACAAACTATTTTAAAATAGTTTGTCAGTCGTTCTGTCTTGGAAAGCCCTTAGAAAGCTTTTTATTTGCCCATGACAATTTCGCGAAAAACAAATAAATGTTGGTCGGAATCCACGTTAAACAACAGAGTCCATACATGTGTAATAGGCGCAAGACGTACTACATAGGTTTTAGCGGGGAAATTTGTTTCCGAAGACACAATTTAAAGTTGATTCTAACATCAGTCTTGCCTTCTAAATTCAAACATTTATTTTAAAGCGGTACCAATTTTTCAAATTACACGTTAAAACAAATTTGCATCTAATTTTTTTTAAAGGAAATTATTTCAAGATAGAGATACATCGAGTAAAGAAAATCCATTCGGCTATTTTATACAAATTTGTATTGGAGAAATCATTTTGTCACATTTTTGTAATTAAATTTCAGTAATCCAGCGTTTCTTATTTGACTTCGTCATACGTCAGGAAATTTGTGCTGCCTAAATGCAGTTTCAAGTTCGGGAAGCGGTGGTAGTCGGACGGTGCAACGTCTGGAGAGTAAAGAGAGTACTAAAACATTTCTCACTTGAAACTGTTTTACAGGCAGGTATTTGGAGCTGAATGCCTCGCGTTATTGTGATCAGGGAACTTTTGTCAACAATCCAGGTTGTTTGTTTTATATTTTCCCACCGCAAATGAGTCTTGCGGAATACGATTGGTCGGGCGATTGTGAGCAGTGACCGGAGTGATCCGGATCTGGATCGATGTCATGTTGAACCTCGCGAGAACTCGGCTTGTAATGTATTATCATAAAGTGTATTTTGTCATCAATTTGTAGGGCAGTTTATTTGAAACTAATAGGCTTAGTCTGTATTTTCTTACAACCATACTATTTAAAAATATTAAAAATATTGCCCAAATCCCTGATGTCCGATTTATAAGGGCAATAAACATCTCCATAAACTTAACACATCTGGTTTAAAATACAGTCGCTACATAAAGTGAATTGTTTGTTTCAAAAATGTTAGATAAGAGTCGGGGCTAAGCGACGTTCTACCTACGACCGAACGACCGGCAACTGACTGACCTGTGTCTCGGGATCATGTTTACAAGAACCGGCTCTAAGCAAGAGTCGGCTCTAAGCGACGTTCTACCTACGACCGAACGACCAACCGACCTGTGTCTCGGGATTATGTTTACAAGAACCGGCTCTAAGTAAGAGTCGGCTCTAAGCGACGTTCTACCTACGACCGACCGACCTGTGTCTCGGGATCATGTTTACAGTTCATATATTGCAAGAACCTGCTCTAAGCAAGATCCGGCTCTAAACGACGTTCTGCCTACGACCGAACGACCGACCGACCTGTGTCTCGGGGTCAAGTTTACAGTTCATATATTGCAAGAACCGGCTCTAAGCGACGTTCTACCTACGAACTAACGACCATCCTGTGTTTCGGAAACATGTTTACTTAACCGGATCACTGAGCCGGATCAATGAACCGGCTCAACAAACTGAACAACCTCCACTGATCCGGTTCCGCAAACTGAGCCGAAATTCCCATCTCTACTGTAAACAGTCTGATATCTATGATTAAATTCTTGTGCGATAACAGGTTAACAACAGATTTTCTATAGTTAAAAATATGCTATTAGAAAGGATAACTTGATTTCGATATATTTTATTTGTTTTATCTTCAATTTTCATTTAAATTTTTACTCAATACAGCCCATTCGTTTGTTATGATTATACTAACCACCGACCACCCGCCGAGTTTATTGGTTAGCAAATTACAAAGGTAACAGTCATTTCAGATAAGTGTGGTATGGACTACACCACGTTCAACTCCCGATGCCAGAAATTATTTTAAAAATACTTTCTTAGATGTAATAATTTTGTAAGCAGTCACATTAGATTAAAAAAAAATGAACTATTGTTACATACCTCACCTAAAATCCCCCACTAGCATTTTTCATTTTTTGTTCTCTTTACAGTGACCCAATTAACCGGAATCTACTATATTTATATAACTTTAATCATTGCGAGAATTTTTTAAATATTTTATTGAATATAATTGGAAAGTGGTATGACCAATATCATTTCAAAGAGGAAACCTGTAAAGAAAAGAGCAAAATCAAAGGAATTATAAATCAAACAATAACTAAAACCAGTGAACACAATCCCTAAGTGTGAATTGACATTATTTTGGGCAACTAAAACCCACAATGCTGTATGTGAATTGAACGAAAGAGTGAATATAATATAGTCAGATATTTTACATAGTTATATATAAAGTAATATATTCAGAATCATAAATCAAAATGCTTATTTTTAATAGATTGCATTTGATTGACGAGAAAGTAAGAATAGTGTAGTGAAAGAAGTATGTGTAAGAATTTTTACTATTTAACATTTCTTATTACTTGCTTATATGTTTAGTCATATTATTATTCACTGTTAGTTTTATTTTGAACAGAATTTAGTGTGAAAAATATAAATAAATGATAATAAATTGAAAAATATTTTATTTTTATCACTGGGCAAAATGTAAACACTTAGCACACGAGTGTTTAATTAATCCTAATAAGTGGTTCTTTACGGCACTAGTGTGTAAAGTATTTACTTTAAACACGAGTGCGTATAGTAACTAACTACGAATGCCAAACCATGCATTATAGCTACTGACCTGCCATCTGTGTGGAGTTTTTGTACTAAGGGTGGAATATAATGCATTTTACCAATTTGGATTTTATAATTAATTTTTTCGGTGGTAAAAATAATTGTATGTAATATGTGTGTACTCTTTTGTGCTACAATTTCGGCACTGATGCTTGATGCGAAAATGGCGCAAATAGCCATAGTTGCTGTGTGCAAAACTAACTAACTAAACTCGGGAGAAAATTCTAACTCATTAGAAAAGACCTATTTTACACACTAACTGTATAAATAACTATTATAAATTCATATTATAGTATTTTTTTCGAATTTGAAAATAATTTATTTTACATATTGCCCAATTAAATTTATTGTGAGGTATCAAATGAAAGCTCTTTAAGCGTAGTCTACATGGGGGGGGGGCACCCAAAGTAACGAATGAGAAAAGACGAATCTGATGACAAAAAAATTTATATGTTTGAATTTTCACACATTTCAGGGTTTTGTAGGTATTTAATAAATGTATCAACAGTTTTTGATAATAATTTATATTCGTTATTTGGGTACTAAGAGCTTTCATTTAATTTTTTAAATCTAAATATAAATAATTTTTAAAAATTTCGTCATAAAAAAATTAATTAAAAAATTCTTGCGATTGTTTCTGAATATTCTTCGTAGCTAACCCTTCATTTAATCAATAATAAATATATTGATAAATGAATTCTTTTTTTTTTCATTTTCAGAAACGTATTTCTCACTGTTACCAATGTGTTATTTTATTTATAAGTACTTCAGTTCTATAAATTATGTATTCCTCTTTGATATCTTAAAAACAAAAAACTTAAATAATTCAAACAATAGGTTGAATCATGACATATAGTAGGCGGAGTTTACACACATGAACTCGATTATCAATTGTTAAAATATATTTATTATATTTTTAATTTCAAAATAAGACATACCTTAGCCATAAATATAAAAATTCCATAATATTATTAACCATAAATTAGCCACGAATTAAAAAAAATATTAATTTTATCAAAAACTGCAATATTTTCCAAAAACGTAACCTTATCAAAATATCCTTTCGTACGATTCAGATCAATGTACATTACTTAGAACTCTTTCGTATTTTTAGTTTAACCTCTTTGGTTATGGAACAGTAATTTTTTAGTACATTTTTCAAAAAAGAAATTTTATAAAACTATTTTCAGTTTCTTAATCAGTCATTCAGTGTCTTAAGAGCTTTCTTTTGATACCACACAATATATTTAAAAATACCACGTCATAAACCACATCATGCCATAAAAGATAATTAACTTTGCATTATATTAAAAAGTCAGTTATGGTAGAGGCCAACTAAATAGATAAACCAATGAGATACTTAGTTCGGTGCAGTGTCTCACAGATCAATTGCGCCTGATAGAGGATTAAATAAAAGCTCTTATTCTCCTAAATAAGCGATAAATGATTTGGTTCGACAATAATTTATTTGACGCGAAGGCAAGAAATGTATCACATGGTTCCAATTTTGGTCCTCTATTGTTCATCTTCACTTACTACATATCTGCGAAATGCTAAAACCTATAAAAATTAATACTTCACATCAATTTTTTTGCATTATTTCTTGATAGTTTGCAATATATTTATTATAAAAACAAAACTAACAGTGAATAAAACAGCATTTAATGTTGCTTTAAAATTCATTGCTTTGGGCTAGTCGAAATATAGAATATGGTACTAAGGTGTAATATACATAGAACCAAATTTCTAAAAGAATGAAACTGAATAATCATTATGAACAATCTCACAAATGCAGCCAAACAAACTGCATGCAAACTGGCAGCCATTTTGTTATTGGTTGCTGTCTTATAAGTGCTAAAGTGTATGATTTTGTTCATGACTAGATTAAAATAGACTTGGTTATTTAATTTAATAATAATAATGCTAATTAGTTACAAAATTCATATTAATCCTTTCAATACAATTTTATTCTAATTAATTTTTGCTTTTAATTATAATTGAGAAATTAAGTGGGATGCAAATGTTCTATAGTCTATTCCAAACGTTTAGGCGGAACTGACTAGAATTTTAATTTATTAGGTTATCTTTCGTCAGTAGTAGAAGTTTTTTTTTTATTCATCTCCTTAACTCGTATACCTTGTTTGCATGCGTTGGCAAAGCCGTGTGAAGGGGGTACCGAGTTGAGCGCCAATATTGTCAATACGTCCGATGTTTCCGGGTTGAGAAGGGGCGCTAGATTCAGCCTTTGCCCCAGGCGCAGCTTTCTTTTCGCACGGTCCTGATTTGGAACCTATTAAATTAAAAGCGTTATTGTTATTAAATTAAATAACTGTTGTAGATAGTTTATTTTTAATGGTGTATATTTTATAAAAATACAAAAAAATATAGTTTCTAACAAATTATTTGTATGATTTATTTTATGATGAAATATTAATATATTCTTAGCCAGTTTTTTTTGTCAGAGTATTTGACGAAAATATGTTTTGAAGAATTGTTTTGTTCGAAAATTGTATATGTGGAACTTTTAGGTTTATTTATTCTTAAGTAATTATATATTTGAAATTGATAGTTTAATGTACAACATTGCACGTGCTATTCATTATGTAATAATAAATATTATTACTGAATTTGTGTCTTTTTATTTTTCTGTGATTATTTTACCCTTTTTAATTCTTCCTTTCTCTTGTAGGATGCCTTTGGGTCGTAGAGTATAAAATGCTTAAGAGGATTATGTACTGTTTACCCAAAGAAATCACTGTATTTGTAAATAATTCATAAAGACTAACTAATTAAAAAATAATAATAATAATAAGAATACAAGTGAATTGACTATTATGGTCTTTACCAGTGTCATACCTACCTTTCCATGTGCCCTGTTCAAGGTGTAATTATTCCCTTGTTTTTTTTTTCTGAAAAAAAAAACAGTCCCTTAGTTTTGTTCTGGAAAAAATATGTGGGAGCGATAATTTCAGAAATAAAATTCCATTATTAAAATAAAATTATTCAATTAGTTAAAAATATCCAAAATAGTTACATATAAAAACTGATCGCGTTTTAAAATAAACACCCTCAGAAACGAGTTGCGTTATCAGTAACTGTTTTTTAGTTGAAAGTTTGAAGACAGGGGTACATTTTGATCATTATTACATGATTTGTTTAAAATATTCTCTCCGTTTATATATTTGTTTATAATCTAAACACTCTTATTCCTAAGTCATAAAGAATTATAACAACCAGCCTTTGAACATTGAGGGTTTTCAGGCTCGATCCGCTCGCGAGTCTGAAAACAAACTACGTGGAAGGCTCTTCAAAGTAAGTACATACAATGAAATACATACAAACATAGGCGCCCACTAGGGGGGGCAAGATGGGTCAGTTGCCCCCCCCCCCTGGATTTCGGAATCAATTACCAATTTGTATCTTAGAAAAAATATATATATATTTAAATATAAAATTCATAAAAAAACGATTGTTTATTTTTATATTTTTGCTCTAGCAACTTTGGCTATTAGCCCGGATAGTTCTTATGTATTAAATCGATGATTTTTAACTACAGTAATACCCCGCCACTCGACGTTAATTCGTTCTGAAAAAGCGTCGAGTAACGATTACGTCGAGTGGCGAGTCGAATTCCTCTATAAGAAATAAAGGGAATCATATGTACATATATACATATACATATAAGGAAATACATATATGTATATGCTTTCATTTTAGCTATGCTTGCATTTCTATCCCTTGGACCCATAATTATAAATATAAATCACTTATTTTAGCAAAAAACAAAAAGTTCATAGCTGCACCACGGTTGGTTATACGGATGTACACATTTAAAAATTTGATTGACGTACCACGGTTGGTTGCATGGATGTACACACTTAATAATTTGATTGACGTGCCATGGTTGGTTACACGGATAAACACATGTAAAAATTAGATTGACGTACCACGGTTGGCTGCATGGATGTACACATTAAAAAATTTGATTGACGTACCACGGTTGGTTGCATGGATGAACACACTTAATAATTTGATTGACGTGCCATGGTTGCTTACACGGATGTACATATTTAAAAATTAGATTGACGTGCAACGGTTGGTTGCATGGATGTACACATTTAAAAATTAGATTGACGCATCACGGTTGGTTACACGGATGTACACATTTAAAAATTAGATTGACGTACCACGGTTGGTTGCATGGATGTACACACTTAATAATTTGATTAACGTGCCATGGTTGGTTACACGGATGTATACATTTAAAAATTAGATTGACGTACCACGGTTGGTTGCATGGATGTACACACTTAATAATTTGATTGACGTGCCATGGTTGGTTACACGGATAAACACATGTAAAAATTAGATTGACGTACCACGGTTGGCTGCATGGATGTACACATTAAAAAATTTGATTGACGTACCACGGTTGGTTGCATGGATGAACACACTTAATAATTTGATTGACGTGCCATGGTTGCTTACACGGATGTACATATTTAAAAATTAGATTGACGTGCAACGGTTGGTTGCATGGATGTACACATTTAAAAATTAGATTGACGCATCACGGTTGGTTACACGGATGTACACATTTAAAAATTAGATTGACGTACCACGGTTGGTTGCATGGATGTACACACTTAATAATTTGATTAACGTGCCATGGTTGGTTACACGGATGTATACATTTAAAAATTAGATTGACGTACCACGGTTGGTAGCATGGATGTACACATTTAAAAATTTGATTGACTTGCAACGGTTGGTTACACGGATGTACACATGTAATAATTAGATTTACGTACCACGGTTGGTTGCATGGATGTACACATTTAAAAATTTGATTGACGTGCAACGGTTGGTTACACGGATGTACACATTTATAAATTAGATGGACGTGCAATGGTTGGTTATCGGATGTACACATTTAAAAATTAGATTGACGTACCACGGTTGGTTGCATGGATGTACACATTTAAAAATTTGATTGACGTGCAACGGTTGGTTACACGGATGAACACATTTATAAATTAGATTGACGTGCCACGGTTGGTTCCATGTATGTACACACTTAATAATTTGATTAACGTGCCATGGTTGGTTACACGGATGTATACATTTAAAAATTAGATTGACGTACCACGGTTGGTAGCATGGATGTACACATTTAAAAATTTGATTGACGTGCAACGGTTGGTTACACGGATGTACACATGTAAAAATTAGATTGACGTACCACGGTTGGTTGCATGGATGTACACATTTAAAAATTTGATTGACGTGCAACGGTTGGTTACACGGATGTACACATTCAAAAATTAGATGGACGTGCAACGGTTGGTTACACGGATATACACATTTAAAAATTAGATTCATTCGTCAATCTAATTTTTAAATGTGTACATCCATGTAACCAACCGTTGCACGTCAATCTAATTTTAAAATTAGTACATCCATGAAACCAACCGTTGCACGTCAATCTAATTTTTAAATGTGTACATCCATGTAACCAACCGTTGCACGTCAATCCAATTTTTAAATTAGTACATCCATGTAACCAACCGTTGTACGTCAATCTAATTTTTAAATTAGTACATCCATGTAACCAACCGTTGCACGTCAATCCAATTTTAAAATTAGTACATCCATGAAACCAACCGTTGCACGTCAATCTAATTTTTAAATGTGTACATCCATGTAACCAACCGTTGCACGTCAATCCAATTTTTAAATTAGTACATCCATGTAACCAACCGTTGCACGTCAATCCAATTTTTAAATTAGTACATCCATGTAACCAACCGTTGTACGTCAATCTAATTTTTAAATTAGTACATTCATGTAACCAAACGTTGCACGTCAATCTAATTTTTTAAATGTGTACATCCATGCAACCAACCGTGGTACGTCAATCTAATTTTTAAATGTGTGCATCCGTGTAACCAACCATGGCACGTCAATCAAATTATTAAGTGTGTACATCCATGCAACCAACCGTGTTACGTCAATATAATTTTTAAATGTGTACATCCGTGTAGCCAACCGTGGCATGTCAATCAAATTTTTTAAATGTGTACATCAATGCAACCAACCGTGGTACGTCAATCTAATTTTTAAATGTGTACATCCGTGTAACCAACCATGGCACGTCAATCAAATTATTAAGTGTGTACATCCATGCAACCAAACGTGGTACGTCAATCTAATTTTGAAATGTGTACATCCATGTAACCAATCATAGCACGGCAATCAAATTTTTAAATGTGTACATCCATGCAACCAACCGTGGTACGTCAATATACTTTTTAAATGTGTACATCTGTGTAACCAGCCATGGCACGTCAATCTAATTTTTATATGTGTACATCCGTGTAACCAACCGTTGCACGTCAATCTGATTTTTAAATGTGTACATCCATGTAACCAACTGTTGCACGTCAATCTAATTTTTAAATGTGTACATTCATGTAACCAACCGTTGCACGTCAATCTAATTTTTAAATGTGTACATCCGTGTAACCAACCGTTGCAAATCTGAGTTGTTGTCGTCAAGATATCTAGGCGCGAACTGCTGGCCATGCGTTCATTTTGCTTTGATTACCAAAATATGTATCACGTGATCGGTACTCGATCACGCGTCGGATAGCGATGCTTCGTCGACTCTCACTCTCGACATTTACGTCGAGTGGCGAAAACGTCGAGCTAAGAGGCAGGCGAGTAACGGGGTATTACTGTATAGAGAACACATTTTTAATTAGAAAATAAATGTTTATCCTCAGCGGGGATCGTTCCCAGACCCGCCACGTGGAAAGCATTGTTCGAATATGACATCTATATATATATGTTTTGGTCTTGCTCCCTCCCCCCCCCCCTCCCTATAATAATTTCTGCGGGCGCCTATGCATACAAAATTAATTATCCAACTATGACTTTTCAATCATATTAAAAGAGGTCCCCTCAAATGGGATACAACGATTGTTTATAAATAATTTTTGTGTATCTATACAAGATCATTCACATGTATTTATAAATGGAAATAATTATTTGAATGAGCCGAGCATACAGAATTTTTTGAAAAAATTGATATGAAGGTTATCGTTGGATGATTTTTTACGATTTTTACCAAAGGCCTAACTCAACAACAATGCATATATTCGCTTCGTTCAACTTTTGATAATGAACCACCATCAGAAAAGACTGTTTACAATTGGTTTGCAGAATTTCGTCGCGGTCGTGCGTCCGTCAGTGTTGAATCTCGTGTAGGTCGACCAGAAATTGTGAAAAGTGATTAAAAAAAAAACATCGATGCTCTGCGCAAAATGATTGAAGAAGATCGGCATGTGACTTACCGTGAGATAGAGACATCCTTTGGCATATCGCAGACTGCAATACAATCGATTTTGTATGAACATTTAGCTGTGAAAAAGATCTGTTCCCGATGGATTCCGCATAATTTGACTAAAGCTCAAAAAAATTGATGTTACGTGTGAATTTTCACATATTTCAGGGTTTCGCAGATATTTATTAACTGTGTAATGATTATTTGGGATGTCAAATCAAATTTTATGTCAAAATATTTTTTTATCAATTTTAATTCGAATTCCTAATACCATTATTTAAGTTTCTAAATATGTGCAGTATTTTTTTTTTTTTTGTTATATAGCAAGTAATGAACCTTGCTATATAAAAATTGCGATTTTGAAAATTGCGCCGGCTTCCATTGGTTGCTGAAATCATAAGCCTCGCCCTCTAATACCTTTAAATATAGAATTAAATTATAATTTCAACACTTCCCACTGGTTATTAAATTTACGCTTTTAAAAATTAAATGCAACATTTACCAAAATATAACTAGAATTTTGATAAAATAATTTAAACAAAATAAAAATGCAAAAAAGAAAACTGAAAAAATAAAATGGACGGGATTAGAACACAGTTTCTTACAGTAGTTTCAACTCACTAAGCGAGAACGCTACCACTGTGCTATACAGCATCACTCGTTTACTACGTTAAATAGCGGATTAAATATATTACATATTTTACTTAAAAACACAAAAAATGCGTTATTTTCCGAAAACATAATCTGATCAAAAATTCCTGTTGTACTATTCCAGTTCACACTAATGTACATTATTGAGAATTTTTTCAGATTTTTAGTTTAAACCATCTGGGCTACAGAGTGTAGGACAATTTTGGCAAAAATAGCCTCAAAATAATTTATTTTGCAAAAATAAAATTTTGATCGTTAATCCACGTACCAAGGGCTTTCATTTGATACCCTACACATAATTGTAAAAAAATATTTTTTTTTTTCGATGAGCATTTATTTGTTAATATTTTTAGGGGGATATGTTTTTTAGATGTTTTAGTATTTTTCCTATGTCCGGGTCAAAGAGTTGTATAAGCATGCTAAATTTCAACTCTCTAGGTTTAGCCGTTTGGCTACAATTTTTACCGAACAGACAGACATACAGACAGACAGACAGACAGACAGACAGACAGACAGACAGACAGACAGACGATAAAATGACGGTATAAGGGTTTTTTGGTCATACCTACAAAAGCCTAAAAAGGCCTGTGTTGATTGGTGTAAGGGAATGTTAAAAAAAATGCAATTTAGGCACTGCAAAATCCGTAATTATATAATATCGTTACAGGTGACAAAACTTGGATTTGTTCATATGAATCAGAAACTAAGCAACAATCCACTGTTTGGGTCTTCCAAGATGAACCAAAACCCACAAAAGTTGTTCGTTCACGAAGCATTTCCAATGATCGCTTGTTTCTTCAGTTGTACTGGACATGTCGCAACCATTTCTTTAGAATAGTATACAACAATTTGTTTGCCAGAAGTCATCGACAAAATCAGGAAAACAGTTAAAAACGTCGCATCATTCTTCATCATGATAATGCAAGGTCCAACACAGCACATCAAACAATTGATTATTTGAAGGAGGAAAACATCGAATTAATGTCTCATTGCCCGTATTCACCTGATTTATCTCCTAACGACTTTTTTGTTCCGCAATGTTAAACAAAAAATGCGTGGGCAGCGATTTTCATCAAGAAGCTGTTGAAGCCTTCGAAAACCATGTTTTTGAGAGACCAACTTCATAGTGGAAAAAATGTTTCGAGAATTGGTTTGAACGCATGCAAAAGTGTATAAATCTTAAAGGCGAATATTTTGAAAAGCAATAAAACAGTTTTATCCAAAAAAAAATTTTCTTTATTAGTTTTTGTAAAAACTTAAACGGTAATCCTCGTACCTGCTCCCTGCGCCACTGGTTACCTTTACTACAACCTGTAAATTCCTGTTCTACAACACTGTATTAAAATTACATGATAATTTAGTGAGTTATTCTGTTTTTATGTTTTTTAATAATTCCGCGTGTCCTTGAGAATTCAGGTATAAAAATAGCGTGCCATACTGAATTATAATTAATGCTATAAACATTGAATTAAACTTTTTAGGGAAGCGGGTCACTAGATCAGCAAATACGAGCTTTATAATCATGATTAAATATCGTTGACACAATATTTTAGTTTGTATGCAAAACAGACGCGGATAGAGTCGATAGGGTGGCAAACATCCGGTCGGGGCCCTGCTTAAATAAATCATATGAGTGATTTTTTTTAAATTTTCTATAATATAGGTATATAAAATCTGAAAAAAATCTCAATAATGTACTTTGATGGAAACCAAAATAGTTCAAAGGGAATTTTTGTCAGATTAATTTTTTTATTGTTGAAAAAATACATATTTTATTTTAAAAGTTCATGTAGTATTTTAAGAAAAGCTCTTTGTACATAGAATAACAAACGGTACATTATTTTAAAATATTGTTCATTTTTACTTGATTACCGCAAAAAAAAAATAATGTTCTACACATATAGCTGCTTTAACTTGGGTACTAGATACCTGAAAAACACTAAAATATGTGAAAATTCACACTTCACATTAATTTTTTATTAGATTCAACACATTTATTAATTAGTACATCATAAACTGCAGCCACAAGTCTTTTTATAATTTCCTGTATAATATATTCGTCTATTTTGAAATGTATCACTTGTATACCTGCGAACTCTGAAATATGTAAAAATTCTCACTTCACATCTATTTTTCAATATTAGTTTCAACATTTTTACTAATAATTATGTCACAAGCTGCATCCACAAGTCTTATTCGAATTTCAAGTATAATATATTCTTTCATTTTGACAGTTGTCAGTGTTTTAATGTTAATGTTAATGTCAGAAGTTTGAGATATACAAACTTCTAACATTATGCGTTAAATATTTTCTTAGGCTTATCCACTAAATTGGAGCTATGCATGCTTATACGGATTTGTGTAGAACTAACATTGTTATGCGTTAACATTAACACTATGAATTACGTACTATCTATTAAAACATGAGCTGTGAATGATACTTAATGGAAACTGGAATAGTTTAAGAAAAAATTTGGATCAGATTAGAAAAATATTAAATTATTTTTTAAAATTTATTCTGATCAAAAAACTCTCGAGTTGTAGCAATTGTATCATCAAAATTATTTTGATAATAAAGATATTATTATTCATAACAATACCTAGAGTGTTTATGCAATACATAATTTTGCTATGTTAACAGTTTTCTTGTGAAGGTTAGAATATAAATAATAACATGGCAAAATTAATTGTAAGGGACTCGGTTCTTGACTGTGGTTTGCTGTATATGTAATGCATCAGATCCAGTCAAGAGTTCGGGCGACCATGTAAATTTTATATTTTATTTTACATATTCATTCTGTTTTAAAATAATTTGTCTTCATTTTATAATCACTTAATTAATTTATAAATTTAAATTTCGTTCTTCATTTACTGATTTTTACCGACCGTCAACATATATAAGAGAGATATTGTGATCATACCGATTTTGGCATTTCGAGATTTCGATGGATCTCCACGAATTGAGGTCGCTACATAACGTTTTGACTATTTTTAGCATAATGTCTGTCGGTTTGTCTGTCCGTCCGTCCGTCTGTCTGTCTGTCTGTCCGTCCGTCTGTCTGTCTGTGTACACGTGCAGAGCAAATTCGGCTGAAAGGATTTTTATGAAACTTCATATTTAAGCTTCTGCCATCAATGGCACAAGTTGATCAACTCTTGGTAAAAATCGGTTAACTAAAAATGGGAGTTTACTCGTGTCGGTTTTAAGATTTTTGTAAATATTTCACATCAGAAAAATATTTCGAAAAAATTTATTGAACAAAAGTTGCTATAAAAGCAATAATTAATAACTTTTATTTGAGATGTTTTTTGATAAAACGAAAAATTTCGAATAAATTTTGTAAAATCAGTCTCAATTTTTTCATACTTATATGTAACGTTTCCATGGTCATGATAAATAATATTTCTGTTAGAAAATATTAGGCCAAGTTATTTCTACTCTGCTGCTAGAATGTAGGTATTTTATACAAGTACTTTATAATGGCGGTCGGTCCTGTGGTGGCCACAGCTAATTTTTTATTTAGAAATGAGGTCATGAGGTTTTTTTAGGTCATTGTATTTTAGAAGTGAAGACCTTTTTTAGGTCATCACTTGCATTTTGAAAAATACAGTGTGTTTGACCAGTACTTATTTCCAAATAATTTCCCAATTCCTACCCTTCAAAATAAATTCGTCTTCTGAGCTCTCCCCCAAATTCCTGGGTGCGCGCTAATCTAACAAATCCGTTTTTTGAAGAAGTGTGAACTCAAAGGTCCTAATACAGCATTAGTTTTGGCGCCCTTTGCATTTGGCGCTATTTGTCTTAATCCGGCACTGCTTTCTCGACGACCCTCCTATTTATTATTATTATTTTTATCGAATAAACGTTGGATATTTTATTGAAAAGTTTAGGGAATCATCTAATTGCACCTGGGTGCATTTATTGTGAAGGCCAATTGATTGCTTCTCCGACACTGACAGAATAATAATTTGTACGTAATAGACGGAAGTTTATTTCCTTAACAACTGGAAAAAATATTTGTCTATTTCATACTTTAGCTGTATGTAAACAACATGGTTCAGTACCCCGCGATATCGTACCATCAAAATGTCTAAAAATACGCTCGCCAGTAAAAAATTATTTACTCTCTATCTAATCTACTTTTTGCATCGTTGCCAATATTTTGTAATACAATTTAATGGTATATTCATACCTTACTATACGGTCATTCTTTTATTTATTTATTTACTTATTTCGAGACGTAAACAGGACTAGCCCAAAAACCGTATTTTCAATTGAATACGTATTTACCTACCTACATCGAGGCCTAGGATGCATACGGATTTTGGGGCCCTCACTAATAGTTCCTTTGGCAACACTTCCTTTTCTATCTAAATAATCTTCTTATTAAAAACTTCATTGAACAGAAAAAATAAATCCTCATTCTAAACGCATTTTCTCATATGCATTTTTAATTAAAGCAATGATGCCCACTTGCATAATAGCTATTTATGCACCAAGGGTGTTACTAAGATGATTACGTCCGGAGAGTGACGTAATACAACCCGAGGGATGGATATCGCTCGATGAGCGTAATCATCCAGTAACGACAATGGTTCATACAAGATTTTATTTTTCACTTCATATAAAATAAAAAGTAAAAATTAACAGATATTTATACCTGTCAGGTAACATATGACAATAAACAGTTTACAGACAAACAACAAATGATTTTGTTTCATTTAATTATCAAAATAAATTTTACAATCACAATGAATATGCAAGAATTACCCGAATACATCGAGGAAAATGCACAAAAAGCAACAGAAAGTTTGTTACCATTTAAATCTAAAGAGAAATATGAAAAATAATACGAAACCTTTAAACTATGACAGTCAAAAAATAAGGTGCCGGCCGTAAATAAGACTAATATTTGTTTATGCAGACATTGTATTACTTCCCATTACTTGTAATTTCCTAATAAAACAGTTAAATGGTTTTTCATCAGCCTTTAAAATACAACATTAAGGCCCGGTTTTTCCACCTTCAGATAAAGTTCCAGGTAACTATCTGACAGATAAGGTTATCTGTAACTTCATCTGCTGAGTAAATGTCATCCCTTCTTTCTATACAAATGTATCTATCGGATAGTTATCTAACGGATAATGAGACTGACATATTGGATTCACTGACTGGTATTGACATTTATTCAGCAGATGAAGTTACAAATAACCTTATCTGTCAGATAGTTACCTGGAACTTTATCTGAAGGTGGAAAGACCGGGCCTAAGACAGTCCCATTTTTTTTGTCGGCGAGTGTATATACAGTGAATATATTTTTTACAATGATGTTAAACTATGTCATTATGTACTATGTCATTACCATGGATACAGTTTTTGATAGCAATATAAATCGTGTTCATTTTCATTTGCAACATAGAAAAAACCATATTTACTAGCAAAATCAAAATATTTTATTGAAAAAACAAATAAAAAAAAAATAATAATAATAATAATAATAATATTAATAATAAATAAATAACTAATAAAAACTTATAATAAATGTTCAAAAGTTTCTCCGTTTACTTGCATACCAAAATGTTAAGCGATCATAAAAATGATTCAAAACAATCAGCAATTACTCTTGAGGTATATTCTTGGATGAATGAACAATTTTGTCTTGCAGAGCAGCAACATCCCTAAATTCTTCATTATATACTTTGGCCTTTAAATATCCCCAATAAAAAAAATCATTGGGTGCCAAATCCGGATATCTCGCTGGCCAATTCATCGACCCTCCGCTTCCAATCCAGCTTTTTGAGAAAGTTCTACGTAAATATTCTTTAACTATTCTAGAGTAATGGACTTGTACGCCATCATGTTGAAACCATACATGCCCATTAATATTCAGGTTTCGCAACGCAGGTAATATTTGGTTTTACAAAAGGGCTAGATATTTTGCAGCATTAAGATTACCATCAATAAAAAAAGACTCTATAATATTGGTTCCTATTAACCCTGCCCAAAAATTTAATTTTTGTGGCCTTTGAGCTCGGGAGGAATGAAACAAATGTAAATTTTCTCGACTCCAGTACCTAAAATTTTGTCTGTACCATTTAGAGTAAACGTTCCTTCGTCAGTAAATAAAATTCTTTGAAGCATTGTTGGGTCGGAATTAATTTTTTCAAACATTTCAAAACAAAAATCCCTACGTACTGCTGCGTCCCTTTCTAACAATTCTTGATGATTTTGAAATTTGTATGATCGAAACTTTTCTTTTTTTAAGAAGTTAAAAACAGATCCGGGAAGTATTGCGATCATGCCGATTTTGACATTTCGAGATTTCGATGGATCTCCATGAATTGAGATCCCTACATAACGTTTTGACTATTTTTAGCATGATGTCTGTCGGTCTGTCTGTCCGCCCGTCTGTCCGTCCGTCCGTCCGTGCGTCTGCCTGTCTGTCTGTGTACACGTGCAGAACAAATTCGGCTAAAGGATTTTTATGAAACTTCATATTTAAGCTGCCATCAATGGCAGAGCGAGTTGATCAACTTTTGGTAAAAATCGGTTGACTTGAAATGGGAGTTTACTCGTGTCGATATTAATATTTTTGCGAATATTTAGCAACAGAAAATTATTTTGAAAAAGTGTATTTAACTAAAGTTGCTATAAATGCAATAACTAATTTTATTTGAGACGTTATTTGATAAAATGATTTTTTTTTTCATACTTATATGTAAAGTTTCCATGGTCATGATAAATAATATCTCTGTTAGAAAATATTAGGCCAAGTTATTTCTACTCTGCTGCTAGAATGTATTTTATATAAGTACTTTATGATGGCGGTCGGTCCTGTGGTGGCTACAGCTGATTTTTTTATTTCATAATCAATTATTTTCTACCAATTTATAATAACCGTTAACACAAAGTACTGACAAAGTAGGGCGCCCAAAAATAATTTGATAAAGAACTATCCAAAAAGAAGTAAGTGATAAGAAAAGTAGAGAGATCTGTCACATCAAACTAATTTAGAAATTATTGAAATATTATCGTCGAAAAATTTCTTTTTCATTTAACTAAAGCAACATTTTTGTGGTATATATTGTCTAAAACCACTTGCTTGATCGCAATGAAAAATCTGTTTTGTATTTGTGTCTGTCTGACCGCATGGAATAACCGCGGATGATAATTGTTTGTTTATAAAAATAACAACATACACCGCATACAAAAAACTTCGTTATTATTCTCAGGAACATCTTCAGAATTAATTTATGTCATATACACGCTCACAAATGTCTACAACAGAGATGACGCGTTACATTTCTTTGAGGACCATATTAGAAAAATTAATGTGAAGTGTGAATTTTTACATATTTCAGGGTTTTGTAGGTATTTAATAAGTGTAAGAAGTCTATAGAATACTGGATGTCTAGGACAATATTTTTTTTATAATCACATCAAAATCAACAATTTTTTGATAATCAATTTTATTATAAGGAAGTGGAAGTGGAAGTGGGATTTGGACTGATCAGAAATTAAAACAATATTTTAACTTCGCTAAAGTTTCAATTTATATTTTAAATCTTCATCAGAGCTGTTCACAGCAAAGATTTCATAAGTGTAAAAGTTCTTTCTCAATTTGGTTAAAATTTTAGTGTTAACATTTTTTTTTAATTCAAAATTTATTCATTAAATTTACTCAGTAGAAAACTATTAATCTTTTTGAGTAGGTCTTTTTTACTTTGAAGCATTTTATAAACTCCGCACAGTTTTCTTCATAATTTACTTCAATCAGTAATATTGCTTTTCATGTGTCTACATCAAGTTGAGTCTTGTCAATTGTCCGAAATCTTCAAGGAAAATACCATTTCTATAGATTTTTTTAGTTCAAGTTTTTTAAAAATAATTTTAGTTGAAATATATTTAAAATAAATATTGAAAATTTTCTAAAATTCAGGATAATTCGGAACAAATATTGCCTCTGAAAAAAATCGGGACGAAAGGCGGAAATTCGGGACTGTCCCGGCCAATTCGGGACGTATGGTCACCTTACATGAAGTACCTTTAACACTACTTTTTTTAGAGTGTAAGAATTGCGTAGATATAATTTTATATTACAATTATGAAAGTTAATAAAGAAACTTTTACATAATTATTAATATCAAACTACAACTAAATGGTAAAAATATAATAAAATCTACATATGAAAATAAATAAATAAATAAAATAAGATAAACCACAAATTGAAAATTTTTAGAGTACCTTATTTATTAAATAAAATAAAATAATTACATAAAATTATATCTAGGTAATTCTTACAGCTCTGATGAAGATTTAAAATATAAATATAAACGTTAGCGAAATTAAAATATTGTTTTGATTTCTGACCAGTCCGAATCCCATTACTTCCTCATCATATTATAACCTACGAACGTAACTCATCTAATTCAAGAATAATAATTTTTAATAATTATTTAAATACTAAGATTTAAAATTATTTTTTAATAATTTGCGAGAATTTCCCGATTAATTGGGACACATCTTACATTGTTGGGAGCTGTTTATTGTTAATAAATGAAAAAAACGCACTTGACAATTACTCATAATTGTTTTTTGGAGTAAAAAATGGGTAAACATGTTTACTAGAGATTATACTTGCTCCATTTCTGTATTTGCTGTTCTTATCTTTACTGATAAATTGATACTGTTTTAAATTGTTCTGCAATATTTCTGTACGTTTTGTTAATGTTATCTGAAAAATTATGTTTGAATTAAATACATATTTATAGTATTTTAATGAATGAACATGATTTCTTCCACCCAGTCTACATACAATTTTATGCCTGTAGTACACGATGCGATTTCTCGTTTTGAATCTCATACGATTTATCGTACAGGAATTATTGTAGTGACATCTTGTACTGTATTGAAAACCAACCAATTTTTATTGTCCCGACCTAAAATATTTGACCAACGAATGAACTAACTGAATGATTAAAGAATGAACCAACAACGGCGCAGTAGCAAGCGCATATTCATGTGACCGTAGCCAACAACGGTTCATTTGTCAAAAATATTTTCAAGGTTATTTACTATCAACTTATTATTATTTTTAGCTATATTTTTTCTTATTTTGTTTAAAATAAATCTGGGGAATTATTTAAAAAAAAAAAAAAAAAAATTATGTAAAGTTTGTAGATTTTTTTAAACATTTCTTTTCCACAAACTACTCTTGATTACAATTTCTATACTTCTCATATCTCAATCACATAAGCCCTCCATCTCGATCTATTCATTGGCAGGTCTTGCCAAGTACCCTGTATACCAATACTTAATAGATCTTCAGTTAGCTGATCTCTCCATATCTTGCGAGGTCTTCCCACTGATCGACGGGTATTCAATCCTCCGTCCCATATCTTCCTAACCATTCTGTCCTCCCTCATCATCATAACGTGTCCTATCCACTGTAATCGTCTGCCTCTGAGTTCTTGGGTGATCTTTGGCCTTGAGTACAGTTCTCGGATATCTTACGGATTCTGCATTCACCATTAATTTGAATGGGACCAAACATACTGCGTAATATTTTATTTTCGAAAACTATGAGATGTTATCGATCTCGCTTTGTTAAGGTCTATGTTTCGGAGCCATACATAAGTACGGGACGTACTATAACTTGCTATAACCTGATTTTGGTGTTCCTAGACAAGAGTTTCGTTTTGAAGAGGGGACCAAGTGCAAATAAAACGCATAAAACAAATTCAACGGAATCATAATTAATAGAGACCGGATTTTAAGTTTCTGCTTTTTTTTTCATTTTTGAAAGCAGCAACAGTATTTCTTAATATGTGTACGAATTAGAAAAAAATTGATGTGAAGTGTGAACTTTCACACATTTCAGGGTTTTGCAGGTATTTAGTAAGTGAATGATGATTATTTGGGGTGCCAAAACAAATTTTGACAAAATATTTTTTTATGAATTTTAATTCGAATGCCTATTACCATTATTTAAGTTTTTAATGATGTGCAGTATTTTTTTTTTATATATCAAGGTTCATTAAGATTTTGAAAATTGCGCCTATGGCTTCCATTGGTTGTTTTTAGTCATAGCTCCTCCCCTTTGATTTCGTGTACATTCAACTATATAATTAAATTATATTTTCAACAATTTCCACTGGTTATTAAATTTACGCTATTAAAAATTAAATGCAACAATTGCCAAAATATAATTAAAATTTTGAAAAAATAATTTAAACAATATAAAAATGCAAAAAATAAATAAAAAACAATATTGTCTCCTCACGTAGGACTCGAACATGAGTCCGATTACGAATTCTTGGACAGAACGCAAGTATCTTAGCAACTGCACCAAGAAACACGTTACTGTTTAGCGTATTATATAACTATAAGTTGTCAACATTATTAGCAAAAAAACACAAAAAATGCTTTTTTTTCCAAAAACATAATCTGATCAAAAATTCCTGTTGAACTATTTCGGTTCACACCAATGTACATTACTTAGACTTTTTTCAGATTTTTAGTTTAAACCATCTGGGCTACAGGGTGTGGGACAAAATTTTTTTTGCACAATATTGGCAAAAATCGCTTCAAAATAATTTATTTTGGAAAAATAAAAATTTGTTCGTTAATCCACGTACCAAGGGCTTTCATTTGATACCCTACTCAGAATTTAAAAAAAATATTTTTTTTTTCGATGAGCACATATTTGTTTATATTTTTAGGGGGATATGTTTTTTAGATGTTTTAGTATTTTTCCTATGTGCGGGTCAAAGAGTTGTATAAGCATGCCAAATTTCAACTCTCTAGGTTTAGCCGTCTGGCTACAATTTTTACCGAACAGACAGACAGACAGACAGACAGACAGACAGACGACAAAATGACGGTATAAGGGTTTTTTGGTCATACCTACAAAACCCTAAAAATGAATCATTTGGCAAAAAATTTTATTACACTTTTTTTTCCTTTTTTACAGTTTTAAGCTATTTTTGTTTATTTATCGAGATTATTTTTTATTGTACAAGCAATTAATAAAAATAATTTACAAAATACACACATTTCCACGATAATATTACGTTCTCGGGTGTTCTCCGATTTCATTAGTTTGTACTCGAAGCGAACATTGTGCACTGCAAGTGTGTCACTGGTAGCTTTGCTATTGTCTTTCTAAGTCTTGTACAGTGTTTTCTTTAATAGTATTTTTAGTGTAAAGTTATTTATTATTCTAAAATGCCCAAACAAAAACCTACAGTAGAAGATCAAAATATCAACCAGTGAGCAACTAACCGTAAATGAAATCCGGTTAATAAAATGGCGACCGGTGAGTAAGTACGGTAACTCACCGGTAGATCAACGTATGCATACAGGAAAAAAATTACTAACCGGTAACTCACTGGAGAGTCTGCTGAATGCGGCCATTGTAAAACAGACACCAGTGTGTTCAGCTTTATAAATCAATGAAAGGCCCATGCAAAATTTCGCATAGGGGCCCATGAGTTTTAGTTACGCCACTACATCGTACCAAATTAGTTGAAGATTTGTCCAGCCGTTTTTGTTTAGATCTCGGACAGATCAACAGATATACCAGGTCTACAATTATGAAATGCCAATTTTTTTCAAACTTGCCGCGCAAACAGAGTGTATAGTTCAAAGTTTCAACACATATGGCGTTTTGTTAAGTTATCATTAAGTGTCAAATGCGTTTAGGTTATAATTTGAAAAGTGATCATATAGTTTTGTTAAAAATGTCAAATTTTGTGCCAAATAAAGAGCATTCGCGGACAGTACTACTGTTTTGTTTTCATTTGAAAAAAACTGCTGCTGAATCATACCGACTGCTTCGAGAAGCTTATGGTGAATATGCTCCATCGCAAGATACGTGTGAACGATGGTTTCGGCGTTTCAAAAGTGGTGACTTTGATCTTACAGACAAAGAACATGGAAAACCTCCAAAAAAATATGAAGATACAAAATTGGAAACATTGCTACAGGAAGACGATAGTCAATCACAAAAACAACTAACAGAGCAGTTAGGCGTTAGTCAACAAGCTGTTTCCAATCGCCTACGAGAGATGGGTAAGATGCAGAAAGTCGGCAGATGGGTTCCAGATGCATTGAATGAGAGACAGATGGAAAAATGCAAAAACACTTGTGAAATTTTGCTTGCACGATACAAAAGAAAGCCTTTTTTGCACCGTATCATTACTGGCGATATTTTGAAAATCCCAAAAGCAAAAAATCAAGGGTGAACCCAGGCTCACCATCCACATCAACTGCAAGACCGAATCGCTTTGGCAAAAAGACAATGCTCTGTACTTGGTGGGACCAAAAGGGTGTGGTCTATTATGAATTGTTAAAACCTGGTGAAACAGTTAATACCCAACACTACCAACAACAACTGATCGAATTGAACCATTCGCTGCTCATAAAACGACTAGAATTCGAAAGAAGACAGCACAAGGTAATCATTCTTCACGATAACGCTCCATCACATAAGGCAAAAGCAGTGTGCAACACATTGGAGGCACTCAAGTGGGAAGTGCTACCCCATGCCGCTTACTCACCAGAGTTGGCCCCTTCAGATTACCACTTGTTCGCATCGATAAGTCACGCACTTGCCGAGCAGCACTTTTGTTCATATGAAAATGTGAAAGAAATGAATAGATGAATGGTTTGCGGGGAAATGGGAAGAGTTCTACTGGCGAGGTATTCACAAATTGCCTGAAAGATGGGAAAAATGTATAACTTCTAATGGAGCATACTTTGAATAAATAAACTGTTACTGTTCTTTTGAGTTTAATGTGTTTTATTTTTTAAAAAAATCCGCATTTCATACTTGTAGACCTGGTAAATTGATTTTCTTTTTTGCGGATATCGTCTTTTAATAATATGAAACGTATTAAACAAATATGACGCCAAAAAAATAAAAAACAGACAGCCTTCAATTTTATAAATAGAGATAGATGCCAAGAGATGTAAATAATACAATTTTTTATCCCGGATAAACAGATCAGGTTCACTAAACAACACTGTTTATTGTAATAACATTATAACACAGCATCACATCAAGCAGAACATGTAACTCTATAATACTATCAACAAATATAAATGCTTAAACCATACGTTTTACAAATGAATATTTAGTCTACAAGAAACGATAAGTAACTGATAAATACCTCAATAAGAATTAACTTGTTGCTACGTCACTTCTATTCAAATTGTACCACGATCATTTTGTTTGATATGTTCGTAAAAATGAAGTAATTATTGCCTTGATAAAATATTAATGAATAAACACTAGACATTTGGGAGCCGCATGGAAAAATGTCACTAATTGTAGATTATATCGAAGTGTCAAGGTCTTTGGAATCATTCATCTGGCAAATGATTCAGGCGACAAGATAGTGGCGGTTTAAGTAATCTATAGATTAAAGATTAATCACGAAATAGAACTGAAGAAATTTGACTTGGGTTTCTAATTCGCCATCATAATCATTATAGTCTTCTTTATATTCTTCATTATTATTTTATACTAGGTTATTACCCGTCAACAATGACGGATTTATAATATAAAAATTTCAATTGCTTGTATGTGTATTTAGTTTTATTTTTTAACGTATCTTAATTTCATCGCCGGTCATCGAATCACGAGACAGGATATCACCCGTTAGCCAATCACGGGAGAGGGTGTCACCTGTCAGCCAATCAAAAGAAAGGGTATCCCCAGTTAGCCAATCACGAGAACCTTAGGAAAAATTGACGTCACAATGTTACCGACACTACATACAGACACTTGCTAATTATATATGGCAGATTCTTAGAAAATAAATCTGCAAAATATTGTTAATATCGATCAAAGGATATAACAGTGTCTAGAGCAGTGTTTCTCAACCAAAAACGCACCACCGACTATTAAAATATATAATTTTCTTTAATTGCAAGAAAACAAATATCCGTTTTATAATGTGCTGCTAAATACATTTATTTTAGTTGTAGAAAATCACAGAAATTTCTTACCGCAATTAATTACCGCAAAAAACATATACAAAAACTTTCGAGGACCACTAAAATATTTCTGCGGACCACCTGTGAGTAACACTAGTCTAGAGTTTCTTGTTTATGCCTACGAAACCATAGACATTTCTGTAAATAATTATATTTGTAGATTCTTAGAAAATAAATCTGCAAAATATTGTTCATATAATTCAAAGGATATAGCAGTATCTAGAGTTTCTTGTTTATGCCTACGAAACCATACACATTTCTGTAAATAATTATATTTGTAGATTCTTAGAAAATAAATCTGCAAAATATTATTCATATTGGTCGAAGGATATAGCAGTGTCTAGAGTTTCTTGTTTATGCCTACGAAACCATACACATTTCTGTAAATAATTATATTTGTAGATTCTTAGAAAATAAATCTGCAAAATATTATTCATATTGGTCGAAGGATATAGCAGTATCTAGAGTTTCTTGTTTATGCCTACGAAACCCTGGACATTTCTGCAAATAATTATATTTGTAGATTCTTAGAAAATAAATCTGCAAAATATTATTCATATTGGTCGAAGGATATAGCAGTGTCTAGAGTTTCTTGTTTATGCCTACGAAACCATACACATTTCTGTAAATAATTATATTTGTAGATTCTTAGAAAATAAATCTGCAAAATATTATTCATATTGGTCGAAGGATATAGCAGTGTCTAGAGTTTCTTGTTTATGCCTACGAAACCATACACATTTCTGCAAATAATTATATTTGTAGATTCTTAGAAAATAAATCTGCAAAATATTATTCATATTGGTCGAAGGATATAGCAGTATCTAGAGTTTCTTGTTTATGCCTACGAAACCATACACATTTCTGCAAATAATTATATTTGTAGATTCTTAGAAAATAAATCTGCAAAATATTATTCATATTGGTCGAAGGATATAGCAGTATCTAGAGTTTCTTGTTTATGCCTACGAAACCCTGGACATTTCTGCAAATAATTATATTTGTAGATTCTTAGAAAATAAATCTGCAAAATATTATTCATATTGGTCGAAGGATATAGCAGTGTCTAGAGTTTCTTGTTTATGCCTACGAAACCATACACATTTCTGTAAATAATTATATTTGTAGATTCTTAGAAAATAAATCTGCAAAATATTATTCATATTGGTCGAAGGATATAGCAGTGTCTAGAGTTTCTTGTTTATGCCTACGAAACCATACACATTTCTGCAAATAATTATATTTGTAGATTCTTAGAAAATAAATCTGCAAAATATTATTCATATTGGTCGAAGGATATAGCAGTGTCTAGAGTTTCTTGTTTATGCCTACGAAACCATACACATTTCTGTAAATAATTATATTTGTAGATTCTTAGAAAATAAATCTGCAAAATATTATTCATATTGGTCGAAGGATATAGCAGTGTCTAGAGTTTCTTGTTTATGCCTACGAAACCATACACATTTCTGTAAATAATTATATTTGTAGATTCTTAGAAAATAAATCTGCAAAATATTATTCATATTGGTCGAAGGATATAGCAGTGTCTAGAGTTTCTTGTTTATGCCTACGAAACCATACACATTTCTGCAAATAATTATATTTGTAGATTCTTAGAAAATAAATCTGCAAAATATTATTCATATTGGTCGAAGGATATAGCAGTGTCTAGAGTTTCTTGTTTATGCCTACGAAACCATACACATTTCTGTAAATAATTATATTTGTAGATTCTTAGAAAATAAATCTGCAAAATATTGTTCATATAATTCAAAGGATATAGCAGTATCTAGAGTTTCTTGTTTATGCCTACGAAACCCTAGATATTTTTGTATGTAACTATATTCGTAGATTCTTAGAGAAAAAATCTGCAAAATATTGTTGATATCAGTCAAAGAATATAGGAGTGTCTAGAGTTTCTTGTTTATGCCTACGAAATCCTAGACATTTCTACATGTTATTTTACTCGCAGATATTTAGAAAATAAATCTGCTAAATATTTTTTATATCAATCATAGGATATAGGTGTGTCTAGAGTTTCTTGTTTAAGCCTACGAAATCCTAGACATTTCTGTATGTAATTATATTCGTAGATTCTTAGAGAAAAAATCTGCAAAATATTGTTGATATCAGTCAAAGAATATAGGAGTGCCTAGAGTTTCTTGTTTATGCCTACGAAATCCTAGACATTTCTACATGTTATTTTATCCATAGATTTTTAGAAAATATATCTGCTAAATATTTTTTATATCAATCATAGGATATAGGAGTGTCTAGAGTTTCTTATTTATGCCTACGAAACCTTAGACATTTCTGTATGTAATTATATTCGTAGATTCTTAGAGAAAAAATCTGCAAAATATTGTTGATATCAGTCAAAGAATATAGGAGTGTCTAGAGTTTCTTGTTTATGCCTACGAAACCCTAGACATTATTTCTAAATGTTAAGTTATCCGCAGATTTTTATAAAATAAATCTGCTAAATATTTTTTATATCAATCATAGGATATAGGAGTGTCTAGAGTAGGGTGACCATTTTCTTAAGAAGACAATGCGGGACGGAGCAAAAAAGAAAGGTCCACACCTCCCAAATCTAAATGAAGAGCAAAAAAAAAACAAGGTTCTCATCTCCCAAAATCCAAGTGAAGAGCAAAAAAAAGGTCCTCACCTCCCAAATCTAAGTGAAGAGCAAAAAAAAAGGTCCTCACCTCCCAAATCCAAATGCGGGACAAAATGTTAAAATGCGGGACTTTTGCGGGACGCATCTTAATGCTTAAAGAGTTTCTTGTTTAAGCCTACGAAATCCTAGACATTTCAATATGTTATTTTATTCGCAGTTTCTTAGAGAATACATCTGCAAAATATTGTTCATATCAGTCAAATCATATAGGAGTATAAATTGCAATATATGGATTAAAAAGTGCCCCCCCCCTCATTTTACTCACAAGCCGCTACAGTTTGATTGTGAAAACAACTATATACTGATGACATTAATGATTTTATAATTCAAACGTCACATTAAACAATATAATACTATATATTATCTTAAGTATCCAAATTTCCATTGTAATTCCGGTGAGTAATAATTCATTTAATTATCAGAATGCGATGCTCTTCACGTACTGATATCACACATATTTTATATTGTCAAAAATCATTGGCGTATTCTTTAACTTTTATTTTTATTTTTAGGATGAAAATATGAGTATTTTTATCTTGTTATGAAATAAAAATATGTTCTATAGTTTTGTATTGGTGGCTGTAAAATTGGCAAGCAGTACATGATGCTTTTTAACTGTTTTTGCAAACTGGCGGAACAGTGGTGTACATTGGAAACAGGAAATACAAGGTGTCTCAAAAGAAATTTTATATTTATTTAGCTTACTGCGTGAACGCAACGTATCCGAGGGGCGCGGGGGTTATGTCAATCGGTAGCCTGGCTCTTGGGAATTCAGTCGCTATGGAGCGTTTCTCGGGAGCAGACCGCGCGTTATGCGTGCGAGAGTTTTACAAAAACGGTAATTCGGCGACTGTAGCGCGTAGAAAATTCTGCAGTATTCGAGGTTTTCGCCACTTAAATGATGCGCCAAGCATTCCTCTCATTCGACATTGGGTTAAAAAGTTTGAAGAGACTGGTACAACGCTGGATAAATCAAAATCCGGGCGACCTAGGTCATCAAGAACGGTAGAAAACGTGGAGAATGTTAATCAGTCTGTTCGTGACAACCCGAACCTTTCAATTCGGAAGCGCGCAAGTGCTTTAAATGTGCATAGATCATCATTACAGCGCATTATGCACAAAGACCTAAAGCTGCACCCCTACAAAATTCAATTGGTGCAAGAATTAAAGCCCCAAGATGCCAGTCAGAGGCTTAATTTCGTAAATCAGGTTATTGAGCGATTTTCAACGTTTACCAACACTTTGTTTTCGGATGAAGCTCATTTTCATCTTAATGGCCACGTAAATAAGCAGAACTGCCGCTACTGGAGTGCAACGAATCCGAAACGCAAACATCAGAAACCCCTACATTCGCCTAAAGTGACCGTATGGGCTGCGATGTCGGCGCGAGGAATTATCGGCCCTTACTTTTTTGAAGACGAAAGGGGGCGTGCAGTTACAGTGAATTCAGTGCGTTATGTGGAGATGTTAGACAACTTCTTGGTACCTGAACTGCAAAACTGTCCAGGCTATAACTAAAGAACATGGTTCCAACAGGACGGAGCAACTTCACATACGTCCAATATGTCTCTGCCACGTGTTCGTGAAATTTTATCAGGCAAATTGATCTCCCGGAGAGGTGACATAAATTGGCCTCCACGCAGTCCAGATTTAACCCCTATGGACTTTTTCCTATGGGGTTATCTTAAATCTAAAGTTTACGCCAATAAACCGACTTCACTGGCGCATTTGAAAGAAAATATCCGTCACGAAATGGCAGCCATCCCTGAGTCCACCTGCCGAGACGTCATAAGTAATTTTACTGTTCGATTAAATGAGTGCCGAGAACGTGAGGGTCTACATTTAGACGATATTATTTTTAAGAAATAAATCCCCAAAAAGTGTATTTTAATAATTAATAAACATTTTTTCTATATACGGCTTACTTTTTTTTTAATCGATCCACTAAATATAAAATTTCTTTTGAGACACCTTGTATTATACTCCCTCCAAAAATATGGTATACATTAAAAAAATGTGGGATTAATGAATCCACACCGTGTATTTGCGAAATTTACTAACACACATGGATGTGAATGCATGCATAAAATGCATTCACGACAACAAAACAGTATACACGAATTGAAATAGAACAAGACTAATTCTACTTCTGCTTAAAGAAGCACTATACTCAGAGCTCAGATGATGTGGAGTGACCGAAAATGAGCAACTAAGGTACACTAAGACACGAGACGAATGTATATGTAACATAAATTCGTGAACAAAATTTAGCAGGCAGGGCGCATACAGGTTAAACTGAATACACAAATATTATCACGACACACGACGCTAACAATATAATGTTGGACTAAGAATCTCCCCACTTAAATATTAATAATTCGCACGAGAGTCGCGAACATAATTATACTTATATTTTTTCTGTAATATAATATATAAAATATTTTTCCATGACATGCTTTTCCAAGAGGAGGCTTGAGTATCTCAGCGTTACATACTCTAATAAAAGTAGATAAATTAGAAGAAATTTCCCCGAATGTGGAAGTTGCTATAATGATATTCCTTTGCTTAATGGTCACCAATAGGGGATAGGCATGATTTTTTTATTTATTTTTTTATTATATTCTTCTTGTTGCATATAAACATAAAAAACAGTTTTGCATTTTTTTTTAATTTGAAGGCTTAAAAAATTCATATATGTACGTAGCGCGCGAAAACGACGTGTGACGTCATACCCCAACTAAGTGTACTGCGTACAGCCTACCCAGTGTAGAGCGCACAACCTGCATAACTTTTGCATAACTTTTATAGGTTATGTAAAGTTAGAGTGATTTTAATTAAAATAAAGTTTAATTCTATAAAAACAATTTATACATGTTTACCGAATTAAACTTTATATATTAAAATATATAAAATATGGAAGATCCAGGCCCCAGTACTTCAAAACATAGTCGAAAATATTGTTTAGTACCGATGTGCACAAATAGTTCAATTAGAAATCTAAAAAAACAATTTATATCATTACCTGATGGCGAAAAACAACAGAAAAGGCGAAATTTGTACCACGTATTTCTTCAGCACTGTAGCATTCATTATTTTTCATATATTCCATGAGCATAAATGCATCAATGTTGGGTAAATTATTACTCTGAGCCCTAACAAAATCTTTATCTCTCATTTTAATAATAAATGCGTAAAAAATTGTTTAAAAACAAATACATAACTCTCGAACAATACCATATACACACGTAAAGATTATGTTGTAGTCTGTATCTGTGACGTCAAACCCCAGCAGTTTGACGTCATACTCAGTCGTATTTACTCGGCAACCTTCGCGCCTTGGTTGGCTTATTTCAAATTTACAATATTTTAATTAAAAAATTTGGTTATAATATTAATTAAAATGTTATTTTTATTTTGTTAGGTGACATAACTAACATTAACATATCAAAAAAAATGTAGTTTTAAGGAAATATAAATTTTATGCGTATCCCCTATTGTAGTAGAGAGCGCTCATTTTCACGGCTAAAAAGAATTAAAAATTAATTACGAACGACTATGTTACAAGAACGACTTATTAATTTGTCAATCATGTGCATAGACAGTGATAGCCTTCAAAAATTAGACTATGAGGACATAATAGAAGATTTTGCACAACAGAAATCCCTGAAGAATCATCATTAACATAAGTACAGTTCTCAAAATAGTTAATCACTTGTATAAAGCTAACCATAATAACCAATAAAGTCACTAAATAAAAGTACATACTGATGTTTTCATTCACTTTTTTTATTGACTTTCTAAAAGGGCCTTAAACTTTGTGTGCCCAAGAGCTCCTGCATGGCCTAAAACGGCCCTGTCCACCCCCTTGAAAAAAATCTGTGGGCACCCATGCATTCAGGGGAGCCCAAAATGATCAATCTTCCGGGTCCCGTGATGTACAGATATATCCGTTCCTGATCATACTCCAGGTAGGTGCAATTTAAAATCCATGTGACGTTACCCATGGTTGGCTGAATGAAGGACGTCGTACACGTGTACCTATAATACTCTGCCTGACATAATAATTGCAGTTTGTAACATGACGTAGGATTGGAAGTAGTTAGATATTCATTATACACATTATAATTGAATTGATGATATTTATAATAAATTATTCCTAACAGTAAATCCGCTGATTTGTATCCATGGGTTTGAATAGTACAGTTTGTTTTTTACTTTAAAAAAAGGACAAAATAATTTCTGTTTCTCTGACTGACTTTCTGTCTATCTGTCTGTACAGTAGAAATTATAATGAAACAGATAACCATAGAGAGCAGTAGAGGTACCACCTATTTAAAAAATCAGATATGGCCACCACAGGACCGACCGTCATCATAAAGTACTTGTATAAAATACATTCTAGCAGCAGAGTAGAAATAACTTGGCCTAATATTTTCTAACAGAGATATTATTTATCATGACCATGGAAACGTTGCATATAAGTATGAAAAAATTGAGACAAAAGAGGGTTTTAAACGATTCAATTTATTGATCAATTAATTGAAAAAGTTGACAATCAATTAATTGATGTGTGTAAAGTGTAAAAATTTCGTCAATTAATTGACAAAAAAATTGATCAATTTATTTTGAAAATAAAACAAGTTCTATTCTATCAATTTTTTAGGGAATGCTAGGTATATTTTTATCTGTTAAGATATTGCCAACTGTTTAGTTTTTAGTAGCATAACCTCCAAATATATTGTTTGTGTTTCGTTTTCAAATCTGACATAACCTCAAAAGTTCTAATTTACCATCGTCTAGGTTATTTCTTTTTTTTTTTGTTCACAGCTCGTAACTTTGTGAAGATTTTTTCAATATTTTCATTTTGATAAATATGTCAATATGTTTTTTTTTTTAATTATTTTTTTTGGTCTTAGCTACGATGGCCATTAACCAGGATATCTTTATTTTTATAATGGATACATTAGAAATTTTATAACAAATACAAACATCCATGCCATCACCGGGATTCGAACCCGAGTCCCCATGGTTAGCAGTCAAATGAGCTGACCACTACGCCATAGCGACCGGCACAATATGTTTTACAGTTGGTAAAGTAAAAATTTTCAAAAAAGTTGATAAATAGTGATGTTTTTGTTTCCAAGGTTACCAATAAATTTTTCAATTAATTGACAAAAAACTTGTTCAATTTATTGATCAATTAATTGTTCACTGAGTAAAACCAACTTATATTACAAAAATTTTTCGAAATTTTTCGTTTTATCAAAAAACGTCTCAAATAAAAGTTATTAGTTATTACATTTATAGCAATTTTTTTTAAATAATTTTTTTCGAAATATTTTTCTGTTGCTAAATATTCGCAAAAATCTTAAAATCGACACAAGTAAACTCCCATTTCTAGTCAACCGATTTTTACCAAAAGTTGATCAACTCGTGTCATTGATGTTAAAAGATTAAATATGCAGTTTCATAAAAATCCTTTTAGCCGAATTTGCTCTGCACGTGTACACAGACACACAGACAGACAGACGGACGGACGGACAGACAGACCGACAGACATCATGCTAAAAATAGTCAAAACGTTATATAGGGACCTCAATTCGTAGAGATAATCGAAATCTCGAATGTCAAAATCGGTATGATCACAATACCTCCCTTATATATGTTGGCGATCGGTAAAAAGTCTAGGGTATTCATTCAAAACAAAACAAAACGTCGTATTGGCATCTGACACTACCGAGAGAGGCGCTACTGCATTCACATCATGGCTGACTTTGGTAGGATATTTTTGACAGGTTCAATGGTATTTTCATGTGATATTTATTGAGACACACGGGAACACACTCTAAAATGGTCTTTAACTGTCTTTCCACTTCTAAGAACATATTCCCATGCTTGTCACAAACTCGACTATCCTACAACCGTCAGTTTCTCAAAATCTCACTAGAGGCGCTTCAGTTATTGTCAGTTGACAATACCGGTGTATACCCTCCACTAAAGCCTTGGTCTGAGCCACAGGCCTATCATGGGACCTAAAATTTCTTTCGGTGGCTCTAAATACCACAATAAATCACATATTTAAAAATGTAAACATATATGCCAAATATATTAGCATGTGCTAATAGACTATTTCATTGACCTACGCTACTTTACTATTATCAGCTATAAATAAGCAAATCAACAGTAACTAGGAAGCTGCGGTTACTTGAATAACCTATTTTTACATCTTCATAATATATCCTGAAAAATTTGTAAACAAAACAATCTGGTACACGCGCAATTTTTATCTGTTTTATAGCCGAAATAAATATGTTTGTCATTTTTATTAATAAACAATTTTTATTATAAGATGCATATAATTTTATTTTTGGAAATTATTAATTAAGTTCAGAGTCGTACACAAATGGTAGTTTTTTTTTAAATCAAAACTAAATTTTCACTTTCACATGGGTATATTCAGTGCTGGCGGAAGCGGGCATGCAAGGCTTGCAGGGATGCGGGCGCCGCTGCGATGGGGGCGCTGACGTGAGACTCAAAATGGCGCCAAATTTCACTAATGATGTAAAAGTAATTTAGTGAAATGTAAATTTAGAAGTGAGGACCTTTTTGTTTTTTTTTAGGTCTTCACTTGAAATTTAAAAGTGAGAACCTTTTTTTTTAGGTGATGATTTCATTTGAAATGTAGAAGTTCTTACCCAGGGCTTAAAAAAAGCTAGTTACGTCCTGCCTAGGGGCGCTCAATTAAATCTTGCCTACGGGCGCCGAAAACCCTCGCGCCGGCTCTATGTATATTCTCCAAGTAGGTCATTAAAATCTTACCCCCTACACCCTATTTCCCAAAGGGGTTGATCTAAAAATCTAGGGAAAAAATCTCCATTAATGGGAACATTGATGGGAACCGGAATAGTTCAACAGGAATTTTTGATCAAATTAGTTTTTCGAAAAATATCGATTTTTTTGTGTCGTTTAATTTATTGTGATAAAATCCTGATTAACAATGTAAAAAGAACTGGTCAAAAGTCCCATTCCATCATTAAAAGTCACTAGATTTCAAAAACTAGTAGATCTACAAGAAATGAAGCATACCTAGTCATCATATTTAATACTATAAATTTGTTAAATTTTTGGGAAATTATTGTTCATTGGGAAATACATGTAGAAGAAGATGAAGAAATAGATGAAATGAAGAAAACACCTCGACGATCATTGTTATGATTATTTATTGATTATATATTCTGATAATAATTAAATTACTGTGTTGTATTTGGTATATATATATTTTTTTATTTATTATATTTTCTGTTGAAATATATTTTGGTTCTTATTGTGATTATAGTTTCATAGCAGCACGTCATACGCGAATACCTGACGGGGTAAATGTCCGTCCGTCCGTCCGTCTGTCTGTGTAAACGTGCAGAGCAAATTCGGCTAAAAGGATTTTTATGAAACTTCATATTTAAGCCTCTGCCATCAATGGCACGAGTTGATAAAAATGGTTGGCTAAAAATGGGAGTTTACTCGTGTCGATTTTAAGATTTTTGCGAATATATCACAACAGAAAAATATTTCGAAAAAATTTATTGAATATATATACAGCCCCCCCCCCAGAGGAATTTCTAGCTACGCTACTGGTTTATGTACAACATTATTTTAATCCTATTTCTCTCCTAGTTCAAAAATAAGAACAAAACCAATACATAATGCAGATGCTACATGGATATAAGCTAATGTTTTGACTAAGTCAAGTATGGAGGCTGCCTGTTTTCCCTACCAAACTCTGCTACACTTACCCGTTCCCCCCACCGCACTTCGCTATATTTACCTCGTCCATAAACCCTGATTACGTTCTCTTTATATCTCTATGGTAAAACTACTATCCTATCCCAACTACTAGCGCGAATAGTAGGGCTAGTTCAATCTCTAGCGTTTACAGTAGGATAGTAGCTCTCTTTGTTATAAGCAAGCTAGCTGCTAGCTCATTTACTAGCCTAGTATAAACGCGTCATTAGTCTTAAAAAATCCACACTGTCCCGCATAACTATTTTAAAAATCGGGTAATCCTGGGTTGTAATGGTCATAATCATGGTATCATAATCATCAAGGCAGGAAAATGGAATTTAAATAAAAACTTCGAAACAAATTGTACGAAACAGTTACGCTGTATATTAACTTATTTATGTGAAATTATGCGCTCTTAATTTGAATGTTTGCACAAATGACTTTAAAAGTTGTTTATTCCATAAATTATTTACTTAACTCTCTTAAACTTTGAAATAAACATAACTTCAAGTGAAATAAACCTCCGCTCATTGAAAAGGAGAAAGTTTAATGAATTTATTGGCTCTAGTTTTGAATTACATCATTCTACTCGCTAATAACTGATCACAGGCCCTATTTTTTTCTTATACAGTGTTTTTCTGCCTTATACACTCTCTATAAATATTTATTTATTTATTTGTTTATTTATTTATTTTACATCGGCCTATTTCTGCAACGAGGCTAATCGCCGATGCCAGGGGGCGAGCTCCTACACCTGGATGAGAGGTGAATGATTGTGAAAATGAGAGTAATGCAAACATATTATTCTCGCCCGAATAATATCACCAATCGAACTACAGACCGCACAATCCAGACTGTTTTCCAAACAGTCTGGATTGCAGTCCAAACTGCACGACTTAATGCGCTCAGCCGCTCCGTTGGCACTCCGTTTATAAATAGACACGTCTATTAAGCGGGCACTTTTTTTGGGATTCGATAGCATATAGTTAAAAGTAGCTGCCCCGCCCGGCTTATTTCGGGGACAAATAGTTATTATTGACATATTTTTTGTTTTTGTTTTTAATTTATAACATACCTAGTCGTAATTAGGTGACCGGATCGAAGACAATACCGAAGAAATTTGTCATCAAATAAGTACTGGCTGCAAGTGAACCAATAACATGTTGGTTTATAGAAAAAATTGATGTGAAGTGTGAATTTTCACACATTGCAGGGTTTCGCAGGTATATAATAAGTGAAGGCGGCATGCTGAGTGTGTAGGACAAATTTTGCTCTGTAGTAACCACGGCAAAATGAACGATCTTTTTAAAATAATTTATCGTCTGTTAATCTCAGAGCTTTAAAAACAAATTTTATGTTAAAATATTTTTTTGTTAATTTTAATTCGAATACCTAATATCATTATTTAGGTTTCTAAATAAGTGCAGTATTTTTTTTATATAACAAGGTTCATTAAGATTTTGAAAATTGGGCCTATGGCTTTCATTGGTTGTCTTAAATCATACGCTCCGCCCCTCTGGCTTCGTATAAATGACACAGAATGAAAATATAATTTCAATTGGTTATTAAATTTACGCTCTTGAAAATTAAATTCAAAATGTGCTAAAATATAACTAGAATTTTAACAAATTAATTTAAACAAAATAAATATGAAAAAAAAAAAAAACAAAAAATAAAATTGATTCCACAAGCCAGGAACGAACCTGTGTAGTGAATAACGATCCTGTGTTGTTGTCGCGCAACTGAGCCACTAGACCACCAAACGCTTATCAACTTAGTGTGTTATAAGAGTATAACATGTATGCATCGTCAACCAAAAAACACAAAAAATGCGTTATTTTCCGAAAACATAATCTGATCAAAAATTCCTGTTGTACTATTCCGGTTCACACCAATATACATTACTTAGAATTTTTCACATTTTTAGTTTAAACCATCTGGGCTACAGGGTGTGGGACAAAAATTTTTTTGCACAATTTTGGCAAAAATCGCCTAAAAATAATGTATTTTACAAAAATAAAATTTTGATCGTTAATCCACGTACCAAGGGCTTTCATTTGATACCCTACTCAGAATTTTAAAAAAATATTTTTTTTTTCGATGAGCACATATTTGTTTATATTTTTAGGGGGAAATGTTTTTTAGATGTTTTAGTATTTTTCCTATGTGCGGGTCAAAAAGTTGTACAAGCATGCCAAATTTCAACTCTCTAGGTTTAGCCGTTTGGCTACAATTTTTACCGAACAGACAGACAGACAGACAGACGACAAAATGACGGTATAAGGGTTTTTTGGTCATACCTACAAAACCCTAAAAACGGAAATTCTCCGTATTTCTATTTTTGCTATGATAAGAAATAAATAAGCTATTGAAAATTTATTGAAAACCAGTTGAAATTTTCCATTCTCAGAATTAAAATACAACGTTATTGCATATCAGCAACAAATTATAATGGAATAATGATATTACATAGGTTTCATTTTACGAATTATACAGAATTATAGAATTATTATACAATTCATATCATTATCAGTCGTCAGAATCATTAATTGTTTTAAAATACGTATGTGTTATCTATAAAATTTTAACTGTACAGATTTTAATATAATAATAAATAATTTACAACATTTATAATTTGTTATATTATTATTAAGGTCTTGTCAGGTCTTGACAAGCGTCCACTAATCTCAAACTTCAGCAACCTTTTGAGCCGCGTCATACAAGAGACTAGTGGAGCTAAATACACACGACTGCATCCCAAACCCTGGCGATACGCAGCCGCGGAAATTACGCCAGATCCAGTGCCCGCACAATGCGGAGCGACCCGAGCAGCACTGCTTTCTGCATCCTGCAGATCAAAGAGTTGACAGAAGATCTACAGACGGGAATGGACTTGATTTCCCTTCGATAGGAGGTTTTCATGCCACCCAAAACACCAACTATCAGGACTACAAGCTTAACTTTATACCCGGGATACAGCTTTCTAAGCTCGGACAAGAGGTTCATATACTTGGACCTCTTTTCTCCTCCTTGAGAGAGATATTCTTCTCAGCTGGACTTGAGAATTCACAAACATCTGTTTGGTCTCGATATCCAGGAGGGTTATGTCCGGCTTATATTATTATTATTATTATTATCAGTTATAATATTATAAGAGAGTGAGAATATGTCTTGAATTACAGCAAAAAAGAAACTGATATACGGGTGTATTCTGTAAGAAATGCGTTAAAATTAGCGTCAGGTTAATATTTTTATTTTAACACCATGTCTAACGCCATTATCCGAAAATGCTATTTTGTAAGAGCATTTGTTAAGGTAAGCGTTAATACAATATTTGTTAACGCGAGGCGCTAACTCACCCTATAGAGAGGCTAATATTAACGGCACGCGCATGCACTGTTACGTTGAATTTTAACAGGAGTATTTATTTAATCAAATGCCAAGAGAATCTTAACCTAATATTTCGGTGTTGAATTAAATATTCAGTGGCGAAATTTATTTTAAAAATGGAACAGAAATGTTTGGTCCTGTGATACTCATTATAACTGGTTTCCACAGTGTATTAAATAAAAATATAACTTTATTCAACTTTTGTTTAGTCAATTTATATACTACATTGTATTATAACAGTTTATCTAATTTTTAGGGTTTTGTAGGTATGACCAAAAAACCCTTATACCGTCATTTTGTCGTCTGTCTGTCTGTCTGTCTGTCTGTCTGTCTGTCTGTCTGTCTGTCTGTCTGTCTGTCTGTTCGGTAAAAATTGTAGCCAAACGGCTAAACCTAGAGAGTTGAAATTTGGCATGCTTGTACAACTTTTTGACCCGCACATAGGAAAAATACTAAAACATCTAAAAAACATATCCCCCTAAAAATATAAACAAATATGTGCTCATCGAAAAAAGAAATATTTTTTTAATATTCTGAGTAGGGTATCAAATGAAAGCCCTTAGTACGTGGATTAACGATCAAAATTTTATTTTTGTAAAATAAATTATTTTGAGGCGATTTTTGCCAAAATTGTGCAAAAAAATTTTTGTCCCACACCCTGTAGCCCAGATGGTTTAAACTAAAAATGTGAAAAAATTCTAAGTAATGTATATTGGTGTGAACCGGAATAGTACAACAGGAATTTTTGATCAGGTTATGTTTTCGGAAAATAACGCATTTTTTGAGTTGTTTGGTTGACGATGCATACATGTTATACTCTTATAACACACTAAGTTGATAAGCGTTTGGTGGTCTAGTGGCTCAGTTGCGCGACAACTACACAGGATCGTTATTCACTACACAGGTTCGTTCCTGGCTTGTGGAGTCAATTTTATTTTTTGTTTTTTTTTTTCATATTTATTTTGTTTAAATTAATTTGTTAAAATTCTAGTTATGTTTTAGCACATTTTGAATTTAATTTTCAAGAGCGTAAATTTAATAACCCATTGAAATTATATTTTCATTCTATGTGTCATTTATACGAAGCCAGAGGGGCGGAGCGTATGATTTAAGACAACCAATGAAAGCCATAGGCCTAATTATCAAAAACTTAATGAAACTTGTTATATAAAATGTTGAAATATGGGGTTATTGGAGATTGTTAAATACAACACATACATAGGCTTTAAACATCTTTATTCAATCATAGCCAGAATAGAACTGTTTCAGCATAAGTATTTTTATATTATCTGAAAGCTTACGTCATGATGTGACCGCTTTATTTTGCAGCCTCAGCCTAATTAAGTTCGTATATTATCTTTGTATATTAGAACAATAAGTTGTTCTATATTTTTGGTTTTGCTGACTTAACTTTAATTACTTGAAACCTTAATCTTTATTAGTTGCAAGAATGAAATCTCAACATAAAAAAAATACTGCACTTATTTAGAAACCTGATATTAGGTATTCGAATTAAAATTAACAAAAAAATATTTTAACATAAAATTTGTTTTTAAAGCTCTGAGATTAACAGACGATAAATTATTTTAAAAATATCGTTCATTTTGCCGTGGTTACTACAAAGCAAAATTTGTCCTACACACTCAGCATGCCGCCTTCACTTATTATATACCTGCGAAACCCTGCAATGTGTGAAAATTCACACTTCACATCAATTTTTTTAATAATATGTGAATTATATGTTCATTCTATTTTTAAAAAGGTGTTCGGTGATATTAATTATTAAATTTGATTTATTACGCTATTTCTACCCTGGAATAACACTGTTGTGATCGTCATTATCAATCTCATCAATTGTTTCTTCAAATAATACACCATTAAAATGTACTGCGATATTTTCAAACACGGCGGAGGCATAAGTGAAGTTTTGTAGCTTTCAGAGGATTATAATTTTAAGTTCTGTGTCTCAACAAAAACCAAAACTGCTCTCCAATACTTCATTTACTTCCTTTCTATACAATTACTTGAACTTGCGTCTGGGTTACTTGTATAACAAAAATTATGAAGCGTCATTCTTATCTCTACTGTAAAGAATTCACTTTAAAAAGTAATAGAAAGTTGATTAATATTCCTATCGTCTTGTGTTTTATTCATTTTTTTTTAAATAACATGACATTTACTTAAATTGGATCAGCCATTTTTGCAAACTAAACACTAGCGTTAACTTTTAAAGCCTTTTCGGCAGGCGCTTATTGTAGAACGTTAACTGGCTATTTTAACGCCGCTGCGCTATAATTTTAACACATATATGTTTCGCGAATAGCATTTAGGTTAAAAATGGTGTTAAAAAAATTAACGTCAGTTTCTGACGCTAAGATTTTAACATCATGCTTAGAGAATAGACCCGATATGCTGTTCACTTTTGTAAGGACAAACCAGATCTAGTTATTTTGGTTACTTTTATAGTGTAATACTGAATTTAAATGTCAATTAAAAATATTCCGTACGCTGTAAAACCGACTTTAGATTTATTGGTTAAGATAATTATTAAGATAGTGACATTTTTTATATTTTTTTAATACCAACATGACATACAATTTCAAAGGTGCAAAATTGAAATCAAAATTTTCTCTTAGTTTGTTTTTATAAAAGTGAACAGAATATACTATGCGAGTCTGTTCATTGTATTTTTTGTGAGATGGTAGAAGAAAAACAAAACTGCACTAATATGCTTGCACTTGTTGCTTGCACCTGCTTTATAGGTTACAAGTTGCAGATATAACTTTTAATTGCTCCTGCCCAACTAAAACTAATTTTATTTCATGAGGACTGAAGATCAGGGGCGCACCCAAGGGGGTGGGGGACCGGCCTCCCCTCTAAGAAAGAAAGAAATAAAAATAATTAGGTCGTCACTTGTATATTTTAGAATTGAGGACCTTTTTTTTAAGTCATCACTTGTATTTCCGAAGCGAGGACCTTGCTTTTTTTAGATCATCACTTGAAATTTAGAAGCGAGAACCTTATTCATAATTTAAATAATTTTGCCTTACGGGCCACATTAAAAAAAAAATCCTGGGTGCGTCATTGCTGAAGATAATGAACTTGTTTGCAAATAGAATGCATATATTATAAATTTAGATTATTGACACTCAGCCTCTAATGTACTCAGCTTGCAATGTGAGTATGATTTACAAAACTTAGACAAAATGACCAAAAGTCAGAATTAATAGATAAAAATTACTAGATTTCAAAATCTAGTTCCGCCTAAACGTTTGGAATAGCCTATACTAGGGTGACCATTCGTCCCGCATTTTAATATTTTGTCCCGCAAAAGTCCCGCATTTTAACATTTTGTCCCGCATTTTAACATTTTGGATTTGGGAGGTGAGGACCTTTTTGTTTGCTCTTCACTTGGATTTGGGAGGTGAAGACCTTTTTTTGCTCTTCACTTGGATTTTGGGAGATGAGGACTTTTTTTTTTGCTCTTCACTTGGATTTGGGAGATGAGGACCTTGTTTTTTTGCTTCGTCCCGCATTGCCTTCTTAAGAAAATGGTCACCCTAGCCTATACTCACATTGCAAATTCTAGATTAAATTGATTGTCATTATAAAATGTCCTTTTCATTGCATTTTAATTTTTTGTCATTCTTTATAAAAAAAATCAATTTTTTTTCTGGTCTTCAAAATATGTATTATCTGTCTCATTTTGTAATACGGAACTAACAGGAAAAGTTCATTTTTTATGTTGTATATTGACAATACATTTATAATATTATCATATTATCTGTCTCATTTTGTAATACGTAACTAACAGGAAAAGTTCATTTTTTATGTTGTATATTGACAATACATTTATAGTATTATCATAGTATTGATTCACACGGATACGCCAAAGTCTGTTTACACCACAAAAGTCACCAAAGTAACCAGATCTAGTTTCGTATTACAAATTGAGACAGATTATAGTATTGGTTCACACTAAAGTCACTATATTATACAAAGTAGCGCAACGGCGGCCATGCTGGGGCTAAAAATGTCGCCAACACAAATAATGTTCAGTGATTCCAACAATACAAAAATAAGAAACTAGTACTACCAATAATTTTATTTTAAACATTGTAATCACGATTTTTTTAATCAAAGATGCACTATAACAAAATTGTGGTACAATTTCAATTATTTTTTTTATTTTTATTAAATAAAATGGATATAATGTATACATTTAAATGAAACTTAACCTTAAATATTCAAACCGCTGACAAAGGAGGTTATTAAATTAGAGCGAGAAAGAGAGATGTGACAGCGCAGACGCAAACTTAAGAACGTAAAAATTGCAGCTTTAGTTTGCTTAATAGGAGAACCATTGTTGCCAATCAAACCCTGGGGTCTGTCGCCTGCTTCAAAGGCTTGCCCTACTTTGTATAATATAGTGACTTTAGTTCACACGGATACGCCAAAGTCTGTTTACGCCACAACAGTCACCAAAGTAACCAAATCTAGTTTCGTATTACAAATTGAGACGGATTATATAAACTAATTTAAAAAATATATATCTTTGTGCTCAGGCTACATAAAAAAGTATTACAATATTTAATAAATGTCATTCGGATCTATGGTTTCACTGCTGGAATTTAAAATTTTCACTTACCAACCTGAAAAATGAAATAACCCAAGCAAGGTCCCTTCTCGTGACAACCTAAACGAATGAAATTCCCATTTAGTTCCGCCTAAACGTTTGGAATAGCCTGTATGATTTACAAAGCTTAAATAAAATAACCCAAAGTCCGAATTAATAGATAAAAATTATTAGATTTCAAAATCTAGTTCCTCCTAAACGTTCGGAATAGCCTACAGACAGTGCCGGCTCTAGGGGTTATGGCGCCCCGATGCAAAAATTGATTCGGCGCCCTTAAAAAAAAAGTTGACCAGAAATTTGTTTGTTCTATATAAAAAAAGAAGTCACCCAGAAATTCGCTTGTTCTCTAAAAAAAAAAGAAGTCGACCAAAAGTTTTTTTTTTTTTAAATGGTTTAATTTAAATTTTTTAATATCTTTTAAGAAAGTCGACCAGAATTTTGTGTGTTCTCCCGCCCCTATTTGCCAATATTTTCCTCTCCTAAGGCCTGCCAACGGGGGTTCTGTGCACCCCTAACACCCCCGCTTGGCGCGGCCCTGTATTGACACAATATATTTTCATTAGAAATTATGAAACAGGTAATAATAAAATACTTAAGTGCTTATAAGTATTACATTTTATATTTAAGTGTAAATAGTACGCATACATATAATAATACGGTGAATTTCTTTTATCGTGCAATATTGAAATTATTATAATGTATGGTTTCCCTAGTAATGATAAACTATTTTGACAGCAAGTTGCCCTCCATTTATTTTGCAACATAGGGATAAATATTCATTGAAAAGGCTAAACATTTTTTATTGAAAATACATTATTTAATACAAAAATAACAACAAAAAAAATCATCTAAATTAAATGTTCAAAAATACCACCATTAACTTGTAAACATAAGGCAATCATAAAAAATTATTTAAAACATTTAGTATTTGCCCTTGTGGGGTATCAGTAGTAATAAAGTGGAAATTGTTATATTCGCTATTTTGAGATACACCATATTAGCAAATCACCATCGATATTGTCAACTGACTATAACTGAAGCGCCTCTAGTGAGATTTTGAGAAACTGACGGTTGTAGGATAGTCGAGTTTGTGACAAGCATGGGAATATGTTCTTAAAAGTGGAAAGACAGTTAAAGACCATTTTAGAGTGTGTTCCCGTGTGTTTCAATAAATATCACATGAATTTACCATTGAACCTGTCAAAAATATCCTACCAAAGTCAGCCATGATGTGAATGCAGTAGCGCCTCTATCGGTAGTGTCAGATGCCAATATAGCAGGAATTGATCCGAACTAATTCACTGATTTTATGCAACTGAATTCTAAGTTTTATACGTCACACAAGCGATACGAATAAGCACTAGTTTAATGCGTATAAGTACCTGCAGCCCCGAAAATAAAAATGACGCCCCGTTTTTAAAAAATTTAAATTTCTTTGTGAAGAAAAAATTGTCGAAGACTTTTTGTTTAGCTCGCCAGTATAAAAACGGCGCCGCTCAATCGTTCATTGCGATGGCGCCCATTGTGGAGTCGGCATTGCTTTGGTTTATAACTTTAAGATTGTAGTTTATGGCGTAACTGTTAAAACTAAACTAGCGCAAATTAAAGTTTTATTCACTTGTGATTATAATATATCTATATGAGTAGACTTGTTTAAAATATAATTATATTATCAGATTTTTGGCGTGTCGTCAGATTTTTAATTATAAAAGTGTTCCGAAAGGTAATTTCGGCGCCCTTAGCGCAAGGCGCCCCGATGCGACGCATCCTTTGCTTACCGTGTGGAGCCGGCACTGCCTACAGACATGTATAAAAATAAATTTGAGAGCAAAAAAGCATAAGGGTTTGGAATAAAACACTTAAAAGTGGAGAACACAATGATCAAAAGCTTCAATCAGTCAGTAAAAGTAACTATAATTGTAAATCTAGTTCCGCCTAAACCAAAGGAACTGGCTTTAGTAAATAAAAAATAAAAATATTAGATATATTATGTAATCTAGTAACACAAAATAGCAAAATATGTATTATCATTTATCTTAAAAGAGATAAACACTCATCAAACATTATCAAATTAATAAATAAAATAATTTTCCATCAGTAAATTACAACCAATATTCTCCGCCACTGTAAATTGATAATACGTAGTGGGGGCAACAAATATATCTATCTCACTCAAACCAATTGTATAATGGTGAATACTTTCTTTTTTTAGTTCTCTAAATTCAAGCATGGTGGCATAGTGTACTTGTCCCAAATTATAGTGTGTTAACATTGAAATATTAACAAATATAGTAACTTGTCAATTAATAATTTATTTAATTAAACATTTCTTATTGTACATAGTTTATAATTAAGTGTTTATGATGAACTTTGAGGATTACGAATCTTTACCAACAAATAATGTCGCAACTCATATGACTGCAGGGGCAATAGCTGGAATTATGGAACACTGTGTAATGTATCCTCTTGATTCCGTCAAGGTAAATTAAATTTAACCCTAATTTTATTAAAAAAATGATTAAAAACTAATGTCTTATCGATTTAAAGTAAAAAATTTCTTCTGTCAAAAGAAGGTTAGAATTTAAAAGAGGTTATGTTCACCGCGGAAGTATAAAACTTGTTAATTCGCTAATAAAACAGTTAAATATTGTTATTTATATGTTCATTACTTATTATTTCATTAATTTCTTTCATTTATAACCTATATTTTGTAATGTACCATTTAAAAACCTAAAAAAATATGTATATTTCATCTAAATTTTAACATTTTAAAATATATTTCCCGAAAAACTACTCAAAAAATCAAATAATTAGTCTTTTAACCTAACTTTTTTTAAATTTTCATCTTTATTTTTTGCAGACATGTTTACATAATATCCATAATTATAATAATTTGCCCGTTATATTGACATTTTTTTAATATTTCTAAACTTAATAATACTCTTCTATAGGTTGTGAATTGCAGAAAATTATTAATTTAGCTTAATTTAAATAATAATAATGCTTTATTCATTGTCATTTTTATTAAAGTTGTATTCGCATAGGTTAGGTCATTAAAAGTCTGGTTTACACTGCTAGAGTGTTATTTTGGAGCGTTGAAGTCTGTATTACAAAGGGATGTGTGTGTTTTTTTATGAAATATTTGCTTTTGATTATTTAAATTATAAAAACTGCTTTTTTTATTTATAAATGTCAATTTTTATAAATAGATATTTGATATACATAACCTATATAAACTTAACCTAACTCAATGCGCCCATGAATTCTAATTTGCATATCAAAATATTTATACAAATATTGAAAATATTGACTTGTAGTTTAGTGGTAAGATGATTATCTATTGAGAACAAGTACGCGGGGTTAATACCCCTATTCTGAAACTGATGGCCAGATTCTTGAAGATAATTTATTTTACATTATATTAAACTATTTTTAATTTAAACTATTATTTTAAAAACATTATTTATGAGCGCTGACGAAACTGACTTGAGAAATTGGGGTAGTAATTAATCTGAAGTAACTCTGAAGACTCTGAAGTGACAGAAAGACAGTTTCGTGCTTTTTAAAATATATCAGCAGGTGCGCACTCGATGGGAGGGGGCTTACGTTTTTTAGCCCCACTTAGATAGGGTGACCATTCGTCCCGCATTTTGATTTGATCTAAAAAACATATCCCCCTAAAAATATAAACAAATATGTGCTCATCGAAAAAAAAAAATATTTTTTTATAATTCTGAGTAGGGTATCAAATGAAAGCCCTTGGTACGTGGATTAACGATCAAATTTTTATTTTTGGAAAATAAATTATTTTGAAGCGATTTTTGCCAAAATTGTGCAAAATTTTTCGTCCCACACCATGTAGCCCAGATGGTTTAAACTAAAAATCTGAAAAAATTCTAAGTAATGTACATTGGTGTGAACCGGAATAGTACAACAGGAATTTTTGATCAGATTATGTTTTTGGAAAAAAATGCATTTTTTGTGATTTTTGGCTAATAATGTACACAAGTTATAGCTTTGTAACACGCTACACTGGAACGTGTATGCTGGTGTAGTGGTGTTGACGCTGGCTTTTCACCCGGTAACTCGATCCAAAAGGGATCGAACCCTGCGAGAAGAGACAATATTATTTTTTGTTTTTTTTTATATTGTTTAAATTATTTTTTCAAAATTCTAGTTATATTTTGGCAAATGTTGCATTTAATTTTTAAAAGCGTAAATTTAATAACCAGTGGAAATTGTTTAAATTATAATTTAATTCTGTTTCAATGTACAAGAAATCAGAGGGGCGGAACTTATAACAACCAATGGAAGCCATAGGCGCAATTTTTAAAATTCTTTATGAACCTTGCTATATAAAAAAAAATACTGCACATATTTAGAAACCTAAATAATGGTATTAGGCGTTCGAATTAAAATTAAAAAAAAAAATAGTTTAATATAAAATTTGTTTTGGCATCCCAAATAATCATCATCTTACTAAATACCTGCAAAACCCTGAAATGTGTGAAAATTAACACTTCACATCAATTTTTTTTGTTTGCTCTTCACTTATATTTCGGAAGTGACGACCTTTTTTTTGCTCCGTCCCGCATTGCCTTCTCCAAGAAAATGGTCACCCTACTCTTAACCCTTTCCACTCCAAGCCTTTTTTTGTTTTTATTCCACCAGCTCCACGCCAAAACTGCGTATTTTTAACTTTTAGTTTTTTTTTATATTCAATAAATGCACAGTTGAAAATAAGGTGTTGACGACAGCACGGTGCGATAACAACTAGTGTACTTTTGTGATTATCAATCGTGATTCAAAAATTTTAGTAAAAAAATCCCTCCTATTTTAAAATTATCCGCAAAAAGAAGTATTACACCATGTCGAGTGTCACTCGACATTGGAGCTGGTGGAACAAAATCAATGTCGAGTGACACTTGACATTGGAGTGGAAAGTGTTAAACCTTAAAATTACACGTTTTTATGGGACCCTCCCTATGGGATGTTTGTGAGCCGCAGTGTAATTGGGACAATTAGTCCCGTTCTGTGGTTTAAAAAAAAAGCTTTAATCAAACGTTAATAGTTACTACAATTCAAATTACAGTTCCGCTTAAACCAAAGAGACCGATTTAATAAAATTTGTTTTAAAATAATTGTAACCGGAAGGTTTTCTGATTGGTTTCCATTTTTCACATCCATACAACTTGCATATTAAGAGGTTTCATTTGATACCCCACACAAAATTAAAAAAATATATTTATTTTTTCATTAAATACATACGAGGTCTGTTCAAAAAGTATCCCGAATTTTGTGTTTTTTCAAAAATTATTTATTTATTCATGGATATCTATTTTGTCCCCTTCAAAGTAATCCCCACCAGATATTATACACTTGTGCCAACGTTTTTTCCAATCCTCGAAGCACATGAAAAAAATCATTTTTTGTGATCTTGTTCAGCTCCTCCTTCGATGCCGTCTTTATCTCCTCACTCGTAGCGTAGCGTCGTTCTTTCATGGGCCTCTTCAGTTTCGGGAACAAGAAAAAGTCACAGGGGGCCAGATCTGGGGAATACGGTGGCTGCGGCATTATTAGTGTGTTGTTTTTGGCAAAAAATTCGCGCACAAGCAACGATGATTGATGATGTAACAGACAAAATATGATTAAATTATAGAACTAAGAGTATTTATTTTCCAATATTATTATTAAAATTTGAAAAATTGAAAAATGTTAAAGGTTGCAATCTTTATGGCCAATACTGTATATAAAAAGAGAGATTTGGCTAAAAGAGTTTAAATAAAGCAATAAAAAAAACAATATATAGTCAGAGCTAAAGTTTCTTATTTAAAAAATTATTGTATATAAAAATAAAAAATGAAGGAATAAAAAAAAACCATGAAGGTCTAAAAATTATGTCAATAACTTCTTCTTTGGGCACAATCAGCTGGGCTGTCTTTTGGCCTCACATTAGTCCTCTCTCTTGATCTGTTAATTGTCAAGTGTCAAAAAATATTTATATGCCAGATAACCTAAAAAATATATAACTGCGTAAAAACAAATTACATGGAGAATTTTCTCCATAAAATCTACGCCAAGAATATAAATAAAAGTCTAAATATGTAAATAATAACAAAATATATGAAAAAAATTAAATAATATAAATAATATATATTTCCAATGTACGACACTGAACATCTGTCAACTTGGACTAAAAAAAATTTATTAACAGTGTAATAGGGATGACGATCTAAACCAATCCGAAGCAAGGACAAACAGCTTCTATCTTCTTACACACATTTTTCTACTTTGAAATAGACCATAGTTTCGTATTACAAAATGAGACAGATTATAATACACTATAAAAGTAACCAAAATAACCAGATCTGGTTTGTCCTTACAAAAGTGAATGCACCCTATATGAATGAATTTAAAAATTAAAATAAATAAAAAATACGTTTTTGAAAGAATCTTAAAAAGATGTATAAACTAATTTAAGAAATATATATCTTTGTGTTCTACTTGGAGAACCATTGGTTTAAAAAAAAATCTTCTATAAGCAGATGTCTTTCTTGGTCTCCTACAATTTTGTTATTTTTTTGTATCTCTAATAATAAAGAAAATAATAGCCTGTCCCATTTCGCTTTTACACCATATATGTACCTATATTCAGTTCATTTGAATATGTTTTTCCGATTTAATTTTAATAAAAACGTGAATCTGTGGACATCAAATATTGAAAATAAAGCAAAACTTATTTAGAATATTTCCATGACAACCGACGACAGCTTTACATCGACACAAATTCATTTCTATGACATCGTACATCGATTTTCTTTCAGTGTATTTTACTAACGTGCATTGGACTTTAATTAAATCATCAGAATTATAAAAATGATAACATTTATGTGTTAACAGAATTCGAGCTGTTAATTTCTCTGTACCAGGGATGGACAACCTAATGTCTCTTAGGCCATTTATGGCCGGTATTATAAAAACCTAACCAAAGGACCAACTATCTAGTTGCAAACTAAATTTAGTTGATAACTAATATAACAAGTTATTTAATTTCGGTATTATAAATCAGAACAGCCAACTATGGTCTATTTCAAAGTAGAAAAAAGTAGATAGCGCTGCGAACCGAGTACGATTTACACTGATCAAATACAGTATAGCGGGAAATTTAAAATAAGTTACTACTAGGGCATGGGCGTAGCAACTGGGTTAGCAAATGATTTTTTTTTTAATATAAAAAAGGTTAATAAGATATTACAGTTAATATTATATACAGTTACGTTATTTATACGACATAAATTCAGTTTAATGGGAAATGTGAAAAAGTTAAAAAAATATTAATTTTAAAAATTATGTACTATATATGTATAAAATGAGAGATTTGGCTAAAACAGTTTAAATAAAGCAATAAAACAAACAATATATCTTCAGAGCTAAAGTTTCTTATTTAAATAATTATTGTAAATAACAATTAAAAATATATGTATACATGAAGGTCTAAAAATTATATCAATAACTTCGACTTTGGGCACAATCAGCTGGGCTGTCTTTTGGCCTCACATTAGTCCTCTCTTTTGATCTCTTAATTGTCAAGTGTCAAAAAATATTTATATGTCAGATAACCTAAAAAATATATAACTGCGTAAAAACAAATTACATGGAGAATTTTCTCCATAAAATCTACGCCAAGAATATAAATAAAAGTCTAAATATGTAAATAATAACAAAATATATGAGAAAAATTAAATAATATAAATAATATATATTTCCAATGTACGACACTGAACATCTGTCAACTTGGACTAAAAACAGTATTTTTATAGTGTAATAGGGATGACGATTTAAACCAATCCGAAGCAAGGACAAACAGCTCCTATCTTCTTACACACATTTTTCTACTTTGAAATAGACCATAGTTCACAACTAAAACAATTTAGTGTCAAGATTTACCGACCGAACGTTAGTTATACAACTGACCGGTAGATGCCTACCTATAATTTTGACATTGAAAAAGAATTTTCAAATGGAAAAAAAAAAACGGGATAGAGGTTAAAACTATACAGAAATTGAAAAAGAGCAATTAATTGATATAGTACATAAATATAAAAATGTAGTGGAAAACAAAAAAACTGATAATGTTAGTGTTATTGAAAAACTAAATTAATGGAACATAACGGATGGTGATGAAATACTACTGACAGATGATACACTATTGACAGATGATACTGATGACATAATATGTAGTTTATGTTGATTATGTATATAAATCTACTAATATGATTTTTTTTTATGTACAATATTATCCTTACTTTGCAGTTATTATTATCAAGTATATATTTTAGTATAAATAATATAAACAAGTTATTTCAATGTAAACAAAAGGCTTATTATTTAAATTTAATACAAATATAGTTGTCAACTATAATTTAGTACCCAGAAATTCTGTCAACTAATTTAGTTTGTAGATTTAGTTGGGAACTTTTTTAAACCAACTTTTATAATACCGAAATCTATGGTTTAAATTAGTTTAACTCTTAACTAAAATTTAGTAGCAAACTATTTTGCTTTATAATACCGGCCATTAGTCTCCTGAATAAATCCAAATTTTACAGAACAAATCCTTTTATTTATAATATTAGGGGTACCGGAAAGTTGTTTTCGTTTATTTGGTATTATTAAAATAAAAACAAATCGAAAGAAAAAAATCAGCTGTGGCCACCACAGGACCGACCGCCATCACAAAGTACTTGTATAAAATACATTTTAGCAGCACAGTAGAAATAACTTGGCCTAATATTTTCTAATGGCCGGTTGCTAAAGTAAGAATTATCCCTAACTCGAGTTAAAATCATTTGTTTTTGTATGTTGTAAGATATGAAAAAATTCTTTCAGCCGAATTTGCTCTACACGTGTACACAGACAGACGGACAGACAGACAGACAGACAGACAGACGGACAGACAGACGGACAGACAGACGGACGGACAGACAGACCGACAGACATCATGCTAAAAATAGTCAAAACGTTATGTAGGGACCTCAATTCGTGGAGATCCATCGAAATCTCGAAACGTCAAAATTGGTATGAGCACAATACCTCCCTTACATATAAGTATGAAAAAATAGATTTTTCAAAATTTTTTCGTTTTATCAACAAATGTCTCAAATAAAATTGGTTAGCTATTGCTTTTATAGCAACTTTTGTTAAATACATTTTTTCTAAATATTTTTCTGTTGTTAAATATTCGCAAAAGTCTTAAAATCGACACGAGTAAACTCCCATTTCTAGTCAACCGATTTTTACCAAAAGTTGACCAACTTGTGCCATTGATGTCAAAAGCTTAAATATGAAGTTTCATAAAAATCCTTTTACGTGTGTACACGGACCGACGGACAGACAGATAGACAGACAGATATACAGATAGACAGACAGACAGACAGAGAGACCGACAGACATCATGCTAAAAATATTCAAAACGTTATGTAGGGACCTCAATTCGTGGAGGTCTATCGAAATCTCGATATGTCAAAATCGGTATGATCACAATACCTCCCTAATATATGTTGGCGGTCGGTAAAAATGTACTTGATTGAGTAAAAACAAAATTAAAAAAAAACTGCCCTCTATCAGGAAGAGAAAATATTCCCGATTTATAATATTTCTGATTTTTTGAAGAAAAAAAAATGTTCAAGAGTCATTTTAACATGGTTCATATCAGTGCCGTAACTAGGCAGATGCAACAGATGCAAAGGCACAGGGCCCAAGTCGAAAAAGGGCCCTACCAGAGCCGTAGGAACGGCCTGGCATCGGGGCATTTGCCAGGAGCGCCAATATCCTGGAATTTTTTTCGTTGTTAGCTGGAAATTCCTTGATTCTCCTGGAATTTAAAATTGAAAATTTAGTAGGCACCTTGCTTGGGGGGTTCAGCTGGTGAACAGAACAATGGGGGGGGGGGCACTGCTTGTGAAATAAACTACTATTTCAGAACTAATTCAATTATAACACAGAAAACACGAAACACACTTGGTTAAAGTTCCACAAAATTAATATATTAAATATCTTAATATATATATTTCGGCTTATTAGGCCATCATCAGAAGAATGAGATACAAAGAGTGTTGACAAATATTAACTATATGTACAGTTATAAACTATTTACTAATAACAGAGAAGAGATTAGGGAATACCATTGACCAACGTCTTGAGTATCGGCGATTCGAACAGATCTAATTGTTCATTGATGAGTTTATGCCCTTTCTTGAAAGCTACTAAGAAGTACATAGGTTTACCGTATTTGTTTTCAAGATGTAGGATGTTTAAATTTTCTTCTTTACAATGATGATTGTTATCTAATAAATGTTTAGCTAAATTTGATGACTCTGGTTTATTTAATTTGTCTGACATTTGTCAACACTCTTTGTATCTCATTCTTCTGATGATGGCCTAATAAGCCGAAATATATATATATTAAGATATTTAATAAATTAATTTTGTGGAACTTTAACCAATAGTGTTTCGTGTTTTCTGTGTTATTAAAAATGTTCTATCAAGAGGTAACAGCTACATCCATCAATATTATTAATTCAATTATAGTTACATTATTAAATAGTAAGTAATAGTATGCAATCTTTTAATATTCCGGAGTTGAATTCGGATTCCTAATCGGCTAATGTGATCATTACAAAATACATAAAAATTCCAGTATTAGTAAAAAGTTCAAATGCCATTACAAAATTGATATTTATAATAATTCTATAAATTTGGAAATCCTTTGCTGACAAAAGAAAAGAAATAAGATTATAAAACTATTTATATTGGAAAATCCGACAATGTATTTCACAGGCTAAGAAAAAATCAAATAAAATAAATTTGTCATAAATAGTAAACGTACAAAATAAGTCTTTCTAAGAAATTTATTAAATTATATTTTTATAAAATATTTATTAATATCAAGCGGCAAATATACTACGTAACACTAAAAAAAGAACACCCAGTAATAATTAGTTTAGTTTAATAATTTTTGGTATACGAGGTCTGTTCAAAAAGTATCGCGAATTTTGTGTTTTTTCAAAAATTATTTATTTATTCATGAATATCTATTTTGTCCCCTTCAAAGTAATCCCCACCAGATATTATACACTTGTACTAACGTTTTTTCCAATCTTCGAAGCACTTGAAAAAATCATTTTTTGTGATCTTGTTCAGCTCCTCCTTCGATGCCGTCTTATCTCCTCACTCGTAGCGTAGCTTCGTCCTTTCATGGGCCTCTTCGTTTCGGGAACAAGTAAAAGTCACAGGGGGCCAGATCTGGGGAATACGGTGGCTGCGGCATTATTAGTGTGATGTTTTTGGCCAAAAATTCGCGCAAAAGCAACGTTGTGTGGGCAGGGGCAGTCTCATGCCCAAATCATTGGTAAAAATCGAATGGCACGAGCCAATCGATATGTTTAGGTCCTCAGCAACTTCTCTAACGGTGATTCGACGATTGGCCAATACTATTTTCTTCACTTCATCAATGTTTTCGTCTGTTGTTGACGTGCTCGGGTGTCCGGCACGCTCTTCGTCGTTCACATTTTCTCAGCCCTCTGAGAACATTTTGTACCACCGATAAACGTTGCTTCGGTCCAAGGTAGCTTCACAATATGCCACAGTCAACATTCGGAATGCGTCCGCGCCCTTAATTTTGTTTTTCACTCAAAATTTGATACAGATTCTTTGATCCATTTTTTGGTATAGGCAAAAATCGAAGACGAGCCAAAACACGTGCAAGCAAAGCAACTGTTAAAAATCAACTGAACATTCAAAATGGCCTAACTTGTCGGCATAAGTGAGAGACATGAGTACCAATATAACGCCACAAAAAAAATCGAAAATCGAATATACGTAACCCGCGGAAATTCAAAATTCGCGATACCTTTTGAACAGACCTCGTACATGTTTGTTAGGGTAAGGTTAGTAAGCGATCAAAATTTGAAGAAATTCGGATAGTTGGAACCCGAGAAAAACTAATAATGGCCTCCATTGTGCATCCGAGCCTCCATGGTGCAAGAATCGGAGAACAGTTAATGCTGAATGGTATACAACATTTTTTTGCCAGAAGTCATCGACAAAATCATAAAAAACAACCAAAAACGTCGCATAATTCTTCATCATGACAATGCAAGCTCCCACACAGCACGTCAAACCATTGATTATTTGAAGGAGAAAAACATCGAATTAATGTCTCATTGCCCGTATTCACCTGATTTATGCTCTTTTAACGACTTTTTTTTGTGCCCTAACGTCAAACAAAAAATGCGTGGACAGCGATTTTCATCAACTCAAGGAGCTGTTGAAACTTTCGAAAACCATGTTTTTGAGATACTAACTTCAGAGTGGAAAAAATGTTTCAAGAATTGGTTTGAACGCATGCAAAAGTGTATAAATCTTAAAGGCGAATATTTTGAAAAGCAATAAAACAGTTTGTTTAAAAAAAATTCTTAGAGTTTGTAAAAACTTAACCCTTTACCGCATAGTGTGCCATATATTGCACATACCGATTTTTATTTTTTATTTTACTTTTAAAACTGAATCATAACGTTACTTCATGAATGTTCATATATGCCACATACACAGTAATGGATCCTGCAGTATCTCAAGTAATGGGCTACAATAGATTTGAGGATATCAAGCGGAATTTGCACTTCAACGATAACTCTGAATTTATTGAGAAAGGACAACTAGAAGATACGACCTTTTCTTTCAAAAATTCGAAGGCGACTGCTTTTACTCCCTAATGAAGAACACCTAGCAATTGACAAGCAAATAATACGGAATCATTTTCTTTTGTAAGATAATGTAGAATCATAATGTTCCATGTATGGCACAAACCCTAAATTATTATTTTAATTATTATTTTTTCATAAAAATAATAATTAATATTTTAAATATATTTATTAAATTATTTTTTCTATGAATAAGAACCAATTCCTAATGCTCATGAATTATTTCAGCCAAAAATAAAAATTCATACAGTAAAGGGTTAAAAGGTGGCCCTCGTATTCATAAACAAATAATTTTACAGGTCGATTGTCCAAACAAGTAATTGTCTTGAAATGTCTCTGTAAATTAAAGTAAAAAGTTTCATTAATTGGTTGAACCTACGCAGAGATAAATTTTTAATGAAATAAGTTAATTTCGTATTATTAATTTAGCCATTATTGTTTTTGAGTAAATGTAATTTATTTATTATTATTTTTCTTTTTTTTTTTTTGTAATCAGTGATAATGAATTTAAAAGATACCACATATTACACTTAAAAACTACACCTATGAAGACATATAAAATTTAGTTCAAAGACTAATTACGTCCTAACACTAGTCATAAATGTGCTTAAAACTTATCAGGCACTATTAAAAAATGCACTATTTGAAGTATAAAATAAATTGATTTTATTACAATTGATGCAATAAAGTTTATTGGAAGTAGGAAAAACTTTAATTTTTTGTACTTATTCACTTTGATTAGCCTATGATGTCTGACAAAAAAGACTTAATCTATTGCATTTATGGACGTAAGATATAAAATCTATAAAATATAGCTATTGGTTTCAATAGCATAAAATGAAACTGAAGTTTACTTTGACAATATTGTTTAAAGGTTTAATTAAACGAAATTAAGCGGAATCCATCGGGAATAGATTTTTTTTACAGCTAAATGTTCATGTAAAATCGAATGTATTGTAGTCTGCGATATGCCAAAGGATGCATCTATCTCACGGTAAGTCACATGCCGATCTTCTTCAATCATTTTGCGCACAGCATCGATGTTTTTACCGACTGCCAACATATATAAGGGAGGTATTGTGATCATACCGATTTTGACATTTAGAGATTTCGATGGATCTTCACAAATTGTGGTCTCTACATAACGTTTTGACTATTTTTAACATGATATCTGTCGGTCTGTCTGTCCAACTGTCCGTCCTTCCGTCTTTCTGTCTGTCTGTCTGTCTGTGTACACGTGCAGAGCAAGTTCGGCTTAAAGGATTTTTATGAAACTGCATATTTAAGCTTTTGACATCAATGGCACGAGTTGATCAACTTTTGGTAAAAATCGGTTGACTAAAAATGGGAGTTTACTCGTGTCGATTTTAAGATATTTGCGAATATTTAGCAACAGAAAAATATTTCGACAAAATTTATTTAACAAAGTTGCTATAAAAGCAATAACTAACAACTTTTATTTGAGAAATTTTTTGATAAAAATTTGAATTTTTTTTTTCTAAGTATCTATTTTTTCATACTTACATGTAACGTTTACATGGTCATGATAAATAATATCTCTTTTAGAAAATATTAGGCCAAGTTATTTCTACTCTGCTGCTAGAATGTATTTTATACAAGTACTTTATGATGGCGGTCGGTCCTGTGGTGGCCACAGCTGATTCTTTTTTTATTCACAACCGATTTTAGTCGACCTTCACGGGATTCATCACTGACGGACGCACGACCACGACAAAATTCTGAAATCCAATTGTAATAGTATATTCTGTAACAAAGTTGGAATGAGAAAATTTGATGCGAGTGGAACATTAAGAGCGCGAGCCGCAGGCGAGCGTGAGGAACCACGAGCATCGATTTTTCTCTTCCAACCGAGTCACAGACCTTACTTTCTCCACGACTACCAGAATAAAAAAAAATAACAAAAAAATATTTTAACAAACATTTTATCTTAACAAATAATTTATATTACATAACAAATTAATCAATTAATTAAACTTATTTTTTTATTTATTATTTGTTTAATTTTAATTTAATTTGCCGCACATCGGCCACTATTTTTGAACTTTTTAGGTTATGTTGCATTTATATAATGCAAACATTGCATATATTTTAACCCTTTACTGCATGAATTTTTATTTTTGGCTGAAATAATTCATGAGCATTAGGAAATGGTTCTTATTGATAGAAAAATTAATTAAAAAAATATATTTAAAATATTAATTATTATTTTTATGAAAAAATAATAATTAAAATAATAATTTAAGGTTTGTGCCATACATGGAACATTATGATTCTACATTATCTTACAAAAGAAAATGATTCCGTATTATTTGCTCGTCAATTGCTAGGTGTTCTTCATTAGGGATTAAAAGCAGTCGCTCTCGAATTTTTGAAAGAAAAGGTCGTGTCTTCTAGTTGTCCTTTCTCAATAAATTCAGAATTATCGTTGAAATGCAAATTCCGCTTGATATCCTCAAATCTATTGCAGCCCATTACTTGAGATACTGCAGGATCCATTGCTGTGTATGTGGCATATATGAACATTCATGAAGTAACGTTCTGATTCACTTTTAAAAGTAAAATAAAAAATAAAAATCGGAATGTGCCATATATGGTACACTATGCGGTAAAAGGTTAATGTAACCCTACAAAAACAAATGACAACAAGCATAGAATAGTTATTCCATAACAAGTAATGGAATGAAATACACGCAAAATGCATAAGAAGATAAATGCTTTAGAATAACATGCCAACTCTTGTGTTAGAATTTTAACTGTCTGTAATCAAAATTAGTTTTAGAATTGGTAAATTCTATAGTGGTCGTGGAGAAACTTTTAAACTGTCTTTTCTGATGGTAACGAAGCGAATCTATACATAGTTGTTGAGTTAGGCCTTTACTAAAATCGTAAAAAATCATCCAACGAAAACCTTCATGAGTAATATCATTTTTTACAAACTTGTTTTTTTTAAACGCTCACTGCCAACAAACTACTCGGTCAGTTTATAAGCTGCCACTGATTTCACAATAACAAATGTTAAATTTTACGAATATAGTAATGACACATTTCAATATTGCCATCTAGTAGTCGTTCGTAAAAACATAAAAGGTAACCCTTGTAATATACTAATAAACACAGTTTCATTTTATATTTTTTTCGTTCTTATTTCCTGATCAAGACAGTTGATCAATACTCCAGCATGTCGCGACTAAAGAAAGTTCTGTATTTGGGAACAGCACAAACTTTTGTAGTACAGGAGGTCTGGGTGTTTCTAGAACCTTTTTAGATCTTCGCGTCCTAACCTCCTGTCCAACAGAGGCCTTGAACTATAGCCTTCATTTACATTGTATGGAACAGAAATAAAAAAATTCCCCTAGTAACAGTACTAATGACCTTGAAAAATTAAAACAGTTGGCAATAAGTGCAATAGGTCCCACGGTATTAATAAAATTCTTTATTATGATACTGTGTAGTAACTTTGTCATCAAATGGAAACTTCATATTGATTTCCGTTTTTGTCTGTTAACTAATTCTAAAATTGGATCTTTTATATGACTGGTAACCTTGACTTTAGTAGAATATAAATAAATGGATGGATCGGATGAGAAAAAATGTTGCTCTAATTTTAATTCGATGATTAGTTTTGTTTTCGTTTTAGAGATTTGATATTATTTTAATTGGTGTATTTTTTTTATTCGCCTTATGAAATTGTAATTTTATTGGCTTCCGTAAATTTGACCAGTGGTGGAACAAATTTTTTTTGTACTTTGGGGATCCGTATATATTACACTGGTCAACACAATTTTTGCTGACTTACATCTAAGACTTGTTTCTTACTAATTTGGTGCTGCTGAACTCAAATATCACATCAGTTTTTGCGTATCACATCAGATTTTTGCTCTACAACAAATACATATTTTCAGCCAAATAATGCTTCTATCGTTTAATTTTAGACGTCGATACTGTAATTGGTACAAATTTGGCGAACAATAAGGACTAAATAATTAGAAAATATTCTTAAAATTTTTTTTATAGTGAAAAAAAGAAAATGAGAACAGTTTTAATTACATTTTAGTAAATTGGAGTGTTAAAATAAAAATACAAAATAATTTAAGGATTAAATGGTCGTTTGTAAGATCTTTTGGAGTGCACCATTCCCGATAAGTCCCTTTTAATACTCCAACAGTGGTCTGCCATCATGTGAGTATCCCACCTTCCTTGATAACGTCTCTCCATCTCTTTTAAATCCTGATGGAAACGTTCACCCTGTTCATCACTAACATCTCCAAGATTGACAGGAAATTTGTCAAGATGACTGTTTAAAATATGAAGTTTCACGCACATGTTGCACCCAAGATGATGATAATTTCCAATAAAATTTTCAACGACCTCCACATAGTTTTCGGCTTTTTTATTCCCAAGAAAATTTTTGATGAGCGCCACGAAAGACTGCCATGCATTCTTCTCCATATCATCCATATGTACAGTGAAATATGGATCATTCACTAATTTTCTAATTTGTGGTCCGTCAAAAATGCCAGCTTTTATCTTCTCATTACTGAGACTTTGAAATGTTTCAGATATATATTTGAAAGAGTCACCATCTTTGTTCAACTGCTTCATTAGACCCAGTTTAATATGAAGAGGGGGGGAAATAACTTGCAAACCCCGCCATTGTAAAAATGTTTATAACAGGTACCTGCATGTAAGGCGTTCCTACGAAATATATTGGACAACAAGAACGAAGTTGAAATTAAAGTAGACGTATATCAGAACGTGAATAGGTGAAAAAAGTCAAAATACGATAGAACAAAAATTTGACGTGATAGGCAGAAACTGTTAACATTTTTGAAATCAGCACCCCAAAATTAGTTAAAAAAAAGTCACCAAAAAAAAGTTTAAATTTGTTGACCAGTGTTATTAGTTAATTCAATATTATTTTTGAACTTCGCGAGAACTCGGTTTGTAATGTATTATCATAAAGTGTATTTTGTCATCAATTTGTAGGGCAGTCTATTTGAAACTAATAGGTTTAGTCTGTACTTTCTTACAACCATACTATATAAAAATTATTATTATTATCATTATTATTATACAGTGATTTTTTTATGTAAACAATGCAGTATTCTCTTAAGCATTTTATACTCTACGACCCACAGGCATCCTACAAGAGATGATTTTTTTCAAGTTACTGTAAACAACACAAATAGCGCTCGTACGTCAAAACGTTCTGAGTACGTATGCCGTCAAAAATGTCAAACTTTACGATACAAGCATCAGTTGCCAGATGGCAGCACTAGCTTAGCGCAATGCCGAAATATAAGAGGCAACCCTCGTATTGAAGGATTGTAAAGAAATACTGTAATAAAAATAAACATGTATAAAACTAAAAAATCATGTGCATTATTTATGATATGACACTAGTATTTGAGCAATGTAAAATCTGCAGGGTTATATTCACACTTTCTACCACCAATGTTTTTCCCGACCGCCAACATATAAAAGGGAGGTATTGTGATCATACCGACTTTGACGTTTCGAGATTTCGATGGATCTCCACGAATTGAGGTCCCTACATAACGTTTTGACTATTTTTAGCATGATGTCTGTCTGTCTGTCCGTCCGTCCGTCCGTACGTCTGTCTGTCTGTCTTTCTGCCTGTCTTTCTGTCTGTCTGTGTACATGTGCAGAGCAAATTCGGCTAAAAGGATTTTTATGAAACTTCATATTTAAGCTTCTGCTATCAATGGCACGAGTTGATCAACTTCTGGTAAATATCGGTTGACTAGAAATGGGAGTTTACTCGTGTCGATTTTAACAGAAAAATATTTCGAAAAAATTTATTTAACAAAAGTTGCTATAAATGCAATAACTAATAACTTTTATTTGAGACGTTTTTTGATAAAACGAAAAATTTCGATTTTTTTTTTGTAAAATCTCTATTTTTTCATACTTATATGTAACGTTTCCATGGTCATGATAAATAATATCTCTGTTAGAAAATATTAGGCCAAGTTATTTCTACTCTGCTGCTAGAATGTATTTTATACAAGTACTTTATGATGGTGGTCGGTCCTCTGGTGGCCACAGCTGATTTTTAGGGTTTTGTAGGTATGACCAAAAAACCCTTATACCGTCATTTTGTCGTCTGTCTGTCTGTCTGTCTGTCTGTCTGTCTGTCTGTCTGTCTGTCTGTCTGTTCGGTAAAAATTGTAGCCAAACGGCTAAACCTAGAGAGTTGTAATTTGGCATGCTTATACAACTCTTTGACCCGCACATAGGAAAAATACTAAAACATCTAAAAAACATATCCCCCTAAAAATATAAACAAATATGTGCTCATCGAAAAAAAAAATATTTTTTTTTAATTCTGAGTAGGGTATCAAATGAAAGCCCTTGGTACGTGGATTAACAATCAAATTTTTATTTTTGCAAAATAAATTATTTTGAAGCGATTTTTGCCAATATTGTGCCAAAAAATTTTTGTCCCACACCCTGTAGCCCAGATGGTTTAAACTAAAAATCTGAAAAAATTCTAAGTAATGTACATTGGTGTGAACCGGAATAGTTCAACAGGAATTTTTGATCAGATTATGTTTTTGGAAAAAAAAGCATTTTTTGTGTTTTTTTGCTAATAATGTTGACAACTTATAGTTATATAATACGCTAAACAGTAACGTGTTTCTTGGTGCTGTGGCTAAGATACTGGCGTTCTGCCCAAGAATTCATATTCGGACTCATGTTCGAGTCCTACGTGAGGATACAATATTATTTTTTATTTATTTTTTTGCATTTTTATATTGTTTAAATTATTTTTTCAAAATTTTAATTATATTTTGGCAATTGTTGCATTTAATTTTTAATAGCGTAAATTTAATAACCAGTGGAAATTGTTGAAATTATAATTTAATTATATATTTGAATGTACACGAAATCAAAGGGGAGGAGCTATGACTAAAAACAACCAATGGAAGCCATAGGCGCAATTTTCAAAATCTTAATGAACCTTGATATATATAAAAAAAAAATACTGCACATCTTTAAAAACTTAAATAATGGTAATAGGCATTCGATTTAAAATTCATAAAAAAATATTTTGATATAAAATTTGTTTTGGCATCCCAAATAATCATCATTCACTTACTAAATACCTGCAAAACCCTGAAATGTGTGAAAATTCACACTTCACATCAATTTTTTACAAATGTTGAGATGCATCTATTAATGTATTATTTTGTTTTTTAGACGCGGATGCAATCGCTGGCGCCTACTGCAGGCAGAGAAGGCGTAAGCGGTACACTACTGCGCATGGTGAGACACGAGGGCCTGCTGCGGCCCGTCAAAGGCATGTCCGCCGTGGTTGTGGGAGCAGGACCTTCTCATGCCCTATACTTCAGCTGTTATGAATTCCTCAAAGACAATCTAGTGCAGAGAACCACCAGCTCTAGGTACCATACACTCATATATGGTGAGTATCAATCATGTCGCAGAATACTCGTGATGTTTCCAAGTCATGTTTTTTCAATTTGTTGTTTCAAAGGGAATACCATGGGCTGTGTTAGACTAAAATAGTTATTGTTGCTGTGCGACAAAAATTTTAACTAACTAATCAATGGAGTACCTGGGACAAAATCTCCCTCGGGAGAAAATCTACTGTCAACGCTCGCTTAACGTACGTTCGATGATACGTACATGATTAATTACGGATTCTATGTTCGTATGAACGTACACGCTGTTCGTACGAATGTACATCGCGTAACATGAAAATGTCGCTTTTGTACGAACGTACACATTGTCCGCGTGAACGTACATCGCGTCACACGAAAACGTCGTTTTCGTATCTGATATGGCAACTTTATGGCTAAAAAAATTGATGTGAAGTGTGAATATTCACACATTTCAGGGTTTCGCAGGTATATAATAAGTGAAGGCGGTATGCTGAGTGTGTAGGACAAATTTTACTTTGTAGTAATCACGGCAAAATGAACGATATTTTTAAAATAATTTATCGTCTGTTAATCATATAATAAGACTGGTTATTAAATTTACGCTCTTAAAAATTAAATACAACATTTGTCAAAATATAACTAGAATTTTGACAAAATAATTTCAACATAATAAAAATGCAAAAAAAAAAAACAGAAAAAATAAAATTCACTCCGTATTCGAACTCGAAACCCTTCGTTTCCAGCGCATTTTAGCTGACGACACCAGTGCTCTAACCCATTACGCTATCGCACGCCTTGCATTGGTATAACTTTTGTACTTTGTGAACCAAAAACCACAAAAAATGCGTTATTTTCCGAAAACATAATCTGATCAAAAATTCCTGTTGTACTATTTCGGTTCACACCAATATACATTACTTAGAATTTTTTTAGATTTTTAGTTTAAACCATCTGGGCTACAGGGTGTGGGACAAAATTTTTTTTGCACAATTTTGGCAAAAATCGCATCAAAATAATTTATTTTGCAAAAATAAAAATTTGATCGTTAATCCACGTACTAAGGGCTTTCATTTGATACCCTACTCAAAATTAAAAAAAAATATTTTTGTTTTCGATGAGCACATATTTGTTTATATTTTTAGGGGGGTATGTTTTTTAGATGTTTTAGTATTTTTCCTATGTGCGGGTCAAAGAGTTGTATAAGCATGCCAAATTTCAACTCTCTAGGTTTAGCCGTTTGGCTACAATTTTTACCGAACAGACAGACAGACAGACGACAAAATGACGGTATAAGGGTTTTTTGGTCATACCTACAAAACCCTAAAAAGGGAAAAGAAATAGCACACAATGTATAATGTATAATCGGATTCACGAAAAATGTCCGATTATTAAATGACGGGACCGCATTTAATTTTGAAAGGGTAAACTTTTGTTTGATTAAAACTTGCAGATTTTAAAATTTTCTACAAAAAAAAAGATTCTTACACTTTTTTTTTTCATTTGCAAGATATTGAAGTTTATTAATTTAATGCCCCTAATATTTTCGTAAATCCGAATAGAACAGTAAACACGTAGTACTAACATATAAATACATGTTAAAAAAATAAAAATAAACCATACATTATATAAAATAAACATGTTTAGAAAAATAAATAAGTACTTAAAAAAGTATTATTTGTTGTTTTTAATTAGAAATTTGTCCATTGTCAATTGTACCGCAATTTTCTTTTTGCTTGATATAAAAGTTTATAACAAGCGGTGCTATTGCGTATATTATTAACAACACTGAAACTTCTATCAATATCCGGGTCCGAATTCTCGATAGTGTCAATGAGTTCTTCCACTTTGCCTAACATTCCACTTACTGTTTTTAGTTGCATTTCGGTTGTTTCGTTCTCTGTTTTTGGGTCTTCTTTTTCAGTTCTCATTTGCCCTTGTAGTTCTAAAAACTCATTAGTTGTGAGTTCGTCCGCATGTGATTCTAACAAATATCTTCAGTGTCCATATTCAGTTCCTTTTTTTTTAAACACATGTGAATACACTGCTGTGTATTCATACACAGAAAATCACTTGTAAATACGTGTACATATTCGGCTGCGTTCGACGTATTTACTGATTCTTCTCTGTAAGTGTGAGTGAAGGGGGAAAATTGAAAGATAGAAGTTGGTAACACTGTATTTCAAGCTTCATACGTATATCTTGCCTAAATATAACTTCAAAACAATGAATGAATATTGGTCATTTATACAACAAAAAAAATGTACGTTCGTACGAAAAAATGTACGATCGTAAGAACAAATGTGCGTTCGTATGAACATAGGGACCGAAAGTATGTACCAATTAGTAGTATTTACATGCATTTATACGGGAATATACCGGCCGCTTAACGTACGTTCGATTATCGTACGGGAATTTGTGTACCCATTGTGTACGTTAAGCGGGCGCTGACCGTATATAAAAATGTTTACCAGTTTATGTTAAACATGGGAGTTAAAGTGGTATCACAACTTGGCTTATCTTTTGATTTATTGTCGTAGACCAGCCTTGTTAAAAGGTGATAATATGAGAATTACATGTTGTTATGTAGTTATCTTAAACAAAACTAGTGATTTTGCAAATTCACTTATTTTTAATTTATATTCCCGTCACTCGATTGGCGCCGGACAACTAAATTTTCCTAAACTAGTTTCTGCTTGTTTAAACCAACGCTTCTCAACTCATGGGTCGTGACCTATTTTAAAAACCCGGAAACAATTCACAGAATTTTTTTCAGATCTTTATATAACCCCCCCCCCAAGTTTAAGGGTGCTGGACAAAGAATTCTTTAGCAAATTTTTGCAAAAAATCATATTAAAATAGATATTTTATAGAAATAGAAATAGAAAATAGAAACTACTTTCCGTTCCTTAATTTACGTCTTACGTTTGATTCCACACAATAAATTTTAAACAAATAATAATTTTTTTCAACAACAAAAAATCGATATTTTTCGAAAAACTGATCTGATTAAAAATTCTTGTTAAACTATTCCGGATTCCATCATTGTACATTATTGATTTTTTTTCCAGCTTTTTAGATGGACCCCTTTGGAATACAGGGTGGGGGAGATTTTTTTTTTAATTTTTGCTGAAAATTCCTTTTAAAAATTAAATTTTTCAAAAATAAAAATGTATTTGTTTATCCCATTATTAAGAGGTTTTATCTTATACCCAACTTAAAATTAAAAATAACAGCTGTGGCCACCACAGGACCGACCGCCATCACAAAGTACTTGTATAATAGTATATTCTGTAACAAGGTTGAAATGAGAAAATTCGATGCGAGTGGAAAATGCCGAGCGCGAGCCGCAGGCGAGCGTGAGAACCACGAGCGTCGAATTTTCTCTTCCAACCGAGTCACAGACCCTACTTTCTCCACGACCACCAGAAAGAAAACATTAACAAATAATTATTTTAACAAACGTTTTATCTTAACAAATAATTTATATTACATAACAAATTAATCAATTATTTAAACTTATTTTTTTATTTCTTATTTGTTTAATTTTAATTTAATTTGCCGCACATCGGCCACTATTTTAGTACTTTTTAAGTTATGTTGCATTTATTTAATGTAAACATTGCATATATTTTAATGTAACCCTATAAAAACAAATGACAACAAACATAGAATAGTTATTTAATAACAAGTGATGGAATACACGCAAAATGCACATGAAGATAAGTGCTTTAGAATAACATTCCAACTCTTGTGTTAGAATATTAACTTTCTGTAGTCAAAATTGGTTTTAGAATTGGTAAATTCTATAGTGGTCGTGGAGAAAATACATTCTAGCAACAGAGTAGTTATATTGTAAAAGACAATACCGTATTATATTACGTTGATAATTTCATAATGTGTATTTATAATTTATGCCATGGAAACGTACCTGCATGCATACGAAAAAAAAAATAATAATAATAAATAAAAAAAAGTCTCAAATAAAAGTTGTTAGTTATTGCTTTTATAGCAACTTTTGTTAAATAATTTTTTTGAAATATTTCTCTGTTGTGAAATTCTCGCAAAAATCTTAAAATCGACACGAGTAAACTCCCATTTCTAGTCAACTGATTTTTACCAAAAGTTGATCAACTAGTGCCATTGATGTCAAAAGTTTAAATATGAAGTTTCATAAAAATCCTTTTAGCCGACAGACAGACAGACCGACAGACGTCATGCTAAAAATAGTCCAAACGTTATGTAGGGACCTCAATTCGTGGAGATCCATCGAAATCTCCAAATGTCAAAATCGGTATGATCACAATACCTCCCTTATATATGTTGGCGGTCGGTAAAATAATATTTATTTTTTAATTAAACATAAATTGTTTATATTTATCCCGCGATGTTTTTTTTTTTAACTTGAACATATAGTTTTCCTATATGTGGCTGAAAGAGTAGTTAAGCAAGAGTGGTAACAGACAGACAGACACATTAGTGACGTTATAAGGGTTTTTTGGTCATACCTAGAAAACCCTAAAATGATTTAACCGATAGCTTGAATAGGAAAAAATATATTTAATATATAAATAAATTTTTTCGTTCATAAAAAAAGAATCAAGTGACTTTTAACTACTTTTGCGAAAGGACCACTTATTTAAAAGAGAACCTCACCTCAGTAATCAGAAAAATCAGAATATTACGAGCAGCGAACATATAAATATATCAATCAGTTCTTGTAAATTATACTTATTTATTTTATTTTACAGGTGCGTCAGGGTGTGTTGCGACATTACTACACGACGGAATTATGAATCCAGCCGAAGGTACGTATTTAAATTATTTAAATCCATTTATTTTTCTCTCTTTGTTTTTCTATTTGACATTGTCAGTTAGATAAAGCCAGGCCTTTACAGGTACGAGGAAGACGTCAAATTATCCGACCTATGTTCTAGGAGCGATAGAAATAAAGCGATAATGTTATTTTTCAATATAGTCTCCTAGTCCAACGTTTGGAAGCAAACTTTCGGTACAGCTATGGGAAACCCACTATCCCCTTTATTAGCAAACATCTTTCTAAACCATGTACAAAATAAAATTATATCATCCTCAATAAAAGATATTTTCCCTAAAATCTGGTGGATGTATGTAGATGATACCGGGTGATTAATATTGAGTAATAGAGTATGTAATACTCCTTCCTTTAGTATTTTTATTCAATGCCCCAAAATTACTATAATAGTTACTATCCTGGTACACAGCAACTATTTAGTTACTTTGAGCATAGGAACTAAATGGAACTTAAATTTTCTTGACACTAAATTTAAAGTTGTCACTAGCTTTCTTTTTATATATTGAAGTTAGATTTTTCTAAACAAAATGATCAAAAGCTTCAATCAATCGGTAAAAGTTACTAGATTTGAAAATCTAGTTCCGCTTAAACCTAAAGTAATTGTATAAAATACATTCTAGCAGCAGAGTAGAAATAACTTGGCCTAATATTTTCTAACAGAGATATTACAGATATTATATAGCAAAAAAAAGGTCCTCATCTCCCAAATCCAAGTGAAGAACAAAAAAAAGGTCCTCACCTCCTAAATCCAAGTGAAGAGCAAAAAAAAGGTCCTCATCTCCCAAAATCCAAGTGAAGAGCAAAAAAAAAGGTCCTCACCTCCCAAATGCGGGACAAAATGTTAAAATGAGGGACTTTTGCGGGACGCATCTTAATGCGGGATAAAATGTTAAAATGCGGGACAGTCCCGCTTAAATATGCAGTTTCATAAAAATCCTTTTAGCTGAATTTGCTCTGCACGTGTACACAGACAGACGGACAGACAGACGGACGGACGGACAGACAGACCGACAGACATCATGCTAAAAATAGTCAAAACGTTATATAGGGACCTCAATTCGTGGATATTCATCGAAATCTCGAAATGTCAAAATCGGTATGATCACGATACCTCCCTTATATATGTTGACGGTCGGTAAAAATACATATATAATTCTTTATTTCCCCCAGGCCTTGCGGCGTTTAGGATTTTAGCTACTATATTAGAAAAATAATCATAATAATAATAATAATACAATTTATGACTTTCTTTCTTCTTCATTCTTCCTCCGGTGTCCCTCTCTTTCTTCCTATTCTCTTTTCGGCTTCCGTCTCCGGTCTCCTTCCTTCTTGACTCCAGTTCTTCCTCCCCTCTTTCGTCTCTTTTCGCTTCTCTTCCCTCTCTTCTTTCCTCCTCCTTTGCCTCTCTCTTCCTTCCTGTTCTCAGTTTTGCCCTACCTCTCCGCATTCGTTCCTTCTTTCCTCGAGTACTCTTGCCCATCTTTCTCCCTTTCCTTCTTCGTTCAACAGCTCCTTTATCTCTTCCTCCCATTTTATCATCTTTCCACACCTTTTAGATAGATGTTCCAAGGATTTCTCCTCCTCCCTACACATTCTGCATAGCCTATCCTCTGGTTTTGCCCAATACCTGTTGCTCCGTTCTTCATTTCCACATCTTAATCTGACAATCCTCGTAACTCTGCCCCCTGTCTTTCCTCTCCTCCCTTTCAAATATTTAGGTATTCCTACCTTTCACATTCCTTGAATTTTCTATTCTTACTGTTCTTTCCTGCTCCTGTACCTCCTTGTCTCCCCTCCTCAATTTTTCCACTATGTTTCTTCCTCCGTTTCTCTTTTGATCAGCTTCCCTTGTGTCCATCCCACATCGCCAATAGTACTCTTTCCTTGTTTCTCCCCATTCCGACAGTGTTCTTCATTCATTCTTTCTTCCCAGCATTCTGTGACCTATAAAACACCGGCTATAGGTTTATTTAGTCTTTTGTGGCTAGCCTTTAAACAGCCGAGACGGTCGTGCGGTTCCAAAATTAGATGAAATTATAAAAAAAAAATAAAAGGGCGCCAACTGGTCTGAAATAAAATAATTGGGACCGACCAGTAGATCCCACGCACAGACTAGATTTTAACGAAGACTGATTAAATCAGTATCACTAGGCGAAACCTAACCTAAAACGAGATATTTGGGACATAAGTCAATAACAACAACTGAATATAGTAAATATCAAAACAATAAAATTTATTATAATTGAAAATCGAAATGTAAATAAAATATATAGATACCAAAAATAAATTTAGAATAATAATATTATAAATTACAAACAAATAATAAAAATATTAATTAAAGCTAAATTTGGTTAAAGCGATTTTACCAGAATGCGCTGGATTACAAAGCTTTCCCGGGCTGGTCGACCAGCGCCACGAACTTCCTACACATTCCGAATAAAATCTAACGTATAAAAAAAATATGTACAACTGATATTCAAAATTTAAAATAAACAATATATAAACAATAACACAAATAATTTTGATTAAAAAGGCTTATCTGCATTTTTTTTCTTGAAGTTTCCTCTATCCTTGCCTTCTTTCGACGCTCGGTACGTCCAGCCCCAAATTATCCAAACCAGTACGCCAATGCCGTAAGCTGGCTCTGGATATTTCCTGCGACGCACCAAGAGGGAGAGAGAGAGAGAGAAAAAGGAGAAATACTGGGAAGGAGAGCCTTAAGATGTTATGCGGCTCTCTGTAGTGAATTTGTATTGTGGCAATATAAATCCGAATAAATCGTAGGACCTCAACGTCCTTTTCACCTTTACGTTCTCAAAACAAATCCCTTTAAAGGTCTAAATACTTATACTCTTCACCGTATAAGAATATTCTTCTGTTGAGAACGAAGGTCTGACCACGTACCAAATGATTTTCACGAATAATCATAGATAAAGAAGGAAATAGATGCGAAACTGCCATTATATTTTTTTAAACCAAATTAGCGCTGTAGTTGTTGGGTTATGGAACTAAAATTGGTAGGTGAGGAAAGGGTTGGGTTTTCGCGGGCATTTCAAATGCTTCAGTGGATATAGTTGTAAGCATAATTAAATGTTATTATTAAATGAAACAATTGTTATGATTTATTTGGTCTATTTTCAATATTATTAACGACAACAATATTAAAAATAGACAAAATAAATCATAACAATTGTATCATTTAATAATAACATTTAATTATGTTTACAATTAAGAACAAGCAGTTAGGAATTATACAGAAACAGAAAAACAATAACTAGCAGAAATAATTATTTATTAAGTAGACTAACATATAACATAATATTTACTAATACTTAATATTTATGGACACTTCCATGGACAAGCCATCCAATTTTGGATTTACAATGTTCCTCATCCACGTTTTATACAATTATGGAGCCACACGTGTCTTCGGGTTTGGAAAGCGATATCTTGTAGGTTCACTACTATCACACCCCAAAACAAAGCATTTAACACCCATTTTCCGAATTAAACAATGAAATTACAAAATTACAGAAGACGATTTTGACACTAATTACAGATTTTGACGCTAATGACAGAAACCGTAACAGGCAACATCCTGTCATGCACGTAGCTATAGCGACTGGGGCGCTATTCGTGTTGGGTTATGGAACGTAATATGGTTTTCGTTTTGCCATTAGAGTTTCACCCCCCTGCGAATAATAAAATACTGTTTGTTACTTGTATATTATTGTGTAATCATGGTTACCGAAATCTATGCGATATTGTCTTATTTTAATAAAGTAGGCTGCTGTACAATAGCGTACCGTATTAAATTTGTTTATAAAATAAACAAATTTCTTTTAAAACGTTACAATTCTTTTAATATCATCCTTCTTTCGAAAAGCTGAGAATGGGAGCCGGGGAGAGGGCGGCGAAGTATGAGGAGAAAATCAGAAAGGACAAAAGAAGGAAGGAAAAAAAAAAGAAAAACGCCAATAGTTCATGTAAAATTGAAAAGAAGATAAAAGTTTTATTTTCTGTTAATTGTATTTTTATTTTCAGTGATCAAACAACGTCTTCAAATGTCGGACACCCCCTACAAATCAGTAATGGACTGTCTACGACGAGTCTACCAAATAGAAGGACCAAAAGCATTCTACCGTTCATATACAACACAATTAACAATGAATGTACCATTTCAAAGTATACACTTCATGACTTATGAAGTAATGCAACAAATAACAAATAAAGAATGCACATACAATCCATCAGCACATATGGTAAGTGGTGCCATCGCTGGAGCAGTGGCAGCAGCTGCAACTACACCATTGGATGTATGCAAAACTTTATTAAATACTCAACAGAATGCGCGCGTTATCGGTTTGGTTGATGCTGTTACGACGGTATATAGACTTAGTGGACCTGCTGGATATTTTAGAGGTTTACAAGCTAGGATTTTGTATCAAATGCCTGCTACTGCCATCTGTTGGTCAACATATGAATTCTTTAAGTATATTTTGGGGGCTAAGGTTGAAGAGAACGTGAGTAAAATTGAGGAAAATAAAAATGATATTATATTTCCTACTGAAACTTTAGGGTTGAAAGCAAGAGAGTTACCAGCTGTTTCAGCTACTGGTTTATATGGTACTCTATCTTTCAATACTATGCATGGTGCAGATACTAGAAATTGCAGAAGATTAAATGAAAATATTTTGGATATTACACACACTTAGTAAAAAAGGTGGTGTTTTTTTTTGTTTTTTTTTTATTGTTGAATATTATAACGACTAGTTTTGTACAAAATTGAAAGTAGGTTTTTGACAATATGATGGCATTTTTAAAATTTAGAATGGTTTTAACAATTCTGAGTTTCAAGTAACTGGTTATTATAAACTTTCTTAATTCTTTAACCGGATTGATTTATAATTTTGTAGTTAAAAGCATTGGAAATACTACAAGGAAACTATCTGAAACAATCTGAAATACTAAGAATGATGGGGAACATGGGTAAAGTTCGTTTTACATTATACTTTTTTGCGTAGCACTACAGTTTTTTTGCGTATTACTGACGTAAAAATTATAATGTGAAACAGAATACTTCCTTCCAACTTTCGATGCTACACTACAAACTACACTATTTTCAAAACTACCTCCGGTCAAATTTTTGGATGACAGTTGTATACTTATCAGTCGTACCAACCACCAACTTTACAACTTAACTTTTAGTAGTTTATTAAGTTGATAAGAAGTTTATTTAGAACATATAATTAAATATAAACTAAGCAAAATTAAACAATATTTATAAATTGGTTTACTATAACCAAATTGTTGTCTGCCACCTGAACCTACAAATTTTTAAGTTGGCAGTGAAGAGTATGACAAAGTAATAAAAGATGGAAGGTATAAAATATATTGCTGTCTCTTATTTTCCCCCCACTATATTCTGTAGTATCAAAAGTTGAAATGACGTCAGAGTTGGATAGTATTGCTAAAAGTATTGAAAAAAGTATAATGTAGAATGGACTTTATATGAGACCGTTTTACTAAGTTTTTTTTTTATTGTTCAGATAGAACTCGATATACGCTGCAATTTCGTTCCTATAGTCCGTTCAAAGGTGAGAATGCAGTATTGATCTTATGGCAAATGGGAGCGGTGTTGCCAAATGTTGTAAAAGTGTCAAATGTTTCAATTATAATAATATGAAAAACTCGTATGATTTAAAAAAATCAACTTTTATAAAACTCAAAATAACACTCAACAAAAACAAATGACCATTTGTAGAATACTGCGTCTTCACGGATCAGCGCGTTTTAGAGCTGGCAACGTCGACAAGCAAGAAAAGGATAGCGTCATTGTGTAAACCCATTAGAGAGTATGAAAAAGAACTACTCCATATGTCCTGTACTGCAAACTCACCTTTGAACGCACTATAGGAGAACCGGCCTAAACCGAATTGGAGTAGAGTGAACCTAACTTATAGTGCGGCTATTGTTTCTTATTTCTCGACATTTTTCATTTCTCGAGAAATTAAAAATTAACTTATTTTCTCGAGAATCCTCGAGAAATCTCGAGAAAAATAATTATTAGACTATATATATATCTTTTTTTAATGTTGAAAATATTGTAGAGGATAAAAACATGTTAAAATTATAGTCAACTTTAAAGTACTAAAGTATTCATTTAAATAACATTAGAACAAATGGATAACGGGGCTTTAAAAATGATTACGAAAACGGCACGTAATTGCATATTAATTAAAAATACATATGTATAGAGAAATTTTTAAATAATAATAGTAATAATTATTTTATTTAACTTGTAGGTAATCTTTTACATAACAGTTTAAAACTAAACAAAAAATGAAATATATGTAATTGATCAGGGATGTAGCCAGGATTTCAGCTTGGGGGGGGGGGGCAAAAATAACAAAATATTTTAAATTGGTCGGTACGACCTTAATTACATGGCTTGGGTAGAAAATAACAGCGTCCTAGGTCAGGGGTCGGCAAACTTTCAGTGACACAGAGCCAAATCTTAATTGAAAAAAAAACACAATAACATGGAAGAGCCGCTAAAAAATATATGCTATATTTAAGAAAAGAAACGTAAAAATTGTTTATTTGTTTTAAAATAGTCAAGTATTACAATAAATTAATATTTACTTATACATTTAGTTTTGTGATACCTATTGTAGTTGCCAGTATATTACAATATAATATTTTTTAATGGGACGATTGCTCCTGTATATTGTTCTATAAGACTTCAATATATGGTGAATATTCAGTAATCTTTAACTTAAGGCAGCACTCTAGTTTCAGGTCAGTAAGATTACTTCTTAACTGACTCTTTTAATTTCATATGTGAAAAAGTTTGCTTACAGTAATATGTGGATCCGAAAATTGTCACTAGCCCAAAAGCATAATTTTTAAAAGATTGAACGATTCTGGAAGACGGTTCCAAGCTTCGAAAAGAACTTTATCTACATTTTGAAGATTGCGAATATCGGTCCACTTATGCTGGGAAGATAAAATTCACTTTTTTCTTTCTAAATTTTCCAGTTCAGAATTAAGTTTTAAAAATATATAATTCATCAAAAAATTCAAATCCACTAATTGAAGGTGATTGTAATTGCTACATATCTACTTCAATGGGTTATGTCAAAAAAGCCAGTGTAGCTTTATATTTTCACAAATACAGATAACTTTTTTTTGAAACAAATAACTTCTTCTAAAAGGAAATATGCAGTAACTTGGGGAATTACCGGGCGTGAATTGCACCGTAAAACATTCTGAAAAATACAAAACCTGTATAGTACAGGCAGAATGTTGAAAATTAAATAATAGATTATATTAAAATAAAAACCAGCCAATTTTCAAAGAGCCACAAAATTTTCTAAAAGAGCCGCAGGTTGCCGACCCCTGTTCTAGGTCTTTTGTAGTATATTAAATAATAAAAGTCCGGTAAATTTATAAATTTTCTTCAGTATCTTCACGATCTTGCAGTATCGGTTCACACACAGCATCAATGTTTTCAGGAACAACAAATGTTTTTGGACAACCTTCACGAAATTCGTCCTTAAGCGAACTACGGCCATGATTGAAGTCGGCAAACCATCGATAAAAAGTATTTCTTGATGGTGCTTCATCGCCAAAAGTTGAATTAATTTCATCGATGCACTGTTGTTGGGTCAATCCACGTCGAAAGTTGTAAAAAATAATCGCTCGAAAATGTTCACGATTTAATTCCATTTTTAGCCGTGATGAATTCATCTGGGGTGGGGTGGGAGGAAAAAACGTAAAAAACACGTGTTTTTGGAGCTTTTGGGGGGATGGGGGGCTCAAGCCCGTGAGCCCCTTCATGGTGCTAGCTCCCCATTGTGCCAGCCCTCCCCATCCTATCCATTTCCATACCACCGTAGCATGAATGAATTTAAAAAATGAAAATTAATAACTAGTTACTCTTTTTGTTTCCCCGTCATTATTCATCCTATGAGGCGCACATCTAGTATTGGTGGGACGGTTTCTCGGAAGACAAAATTGTTTTAAAGGGTAGGATTTGAAAAATGATTCGGAAATGATTATTTTGGACAAAAACACGTAAAACCCACGTGTTTTTGGAACGGGGGGGGGCATGTCCGTACCACCGTAGCATGAATGAATTTAAAGAATAAAAATTAATAACCAGTTACTATATATTCAAAACCAAAAGTAAATCAACGAAATTTTATTTTTTTAAAAATCAATGACAATAAATTTAAACTCAGAAATGTATTCAAAACTGTTAAAAATGTAATTTTTTTTTCAAATATGATTTTCAAAGCAGTAACTCAAATTAAATTTGAACAAAATTCTGTTGAAAATGTTAAATTTTATGTATATAGGAGTTCCAAGCAGTCTTCTTTGTTGATATTGTAAAAATTGCATCTTTTTTCATAGAGTGAAAATATTTTTTTTTGTATATAAAATGCCACAAAAATTGTAATAGTCATAAAAGTTTGTTTTAAGCTGACAAATTCAAGAAAATAATTTATTTTTTTAGATGTAGTATTTAGGATTCTTAAAAATTGTAATGTGTATTACAAAAGAGCTTAAGAAGTGGATTTTAAAATTAAATTTTGAAAATTTCAGGTATCATACTAATTATAGTTAATTTTATGAATATCCCAGTTATTGCAAAAATTAATTATGTCACAAGGTTTTGTAATGAGGCGCAAATAACCAGGGTTGCTGTGCGACAAAAATTTTAACTATTGTAATCTTGCTGAAAAAACATGTTTTTCAAACTCAGTTCATCTAATTAATGTGATAAAAAGATCTCGATCATGTCACGGTAGCGGTCATCATTTACAGTTACAGCAGTACCTACAGCGTATTAAAGAAATAAGGTCCAATTACAACTATCTTTTGTAAGAAAGTCTCTTTTTGCTGAAATAACATTTTTCAAACTCAGTTTATCAAATGAATGTGATAGAAAGTTCTTTATCATGTCACGGTAGCGGTCATCGTTTACGGTTACAGCGTTACTTACAGCGTATCTAAAGAAATAAGGTACAATTACTTCTATATTTTGTAAGAAAGTCTCCTTTTGCTGAAATAATATGTTTTTCAAACTCATTTCATCAAATGAATGTGACCGTAAGTTTTTGATCATGTCATGGTAGCGGTCATCGTTTACAGTTACAGCGTTTCTAAAGAAACTAGGTCCGATTACAATTATCTTTTGCATTTGAAGCCCCTTATTGCTGAAATAACATGTTTTTCAAACTTAGTTCATCAAAATAATGTGACAGAAAGTTCTTTATCATGTCACGGTAGCTGTCATCGTTTACAGTTACAGCGCATCTAAAGAAAGAAGTTTCAATTACAACTATCTTTTGCAATAAAACCTCATCTTGTTGAAATTACATGATTTGTAAACTCAGTTCATCAAGATAATGTGACAGAAAGTTCTTGATCATGTCACGGTAGCGGTCATCGTTTACAGTTACAGCGTATCTAAAGAAATAAGGTCCAATTACAACTATCTTTTGCAATAAAACCTTATCTTGTTGAAATTACATGATTTGTAAAATCAGTTCATCAAAATAATGTGACAGAAAGTTCTTGATCATGTCACGGTAGCTGTCATCGTTTACAGTTACAGCGTATCTAAAGAAATAAGGTCCAATTACAACTATATTTTGCAATAAAACCTCATCTTGTTGAAATTACATGATTTGTAAACTCAGTTCATCAAAATAATGTGACAGAAAGTTCTTGATCATGTCACGGTAGCGGTCATCGTTTACAGTTACAGCGTATCTAATGAAGTAATGTCCAATTACAACTATCTTTTACAGTAAAGCCTCATCTTGTTGAAATAACATGATTTGTAAACTCAGTTCATCAAAATAATGTGACAGAAAATCTTGATCATGTCACGGTAGCTGTCATCGTTTACAGTTACAGCGTATCTAATTAAATAATGTCCAATTACAACTATCTTTTACAGTAAAGCCTCATCTTGTTGAAATAACATGATTTGCAAACTCAGTTCATCAAAATAATGTGACAGAAAATCTTGATCATGTCATGGTAGCGGTCATCGTGTACAGTTACAGCATTACCTACAGCGTATCTAAAGAAATTAGGTTCTATTACAACTATCTTTTGCAATGAAGTCTTATCTTGCTGAAGTAAGTTGTTTTCCAAACTCAGTTTATCAAATTATCATGACAGAAAGTTCTTGATCATGTCACGGTAGCGGTCATCGTTTACAGTTACAGCGTTTCTAAAGAAACTAGGTCCAATTACAACTATTTTTTGCAATGAAGTTTCATATTGCTGAAATAATATATTTTCCATACTCAGTTCATCAAAATAATGTGACAGAAAGTTGTTGATCATGTCACGGTAGCGGTCATCGTTTATAGTTACAGCGTTTCTAAAGTAACTAGGTCCAATTACAACTATTTTTTGCAATGAAGCCTTATCTTGCTGTAATAAAATGTTTTCTAAACTCAGTTCATCAAATAAATGTGCCAGAAAGTTCTTGATCATGTCACGGTAGCGATCATCGTTTACAGTTACAGCATTACCTACAGCGTATCTAAAGAAATTAGGTTCCATTACAACTATCTTTTGCAATGAAGCCTTATCTTGCTGAAGTAAGTTGTTTTCCAAACTCAGTTTATCAAATTATCATGACAGAAAGTTCTTGATCATGTCACGGTAGCGGTCATAGTTTACAGTTACAGCGTTTCTAAAGAAACTAGGTCCAATTACAACTATTTTTTGCAATGAAGTTTCATATTGCTGAAATAATATATTTTCCATACTCAGTTCATCAAAATAATGTGACAGAAAGTTCTTGATCATGTCACGGTAGCGGTCATCGTTTATAGTTACAGCGTTTCTAAAGTAACTAGGTCCAATTACAACTATGTTTTGCAATGAAGCCTTATCTTGCTGTAATAAAATGTTTTCTAAACTCAGTTCATCAAATAAATGTGCCAGAAAGTTCTTGATCATGTCACGGTAGCGTACGTTTACAGTTACAGAGTTACCTACATATATTTAATACTTCTATATAGCGCTCGCTTATTTACTACATTGACAAAATGTCTGGCGACGAAGTAATATATATTATTAGATATTCTTTTATAGTTTTAGAGCTTTTGACCGTTTTGGTTAAGCTTTGTAAATCATACTTACAATAAACATTTTTAGGTTAAAGGCAATATTATAAAATGCTGTTTACATTTTGATTTTTATGTCATTTTTAATACAAATGTCTCATGTCTTAAATTGTTACATTTTCCAAAAATTTCAAAATGTATTTTATTTTTCTTAATATATGGCAACATGAAAAATGAAATAAACCAGCCAAGCTCTGTTTTCATGACAATTTAAAAATACAAAATCCCCATTTAGTTCCGTCTAAACTAAGGGTGTCAAACTCATTTCAGCCTCGGGCCATTTTCTAACAAGTAAAATTTACGCGGGCCGCAAGTTATGTACAGGCAGGCTATTCCAAACGTTTAGGCGGAACTAAATGGGAATTTCGTTCTTTAAGGTTGTCACGAGAAGGAACCTTGCTTGGATAATATCAAGTCTAACGTTGGTATGTGAAAATTAAAAATTCCAACAGTGAAACCATAGAGATGATGACATTTATTAAAAATTTTAATACATTTTCACGTATTTGGAAGAGAAAAAAAAATAATAATAATAATAAATGGGAAATTTTTATTAAGAATGACAAAAAATTAAATTTATTGAAACGGATATTTTATAATAACAATCAATTTAATCTAGAATTTGCAATGTGAGTATGATTTACAAAGCTTAAACAAAATGACCAAAAGTCCAAATTAATAGATAAAAATTACTAGATTTCAAAATCTAGTTACCATCTCAACGTTTGGAATAGCTTATATTTATATTGTTACTTATTCTGTTTTTTATTTTCCTCCATTTTTCTGAATATTTATTTGAAGGAAGTAAGGAAATAACATTTAAATAATAACAATTAAATTTTGCTAAAATATTTGCTTTATCGAACAACAAAACAAAAACGGGTCGAAATCAGCGTAGTGGTACTGTACACAGCAGTTGCACCTATAGAAAAGTGGTATTTGAAAGCTCTGCTTACGAGAGTATTATTTGGAATCACGGGGAATCGCTGATCTACCGACTATCGCACGGCTAACTGCAACAGTTATTGCCTGACTATTGGTTTTCCGCCCTTGCCGAAGTCTTGACGCCGCAGCCCGGACAGCTTCTGTCACGAGGTATTTTCGTTCAAATAAATGTTTATACTATATATAGTATAAAAAATTATTATAGTATAAGAAGTCGTTACGGGCCACTTAAATGCAAGTATTGGGCCGCATGCGGCCCGTGGGCCGCCAGTTTGACACCCTTGGTCTAAACCAAAGAAATGTCTTATATGTATGCGTATGATCAAAATGACAGGGAAATTTAGCTATTTAAGCCCTTGTTTGTACAAATTCATTAATATTTATATCAATTTTGCCTCCACACAATGAATTAACTACACAGACGAGCTACTGAGTTAATTTAGGTTGAATTGGCTACATTACAGCCTTAAGAACTGCATAATTAAAACCGCAATAACTGGGGCATTCATATTTTTCCTATAAACATATTTAACAGCATAATTTATATTGATTATATCGATTAGTTTCTGTTTCTTGAATATACAGTATAAAACAGACTATGGTTGAATAAAAATATACTGACATGACGTCATCATTATGACGTAAATTCGTATATTTGATGACGTATGCTTGTATTTTTTTTATAACATCAACTTTACAGTACATATATAGTGTGAGTGTATATATAAAATCATTAGAAACTAGAATTAGTTCCCCAAAAAATTCGCTAGAATTTATGAGATAACGTTTTAATGATAGTCTTTAACTTCCACTGATTATAATTTAAGCGTTATAATAAATATTTTAATATGTGATTGCCAGATGTAAGGTTAGAATCATAGATTTAGAGGTGTAAAGAGATGTTAAAATTGGGATATGAAACATAGATGTTGAAGGATTACTTACTAAGCTCTTAATGATTGAGCTCATGAGTTTGCAAACTGTTGGAAAGAGGGATAATATGAAATTTTTCTCTGCGTTTCGTACAAATCGTAGCCAGTGTAGCAAACGTAGCAAACAGCGTACATAGCACACGTAGTAACATAGCATAGAGCTCTGTACGGCCTCAGCATTATGCTGAAATCACACAGTGCGATATGTATGCAATCTTTGCTATGCGTGTAAATAGTATATTGTGCAACTATAATACAATGTTCCGTAACTGCACACCTAACTACCGCGGTCGCGGTTACGTTAAAGTTGTGGTAAGTTGCGGTTACCCAGTGGTTACCTGAAAACGAGTTTTAGTTACGGAACGGTAGTCACACTTCACAGTTGATAAAACAGACAACTGAACTGTCATTTTATGGACGTTATAGGTTATAGATATTCTCTTACAAACTTATTAAAAATATTTGTTTTATTAGTACTTGTTTACAATGGCACATTATATAAGAACATATATGATTTTTCCCGATATTATTTTTCACGACATCGATCAATATTACTAAAAATCAGTTACTTACACTCATTCTTACTGTTTTAATTATAGACTATAGTAAAATAATATTATAATTTACTACTTGCACTACAAAGAAACGATTAATTCCCTCCACTTAATTCTCGCCTTATTGAAATTGTTTTGAAATTCCCGCCGTTTGTAGTTTACATTAGATCTGAAGTTTGTAGTGGGAGGAAATAACCACACTAACCGCGATATTTCTACGGTTAGTTTGGTTACAAAAAGTAACCAAAATTTTCAGTAACCGCGTTCCGAAACCTAACAATTTTCAACTTCAACCGCGGTTACTTTCGTCGAGTAATGGAACATTGTATAAAATGCCATATATTCCGCACGAGAATGAAGTTTGCAAACGAGCCGCAAGCAAGTGGAGCAAATCATTCGAGTGCGGAATATGTATTCTGCGCATGTTGGTCACTATGCTTTTCCTCCGATTACCATTTTTCAATAAAATAGTCAAGAAAATACAATGTACAGCCGGACAGACCTGTCGTGGCCGGGCGTGGATATGGTGCGCATAGAGAGGGCTCTATGAAAGACAGTATCAGATACAGAGAACAGTCAGAGAAACAAGTTCACATTCTTCCACGTGTACATTATATTTATCAGTTAGGTACGTCTACAAACACAAGTTTGTCCCATCACAGTTGAACAACAAAACTATAGAAACGTAGCTGCTTGTTTTAAGTGTTTACTGCATTTGACGTTCACTTTGTCGACTTGTTTATTGGCCAGAGCACCCCCGTCCCGCGTCTTTTTCCAAACTCCAGCAATTTCAAGTAGATTGTAAACAATAAAGGCTTACATTCTATGTAATAATGTAATACAGATGTTTTCCCGCTAAATATACTTACATAACAATGTAACATTTTTAAAATATTGTTATTAAATACATAGTAGTAATAGGTATAAATATAGTTTGCTTTTTGACTCCATAATTTTAAAAATTTAATGTATTTTGAATGTTGCGCTTATGTACTTGACTGTAATAGCGTGTGTAGGAAATAATGCAATTCGCCAAAGTTATAATCCCCACTACAAATTTCACGCGCATGCTTCACGCCCTGCCACGAGAAGTCTGTTCGGCTGTATTAGTGAATTACTTAGCCCTAAGCTTAGTTCGTTTGTTTTGATTTGTGATATGTACTCAGATATGAAAATGAATACAGTACATTATAAGTCTGTTCGGAAAGCCATTTCTAACGGTTTGTAATCGTCAGACGCATGCGCACACTTCATAGAAGTGCGTTAAAATAACTCCACGATTGCGTCTGACGATAATAAATTGTTAGAAATGACTACGAATAGAGCTTATATTAAAATTAATGTGCTTAACTATGAAACAAAATTATTAATAGGCGCAAATAGCCTTTATTGCTGTGCGCCAACATTTTTTAACTAACTAACTAAAATTATTAATAAAAAATATTAGTTTTCATCGGCCAAAATTGAATATTTCACAATCGAACAAAAATGAAAATATTTAATAGAGTTAAGTAAAAATCTGGTGGTAAAAATTGCGAACATTATTTGAGAACGTGGAGAAAAATTTCTAAAAATCAATTAAGGACAGGGGGAGTGGAGAAATTCCGAAAATCAATTAATGACGGAGTAGTGATTCCAAAAACAAGGTAGAAATTTCTTGCGGGCTGTTTGAAACTTATTGCTGGGCAGGATTCAACCCGCGAGCCGTAGGCTGGACACTACTGCAGTATATGGATCACAAAGTGACCCCGTCCCCAGTTTTACAGCTACTGGTCACAATTAGCGGCGGTCGGTGAAGCATGTTTGGGAGGACAATCAGCATGAACGGACACGATCCTGCTTTGTCGCTATACTACTGTTGAGCGATATAGTACGAGCTTGTCCGATCATACCAATTGCCCTCCCAAACATGCTTCACCGACCGCCACTGGTCAAATAGATTTGTTAACGCACGAAGGTGCCAGATAAAACATGAAATAATTTCGCAAATTTGTTTTAAGTTCCAAATTTTACATAATCTTTACACCTCGTGTTCTATGATTAGAATTGTATAGTTTATTAGACCGTTTTTTTGAGTAGTGTATATAAGTTGGTATTGTAAAGAATTAGGGAAATATAGATAAAAATCTATTAAGGTTTTCATCTATATACGTACAATAAATTAAGAAAAATCATTTTTTAGTTTTCCTTTAAGTTTGAATCGAATATTAACTAAAAAATGATAATTTTAAATTGATTGTAATAATGTTAATTAATTATTTGCAAATTGAAAATTTAATTTATATTTTTTTCTATGAAAATACACTTTAGCTGACTAATCTAAAATGTTTAAGACTGGAGATATACATATCTCGGATAACGAATTTAATTTGTTTCACGAGATGTTTTGTGGTACGAATTATTCGTTAGCCGAATCACTATATCTCCACCCAGGAGGCGGAGATAGTGTACCAAGTAAAGCCGAATAATACCGAAGTATGCTTCGGTATTATTCGGCTTTACTTCGTACACTAGCTACACTATGTACTTGTGAATATGTACTGCCCGTATATTTTCGCAAGTACATATTTTCAATTACATACTTTGCATTATCAATTCGTTATGTGGATTATTCGTTAACCGGGTCGTTTATTAGCTGAGGTATTACTGCATTTTTTAAAATATATCCGAGGATTGCCTTTTATATTTCTGGATTTGAGATCAAAAACAATTATTTATCAACTAGCAGACCCGTTGCCAACAACGTTGGCAAACTGATATCGAATAAAAATCAATATAAGCAGGAATCAATTATTAAAATTTGCATGATTATATAACAAAACAAAAACGTTTCTTGATTATACCTCGGAAATCCTAAAAAGCTGCTTAATGCGTGTCGTTTAAAAATTAATATCGGGCCGGGTACGGCCCGCGGACCATATGCTGGACATCAATGGTATACCTGTTTCTGATTATACCTAGGAAATCCTAAAAAGCTGATTAATGCGTGTCGTTTCAAAATTAATATCAAGCCGGGTACGGCCCGTGGGCCATATGCTGGACCTCAATGGTATAGCTGATTCTGATTATACCTAGGAAATCCTAAAAAGCCGCTCAATGCGTGTCGTTTAAAAATAAGTATCGGGCCGGACACGATCCGCGGGCATAACGTTAATTGACACAACATTCTTTAATTAAGCCAAGGTATATACTGGCTGGAGAGCTAAGAGCTATATTCTCGCTAAGGCTAAACACATAGTGAAGCAGAGAGCAAAGCAGCGATGAAAGCAGAGATCAAAGCGGCGAAATTAAATAAATGAATTCCTGTTAACACGTGCATAGTGGAGCGTACTGCAGCGAGGTTATATCGCTGTTATAGTCGAGCAAAGCGACGCGTTCAAACAATTTTAATTTCTCTGCTATCATCGTTGCTAAAATAGTTGTTTAAAATGGATATTGAGGCATTTACAAGTAGTTCTCATTTATAAGAGGTATTTATGGTAGGTTCCGATTGAAACTTGTTCATTTTTTACCAATTTATGTTGAATTTTTTCCAAAATATAATCAAACGTTGAAATACTCATGCGAAAATAAGAATGAAACTTTTCTGGATGTTCGCGGAGTTGCATATAGAAATGATGAAATTCACCATGTATATGTCTACTTTTATTTATTCTGTGAACATTGCACCTTCTAGTGTGTTTATTTTTATTTTTTAGTAAATACCAAATTTTCAAGGAAGAGTTTTCTGTTAGTAAAAAATCCATTATAATATTGTGAACTTTCTGCTCGATTTTAAACGCGTCACTATGTGTAGACACTCTTTTATAAGCGCGACATTCTTTCGCTGTTTTACTCTCCGCTTTCATAGCTGCTTTGCTCTCTGCTTCACTATGTGCTTAGCCTATAAGTGACCTGCTGTCGGAGAACGTCATTCGGACTGGTGGGGAGCGACCGACCACACACCTCAAGCCCCGCTAGCACCTAGGAACTTAGCGTTACGAGGATACACAAAAATTAGGGCTTTTATATATATAACAAAAGTGTCTATTGTTTTTCAAAATATTCTACATGAAGATCAGTACACTTTTGCATGCGTTTGAACCAATTTTCGGGGCACTTTTTTCACTCCGATTGAGGCATTAAATATTGAATTTGATATACAAAAGGGTGAATTTAAGAATGAAAAAAGCGGAAAACCTGTAGCCGAAAAATCCTCATAACATGTTCAGATTTTTGCAATGTAGTTCGATTCTGTGAAACCCAGTCTCGTGTATTAATACTTCTTCTTCAAATCGGTCATAGAAAAAGTCATATTTTCTTTTAATTGTAAACTTATACTTTTCAATTTGCAAATAATTTTATCAGTTGGTGCTTAGCTTGGCAAAATCACACCAGATTCAAGACTAATTTTTTTTACTGAAATAACAGTAAAAAAATTTTGTCTATGGAATCTTTTTGTATATATTATCTCAGATATGTGCATTTACTATAAGAAAACAAAAAATTGAGTAATTTCTACATTTTGCATCTGGAAAATTTATTGTAAACAAATGCAAACTATTCTAATTACGTATTTTCTATTTTAATAGATTTGAAATAGTATTTTATAGAAGAATATAGACACTAATAGTATTTAAACGAACGAAAATTGTTGATAAAAATCTGATAAATAGTATTTGTTATTTTTGTTTGATTTTGATCAATAGAACACAAACAAAAATTGATTTTTATAATTTTGGATTTTATATTTCTCGATCAGAGTTCGCGGTGTCTTTTCTAAATGCTAAGTGACTAAAATTGGGGACTTTTGTCCCAAAGTTAGCGGCTGTAAAGTCCCTAGATAAGAGGTTGGCAACCTTTTTTACGTCAAGGTGCTGTATTCAATAACATTTTTATGTCGTGGGCGCCATTTAGTAAGAACATTTTCTTAAAGGCCCTACATTCTTATGTAAATTTTATTTTTTACGACCTTAAGTTTTTGTTTATGCCAGTATACGTATTTACTTCGACATAAATATGGCTTACGGTAGTTAAAGAAAGTAAACACTATATTTTCTTATTGGTCGGCCTTATAAAATCATTCGACGTACCTCATTCATCCCACGGGCCGACCCCTGCTCTAGATTACTAAAGTATCGCGATTTGCCGCCATTTTGATTGCCCTCCAAATGTAAGCGGCAGATTTAAAGTCTTGAAGCTGATGAATAATGGGTTCAGTTGTGTCTTTTGAATTTTCTGTCCCATTTGTGTCCATCATTTTTATTAGAATGTTGAGGCATTGCCCAATTATTATTATTGTTTTAAACTTTATCCTCCAACTATTTATTTGGTGGTAATAACGTCAGCAACGCATCTCTCAGAAATAATTTTCGACCAACAATTACCTTTTAATTGGCTCCATATTAGTTCTATAGGGTTTAAAACACGAACTATATATTGAATTGTTATGTTCGGAACACTAGTTAATTCCGCAGTTCTAAGTATAGGTTTGTCATTACTAGAGCCCTGCGCGGATAAGCTTTTCTGTATCCGCATCCGATCCGCATCCGCACATCCATGATCCGCATCCGATCCGCATCCGCAGCTTTTGTAAATAACAAATCCGCATCCGATCCGCATCCGCAAAAATATCCGCACTATCCGCACTACAGGTTTTGCTGTCAGTTTGGAAAGAACTAACATATTTCGCCTGTTTAGGTAATCTCGCCTCTAAAACGCTACTGAAAATTTTTGGATTTACCAGCTTATTTTTTACTAACCTAACCTAAGGGACCCCAAAAGTTTTAAGGCCTAGATGCGCTAATAACTTATTTAAATCTAGAGAGAGATAACAATTTTGGGGGGCCTAAGCGTTCTTTTTCGTAGGGAGTAAGTGGCTGCTTTTTTTAATATTGAATTTAAAAAAAAAAACAGAAAAGTTACGTGATAGAAGGTACTTCATATTTTTAGGATCAAGTAATTCTCTTACGCATTTTCGCGCATGAGTTAAGCGTTGCAACTTTTTCAAATAGCAACATGTGTCATTTTTCAAATTTTTGGGATCTACAAGACTTTTTACTTCGGGTAGTATAAAAAAATTGGCAGGTTACATAATAAAATTTTCGAGAAAAAATTATGTAGGTAAATTTTGGTATTTAAATAAAACTTACTAATCAGTTTTATGTAAAAAAAAACCTTTATCAGATTTAAAAGCCAGAATCAGAGCAGAGGTAGGAAGAATTACGTCGAAAGTGTACCAGGAAACTTTTGTCCAAAATATAATTTTCTATAATATATTCAATAATAAAAAGAAAATTAAGTTGATTGTCTCAACTCAGTCTTGATCATGGACAATTGTCTTAATAAAAAGAACATAAAGTGAGATTGAATGCTACAAAATATCATTTATATACAGAAAACCGAAAATAACCGAGAACTGCGTAGTCAGAACACAATTGCTTGTTTCTCCGAAAGTAACCGAAGATTTAATGTTCACGCGGATATTGCGGATAAGCGGATATGACATTTAATCCGCATCCGATCCGCATCCGCATGGTTTAAATGATAATTTATCCGCATCCGCAGAAAAGTTGCGGATATCCGCGGATACCCGCGGATTTGCAGGGCTCTAGTCATTACCTTCCGAAACTAACTTTTTATAAACGTTCAGTATCAGAACATTGCAAACTTCTGACAAATGACATTTTTCTTTAGTAGCCACGTCCACATTTTCGCATTCCACGTTTTCCACATTTTCGCACTCCAAATCACCTTGCACAGATTCACAATTTTCACTACAGAAATTAGGAATTTCTTCAAAATCAAATGGTCACCAAAAAGCCATGTTGTTAATGTATGCACGCTATGAACGTTGAAAATTAACTAACAAACGAATATAACAACTAGAGATGTTCAGTTCAGTACACTGACTGAAGTGACACGGTTCACCAAATTGAAATGAGCCTGCAGGATACGATTGGTCGGGCAATTGTGAGCAGTGACCGGAGTGATCCGGATCTGGATCGATGTCATGTTGAACTTCGCGAGAACTCGGCTTTTAATGTATTATCATAAAGTGTATTTTGTCATCAATAAACTGCCCTACAACAGTTTATTTGAAACTAATAGGCTTAAGCATGGAACAGAATGCACAGCGCGCTACGCCGTCAGCGCGGCGTCATTTGCGACGGCGTTGCGTTAGCGCCGTTGACAATTTTCGCCTGCACACAATGCAATAATTTTTAACGCCGTCAAGTGTCACGTGACAACCTATATCTGTGTTTATACGTGCGCTTTCTTTTATTAAAAGTATAATGGATGATGAAGACTTGTGTGTGATGTTATTTATGTTGTATGCAAGTTATTTATACATACAAACACTTTACCATTCAGTAAAAACTGAGGTTAGGTGCTCTGCGTCAACGTTCAACGGCGTCAAAAGTTGGAAGTTGACGAACATTCAGTATCAACGGCGTTCGAACGCCGGAGGACGTTGTCCATTCTGTGCACTTGCGTACGACAGCTTGGTTTTAACTTTCTTCTGACAGATAGCGCCGTCCGAACGCGGTTAACTCCGTAGAACCGTAGAACGCCGTAGAACTCGTTGCATTCTGTTCCCCACTTAAGATGAACGTACTCTAAAAGAAAAACTGGGCCTATGTAAGACCACTACAGAAAAACTAAATTTCTGTACATTGACTTCTTTACAACTTAGCGACTGATTAAAATGCTACTTACTTTTAGATTTGACACCCTGAAATGAATAAAGTTACTGACATAAACAGGTAGAAGTTGATTTTCTTTGCACAAATCAGTTATATCATTTGTTTTAACGAAAATAAACGATTACTTACGAAACCGAACGAACAAACAATAGTTATAATCTGGTATATGCACATATTTGTAATTATTTGTTAATAAAACGCTGTTCTAGGCTGTGATAGAGTCCCTTATCGTTGTGATATTGACTTCGTACAGATGGAAGTACTATCATACTCATTCTTGGAAAGCTTTAAGAGATTACGTCAAGTATTGAGTGTTTATAAAGAGAAATATATGATCACGTGGACCCTAGATGGGCGTGGTTACAACTGTAGATACATAGATGGTGCTACTTATGAACACGGCGCATGTGCTGCTTTTAGTTCATATAGTTCTCGATAGATGGTCACCAACTTCAGCAAAAATTATAGTCTCTAATACCCTTTTCACACTAGATCTTTAAGATCGGATGTTTAAGTGAATGTATCTTTAAACGCTAATGTGAAACCGTACGGCCTCGTTTAAACACAAGCGATGTTTAAGACAGAGATCTGCGTCTTAAACTTCGCCCGCATTGCCAACTTAATTTCTATTATAAAAAAATACTCCTTGAATTTGTGCTGTCAACATTTTATATTATCATAAACAAGAATACTGTATTATATCGACGTTATAAGAAGTTTATACTTATTATTATAATAAAATTATTTATTTTAATAATGTGTTTAATAAAATACAGAGCTACAATAATTGAGATAAAATGTATCGACTTACATGTTAATACAGGTGTAATATATTCTTTATTGTAGTGTCTTTATTGTAGAATGAAATAAAATATCTATATTTGTTTATAATAATTCAAAATGTGCGTCTGCGCAGACAGTTCAAAACTGGTAATTTCAAGACGGTAACTTAAGGACAAAATTACTGTAACTGATGACAGCACCAGAGATTTAAACATCAAGTGTGAAAGCATACCGATCTTAAACATTGGTGAACTTTAAGTTCACTCGTCTTAAAGATCTAGTGTGAAAAGGATATAAATACAGGGTACCGTCAACCTGGTTAAACTTATGAACAATAAAATTTACTAACCACAAATATAACTACACTTTCCTTCTGTTTAAAGCCGCTGGAATTTTAAATAAACTGTGGTGGGATAACGATTAATGGAATTGTCAATAAAGTAATTCTATCCACAGTTTCCCAGCAACTATTGTAAATAAACAACTACTTAAAATTAACGTAAATGTTTGTTATAAGAAATTGTATTGTTAGCGTTCACTTCTAAATTAATGCAATTCTGTGGCAAATCTGTAAGATTACAGACAAAATCTATAAGAAACTGTCCATAACAACAAATAAAACAACTCCTTAGATACAATCGTCTGTAGTTTACAGATTTACCACAGAATTGTACCATAATACTTATAAATTAATATTTAAGAGATTGCAAGTTAGAAACTCTTACGTATTTTAATTCTTTTTAAAACTATGAAACACTCAAAACCTCAGCAAATATAAACAGCTGTCAAATATCGTTCGATAAAGTAAAAATCGATAGAAATTTAGCGATACAACGCTCTCAGAGTCTTAATTTCTTAATTTACATTGTGAACGTTACTTCATTTCTACGTACAAATTTAATGTTAAGTAGTAATTTAACGTTAATTATAATTTCGGGGTTGTGAACGCAACATAGGTATTATGCTGGTAGTATAGGGGAAAAATTTTAAGATCGTAGCGCCACGCGGATTTTTTTGAAACCATTCTAAATCAGATACCACTTGACATTTACTAGTAAATAATAGCGAAAAGTGTATCAAAAAACGACAAAAAATAAATAATTGTTTGGGATTTTCTGATTTTGTGAAGTGACATTACTTGTAAACATCTAAAATACTACATTTTGTGATCTGGTTTTAAGTTATGGCGGTTTTCCATTGTCGATTATTTTAACTATATTGGGGGAAATAATAATTCCCGTGTTGTTTACCAAGGGGTAGAAATCTACAATGCTGGGCATATAATATTGTGTGGAGTCACTGAAAAAAACAGAGAGTTCATAAAGATTTATGCATTATGCCTACAGACTTGTGCATTACAAACCCACACACAATAACAGGAATTTTCAAGATATGCGATAATAAATACAAAATTGAAAATATTTTTTGTAGTCACTATCATTCAAATGTAATGAGCAAACTTTGATATAAGGGCTCACTTTTTTTCCAATTTTTAAATTGTTTATCTAAACATCGCGTCGATTCCTAACCTCTTGCTTTCCCAATTTTGTTTCGAACCGTACGGTGTCTGATATTAGTGGAAACAAATGAAACGATATTTCCGGGTTTCTTCTTTTCAATGAATTGCACATAGGCACACAACAATATGTATTATACATTTTTCAATGATTATAATAAAACTTTAAAAACAAACTTCATACAAAACCAATACACAAAACGAAATGTTATATGTAGTACACAAGTTCATGAAACGCTCACCAGATGGTAGGGTGCTTAGCTGCAAATCCCTATACTACTGTTGTCGGTACTGTCTATTTAGAGACTATAACATAGATAGTTTTCAACAACATTACTTGGAAAAACATTTTTTAACTGTCAAAACTGGACTGTTAACGCAGTCTGGACTGGATGTTTGCACAGGTTGCACTAAATATTCGTACAGATTTGTGCTACTTTATACTTGTTTTAGAAATATATGTCTACAGTTAATTAATAAACGCGCAATACTTGACTAAGACGTATCAGTTCAATGCTGAAATTGTGTCTTTGTAATCAGCATTGAAGTGATTGAAGTATGATGTAAATTTAGCTTTCTGAGTAAGGTACCTTTGTCACCATTTGAGTATTTTTAAGTTTGTGTTATGTACATGTTCATCGTACTGCAAATATATTGTACACAAACAGATGTTTTGGTTTTCATTTTAACTTTTAGAAACCTGTTTTTGCTTTTATTGTAGATCTTAGAAAAGAAATCCATAGCAAAATAATGAAATTTGTTCTGGTGATAACTAATTTAATTTATTTTATGGTAAGTAGTAATGAAATATAAGTGGTTTATCTATATGTATAAAAATGAATATTTGTGGTTATGTCCGGAAATTCTAACCCACTCCAGATATACTACAGAGTTGAAATTTTGCATACAGGTAGGAAATGCCTTCATCATAACTAGAAAAATCGAAAATCTCAAAAAAGCCCCATCAGAAACGAGAAATTAATAATTTTGTTTTTAATTATATTGGACCATTGGAATATCTATTAAATATGCAGTGAGGGGATAGAAATTTTCGTTCAATAGTTGATTGGATGACTATATTCTGATAGTGGCTCTTCGAGCGGCATCGGAAATGTTCGCTCAAATATTGTCGGTAAACAGCACTGATCTTTATTCAGTTATTTAGCAAAACTATGATTAGTCTATGTAGAACGAGACAACATCTATATTATATTTTTTTTTATTTTTGCCGATATTTATGAACTTTATTATTTTGGTTTATTTATTTTTGCTTTTGACGAATCTTTTTTAAAAACAGTTTGACATATTTAACCAAATTTAGTATGATAATAGATTAAAACCAGGATTCGAACAGAAGCCTTATAGCATCTCAAAATTCTCATTCTAAGGGAGTGTTTCGGGATTAAAACTGTTAACTTAAAAACTTAAAACATCTTTTTAATATATTTTTTTAATTGCACCCCGAAAGAAGTAAATTGCTGTTTTTTATTCTATAAAACGTCCCTTGGACATAGTCATGAAATTCAGAAAGCATATTCTGTCCATGACGTAAACACCCAAACAAGAGATTTTTTGAAATTCGATCCCTAAGGGAGTGAAATATGATTTCAAAGATTCTTCAATGTATCTTGGAACCAATAAGATATCGACTTTATGAACGAAATTCAGAATTTTGCCCTAAAATACCCTTAAATCTACATTCGGGGTAAATTGTATTTCCTATGTTTATTGAGATAACATTCCGTTTTGGCATATAAGTGTCTTTTTAAAATCTTTAGAAACTTATTGAGTTTTTTTTTAAATAATTTCACCCCTAAAGGGGCAAAATGCTTTTTCACTTTTTTTATTCTTTTTGTTTTGTTTTCCTTTTTTATTGTTTTTTCTAAAGGTTTGACTTTATATAACCAACTTCCCAGGGACTTAGCGGGGGGGGGGCATAGGGGGCATTTGCCCCCCCCCCCCCCCAGGATAGTTTACCTTATATAAAATATAATTTAGGTTGTTAGAAAATTTATAAATTTACCGGACTTTTATTATTTAATATACTACAAAAGACCTAGAACAGGGGTCGGTAACCTGCGACTCCGGAGCCGCATGCGGCTCTTTTAGAAAATTTTGTGGCTCTTTGAAAATTGGCTGGTATTTTTATTTTAACATAATCTATTTTTTAATTTTCAACTTTCTGCCTGTACTATACAGGTTTTGTATTTTTCAGAATGTTTTTCGGTGCAATTAACGCCCGGTAATTCCCCGAGTTACTGCATATTCCCTTTTAGAAGAAGTTATTTGTTTCGAAAAAAAGTTATCTGTATTTGTGAATGATTTACGTGCAAAAACATTTTTACAGTTTATTAATTTACAAAAACATGTTTTTACTGCATTTTTTTTTTTTTGCACAAACTATTGTTAACATGCAAGAAGCTTTTCGAGATAGATTTAAAGAGTTTAGAAAATATAAAGCTACACTAGATTTTTTGACAAAACCAATTGAAGTAGATATGTAGCAATTACATTTATCACCTTCAATTAGTGGATTTGAAATCCAAAGGTTTATGGAATTACATATTCTTAAAACTTAATTCTGAACTGGAAAATTTAGAAAGAAAAAAGTGAATTTTATCTTCCCAGCATAAGTGGACCGAAATTCGCAATCTTCAAAATGTAGATAAAGTTCTTTTCGAAGCTTGGAACCGTCTTCCAGAATCGTTCAATCTTTTAAAAAATTATGCTTTTGGGATACTGATAATTTTTGGATCCACATATTACTGTAAGCAAATCTTTTCACATATGAAATTAATAAAGAGTCAGTTAAGAAGTAATCTTACTGACCTGAAACTAGAGTGCTGCCTTAAGTTAAAGATTACTGAATATTCACCAAATATTGAAGTCTTATAGAACATTATACAGGAGCAATCGTCCCATTAAAAAAATTATTATATTGTAATATACTGGCAACTACAATAGGTATCACAAACTAAATGTATAAGTAAATATTAATTTATTGTAATGCTTGATTATTTTAAAACAAATAAACAATTTTTACGTTTTTTTCTTAAATATAGCATATATTTTTTAGCGGCTCTTCCATGTTATTGTGTTTTTTTTTCAATATAGATTTGGCTCTTTGTCACTGAAAGGTTGCCGACCCCTGACCTAGAACGCTGTTATTTTCTACCCAAGCCATGTAATTAAGGTCGTACCGACCAATTCAGAATATTTTGTTATTTTTGCCCCCCCCCCCAAGCTGAAATCCTGGCTAAGTCCCTACAACTTCCTAAGGAAATTAAAGTTATTGAAAGATTAGACAAATTATTTGAGTGTAAAGTACGTGAACATCTGTTGAAAAAGTTGTTTTGTTGATTTTTAATACTTATTATATGTAGTTTATTTTAGTTTAAATGCTATTTTAATTTCTATTTTTGTATTTTTGATTGGCCACTGTGCAATTAAATAAAGATATTATATTATTATTATTATAAAATTCATATAGCCGCCTTCTTTTAGTATTTTTATTCAATGGTTTCAAAAAATTAAAATACTTTATGACGTCATGTAATTGTAAAAAAATCATGTTATCTCTGAATCTGTCAATAAACAAAAGCCAAAAAGTAATTTTTTGGCTGTCAACACCATGTAAAATTCTAGTAAAATTTCATTACTCTTTCATTTTCATGTTAAAGTGTTCCGTTTCTTTACTAAAATACTAAAATGGCATTTGCAAGGCCTCGGGTCAGTGCTAAGACTGGAACTGCAAGCAGAGCCCGGACTCCCGTTAGTGCGAAACAAATTGAAAAAAAGGTGGAGATTATTGAAAAACCTGAAAAAATTAAACCGGTTAAAACTCCCAAAGTCAGAACTCCAAAGTAAGTGATACTTCTTTATCTATGCCATCTTCTTTTAACAGTTCCCAATCATCATCGCTATTTTATGTGCGAGGTAAACGCCCAGACTAGGTAAAACTTTGGCTAAACTAGGGAATAGGTACCTACACAGTTATAAGATTTCTTTGTAGACGGCAACTCATAACAATTTCACTAAATAATTCTAGGTTTATAAATTCATACACAATGACACACAATTTTAATTGGGCTAATATGGGGGAAAATAAAGTACTATGCACCTAAAAACAAGATAATTAGGTTAGTATTATCTTCTAGTTTAATGACAAAACACTATCTTAGGTTAGGTTAGTAAGGGTTTCGTTAGAAGAAGCCGAGCGAAGCGAACTACCCATCTTCTAGTTTAATGACAAAACACTATCTTATAGACCGGGAGCTCATGACAGTTTTTGGTCTCCGATTTCATACAGCATGCCTTTTGGAGGAGAGAATATTTACCCTGTGACAACAAAAAAGGGATGGTACTAAACCCCTGCACGCTTTCCGGTCATAGGGAAAATTGCATTTCCACTTAAACACAAAATTTTTATGCTTTTCTCTGATTTAATATTGCTTGCCCTTTTGTCAAAAGAAAGTTATAACAAATGTAAAGTCTTTTAAATATATGCATGCGATTCGGAGGGTCCCAAAGGGCTCAAACGGTCATGTGATCTTGTAATAAAAAAATATGATTTTCCGCGTTTTCATACAGCATGCCTATAATTAAAAGACTTTAAATTTGTTATATACTTTTGACAAAAGGGCAAGCAATATTAAATCAGAGAAAAACACAAAAATGTTGTGCAAGTGGAAATGCAATTTTCCCTATGACCGGAAAGCGTGCAGGGGTTTAGTACCATCCCTTTTTTGTTGTCACAGGGTAAATATTCTCTTCTCCAAAAGGCATGCTGCATGAAATCGGAGACCAAAAATGTCACGAGCTCCCGGTCTATTAGGTTAGGTTAGGTTAGTAAGGGTTTGGTTAGAAGAAGCCGAGCGAAGCGAGCTACCCATCTTCTAGTTTAATGACAAAACAAAGTCACACCAAAATAACAATGCCACAGTTGTGTAGGTACCTATTCCCTAGTTATACCAAATTAGGTAACCAGACTGGCAACATAGCGTTTGATCTGGCAACATTAAGGACGTAGGACATGCAGGAGCGGCAGGTGAACATGTGATACACCTTCAGTACGAGTTTGAACTCGCTAGAGTAATTTTGTTGTCCGTTGCGATTTTTTTCGTGAAGCAGTTTTTTCTAGTTCGTTCTAAAAATGAGTGACATTCATTTCGAGCAACGGTGTGCTATCAGGTTTTGCTTCAGACTTGGGCACAGTAACGGAAACTTTTGCAAAACTTCAGCAGGCCTACGGAGACAATGTTTTAAAGGTCCCAGGATTTTTGGTGGTTTAAGGCATTTTAAGAAGGAAGAGAGTTGACTGAAGATGAATCAAGCAGCGGAAGGCCTTCATCTTCAAGAACCGATGAAAATGTTGACAGAATCCGGGATCTTGTGCGTTCAGATCGTCGGTTGACAGTCAAAATGATCGGGGAAGAGTTGAATTTGATTCACACTACCATTTGTCATATTTTGACCAATGGATTGGGGATGAGGCAATGCGCCTTGTCACACAGCAATTTCAATAAACGAGTTTTTGGCCAGTAAAAACATTCCTGTGGCTCCTCAGTCTCCTTATTCGCCATATTTGAGTCCTTGTGACTTTTCCCTCTTCCCAAGATTGAAAAATCACCTCAAGCGAAGTCATTTTGGGACACTCGAAAACATTCAAACGTCCATAACCGACCAGCTGAAAGCTATTCTAGTATCCGAGTTCCAGCACTGCTATGAGGATTGGAAGAACCGTCTCCAGCGCTGTGTGGCTTTCCAAGGAAGTTATTTTGAGGGAGACAATATTAAATTGTAATTCTATTCGAATAATTTTTTTTTTTTTTTAAATCAGTCCGGTATTTAAAATTTATCAAACCCAAAAGATGGCGTATTTTACAAACCTGACGTGATACAACAAAACTGAATATATATTTGGAATCAGCATGGAAAATTGATCTAGAAAATTTTTCTTTTGTTTATGATGAGAAAAAAAAGTTTCATTTTGTTGACCTGTTTAATTTGTATATTTAATTTTTAGGAGATCTGCACCCGTTACTCCGAAACCATCAGTGAGAGCAAAACGTAAGGGATGAACCAACTTTTTTCCTTCGATTGTGATTTAATACTGAACTTCTATTTTTCAGCAAAACCAAAAAAGAAGGAATCCTTGGGTTCTTTTCATTCTGAAGGTATGTTATTACTATTTACTATTGTATTCACCAGCAGAGCAATAACGGGGGTATGAAGCGCCTGTGGCAAGTGTCTAACTTGCGCCCCTCTAACCCAAAGATGAATAAGAAAATACTTCCTCAGTTCCAAAATAAGTGTCCGATTTAGGAATTTTATTTGTTCCAAAATAAGTGTCCAATTTCATAAAAAAATATGCAAACGTATATTTTCACAACTAAACTAAATGTGAGGAAACTTGTAATGTATCATTTTCATTCTGGTGTTGGAAGCGTGGAACAAGAAATTCAACCAATAGGATCGCTCTGTTTTGAAAAAAACCGTACCATGGTGTAGTAGGCGCGGTGTTACAAGCGCTGTGTCGCAATTTCAGAAATTTCAACTCTATCGCCGGCCGCACCGTCGAAACCATAGAAACAGATATATTTTTTCGGAATGGTGAGATCTTTAGCGAGACACTTATATTAATTTCCTAAAAAAAAATTAAAAAACGTAAATTGACGTAGCGAAATAGCGATTTTTACAATGTTGTCGGCAGTCATAAAGTTTATTATTATGGATTCGGTTTCAAATATCTGGTCCGCAGAAATGTCATACAGTGGGTATACTAATAATACACCCCCAAGTAGGGGCCAACAGAATCTTCATTCTAAACTGTGATATCAAGTAAAAAAGATTTTGTATTAAATTGTTTTCTTGTAAGTGAAGTAACTGTCTGTGTTTTTTGTGTCTCATTTTTTGCAACAAGTTAAAATAATCTCCCTGTTGCCTTCTGTTTCTATGTATATATGGGACGTACCCACCATCGCTTTTCTTCATATCGCAATAAGTCTAAATATGCTTAAAAAAGAGCTGGACGTCTCGTTCGATTTGACGACATATTTAATGAAATTGAATAACCGTTTACTCCAAACACTTGTATAAACTTTTAGGTTAGATTTGGGTTAGATACAAATGTTGTCAAAACCGAAAACGCACACTTATCACGCCTCCAACCCCACCATGAAATTCGAACTTGTAAATATAACACCACGCCTCTCACCCCTGTCGCGCCTTTGACACTACCATGAAAATGATGCATAATCGTTGCCTCCTCTATGAAGCATGGTCAATTCCATACACTTCTGCAGTGTAATGAAACAATTGTCTAGTTTTTCCGCGGTTATTTCCTCCTATGTTTTATGCACGGCCACAATCAGTTCATCAATACTGGACGGGAACTCTTTGTATTGTAATGATTGAATGGCGTCAAAGAAACCCAAATCGAGGACTAATTTAAATAAATAACTATACTGATACATTTAATTTCATTATTTCAATAATCCATTAAAAAAACTAAAATCGGACAGTTATTTTGGAACGGAGGGAGTCGATAAACACGAAATAACCCAAAGAATATATCTAACGGCGCGCAAAATATATGTCGTACTTAAGTTTGAGTAACTTTAGATGGTTATTTTACGCTTCACATGTTACAAATGTATGAACTCCAAAAACAAATAAAAAAATAATAATCTTTACTAAAGTCGCACAAATTAAAAATGTTAAGAATGAAATACAAGAAAGTAATTAACAATTATTACAGGTACGATAAAAAAATGTATGTTTAACGAAATTTTGTTTTGCGCCCCAAACTTAATAATAATAATAATAATTCTTTATTGACCAAGTAAACTTGTATATTATACAGCTTTTAGCCAGTCAGATTGATACATGATACATAAAATGCAAAATCCATAAAATAACATAGGTAATACATTATAACTAGTTGTACATTTTGAAATTAATATTGTTAAACTCCTCGAAAATATATATTGGATTGCTGGTTAACAAATTTTTTATGGTCTTTTTGAAAACATTGAAAGGCGATGATCTAATGCTCATGGGTAATAAGTTGAAGAAACGAATAGAGAAATAGTTCGAAGCGTTTCTAGATTTGTTGAGACGAATAAAATCAGAACGTATATTGTTTTTAGAGCGCGTGTCATGCGTGTGTTGCGCACTAAAGGTACTATACGTGCTCTTATGATATGTATGAATATAAGGCACTCGTATATAAATAAAGATGGTAGGGTCATTATTTTAATTTTCACAAAAAGGTCACGCCACTCAGCGCGAAAAAGAACACCTGCAATAACTCTAATCACTTTTCTCTGAACAGCGAAAATCCTATTAGCCGCAGCTGAATGGTCCCATATTATTAAACCATATCTTAAGCGTGTTCTACATTATACTTTATTCATCAATTTTCTAAACTTTTTTCTTTGAACTAGAAGTTGTCAAAGTTTTAATACAATTTATTTTTCAATTTTTTGGTAGAGAATGAAATTCTTACACGTGTTTCAGTTCATTTAAAGTACCAACATAAAAATATAATTCATATCTTGTCAAGTGTTTATAACCTAGCTATTAGATTTGTAAAATTACTGATTTACGTACAAAACACAATTTATATATTCGCTTATTCAAACCAATGATCAACAAAACACTATTAAACACGTGGTAATACAAAATATTTACAAGCGTAATTTTAATGTTGGTACTATTGTTAAAAGTGTCTACTGCGCATGCACCGAGTTCCAAGTTGGATGTGTTTTCAAGAAAAGTTTGTTCAAATCTAGTTTTGAATAAAGTTGACCTTGACTATATAAAGTGTTCTACACTGTACAATTTCACTGATTTATTTCTAGTACAAGTTCTAGTCAAAGAAATAAGTATGAAAATTTGATGAGAATTATATAATGTAGAACACGCTTTAGGTGGGATTCAAAAAGGGAAAAATATGCTTTTAATATAATATCTGTGCTGACTTCAGATATTAAATTTCTTATTAGGTAGATAGTAGAACGGAGTTTTATACTGAGGAAATCGGTGTGTTGGTCCCATCGTAAGTGAGGGACAACGGTACCTGCACCCGTAGCGGGCCGCTTTTCGTAACGCCCTCGTTCCGGGTCTGCTTCTTGCTGTATACAGTATATTTAAATTACAATTGAGTATTAATCATATTAACCTTTATTTTATTTTATAGAACTCTTCCAAGCGCCAGAAGATGAAATTACTGTTTGTGCAGTATCTGGTCTACCATGTTCAGGTGTACCTAGTTTAATGATGGCTGGAGATGTAAGTATTTTTTTTTACTAAAATTATTACGACCTATTATATTGCGCTTATTCGATGTATTATTAATTAAGTGTAGAGGATTATTGTGATTAAAGTTTGTGTCATAAAGTCCCTATAAAAAATCAGCGGTGGCCACCACAGGACCGACCGCCATCGTAAAGTAGTTGTATAAAATACATTCTAGCAGCAGAGTAGAAATAACTTTGCCTAATATTTTCTAACAGAGATATTATTTATCATGACCATGGAAACGTTACATAAAAGTATGAAAAAATTGAGACTTAAAAGAATTTTAAAAAATTTTACGAAAATATGTCGAAATTTTTCGTTTTATCAAAATATGTCTCAAATAAAAGTTATTAGTTATTGCATTTATAGCAACTTTTGTTCAATAAATTTTTTCGAAATATTTATCTGTTGCTAAATATTCGCACAAATCTTAAAATCGACACGAGTAAACTCCCATTTCTTGTTAACCGATTTTTACCAAAAGTTGATCAACTCGTGTCATTGATGTCAAAAGCTTAAATATGCAGTTTCATAAAAATCCTTTCAGCCTAATTTGCTCTGCACGTGTACACAGACGGACAGACGGACAGACAGACAGACAGACATACAGACAGACAGACGGACAGACAGACCGACAGACATCATGCTAAAAATATGTAGGGTTATGTAGGGACCTCAATTCGTGGAGATCCATCGAAATCTCGAAATGTCAAAATCGGTATGATCACAATACCTCCCTTATATATGTTGGCGGTCGGTAAAAATAGGTACGCGGCCAAGGGTGGAAAATTTCGGAAAAATTTTGGGTGATTAAAATTTTCACAAAACTTTTCCGAAATTTCCCACCCTTGGGCCAACGAAGGCCGCATGTCAATTTTTTTATAGGGGTCCTATGACACAAACTTTAATTCTTTTCATCTGCATGCTGCATGAAAACGCGGAAAATCATATTTTTTTATTACAAGATCACGTGACCGTTTGAGCCCTTTAGGACCCGGCGAATCGAATGCCTATAAGTTTTAAGACTTTAAATTTGTTTTAACTCTTTTTTGATAAAAGGGCAAGCATTATTAAATCAGAGAAAAACATAAAATTTTGTGCAAGTGGAAATGTAATTTTCCATATAACCGGAAAGAGTGCAGGGGTTTAGTACCCTCCTTTCTTTGTTGTCACAGGGTAAATATTCTCTCCTCCAAAAGGCCTCGAACATACAGAAAGCTGGTAAATCAGCGCTGACAATCGGTACCGAAACCAAGCGTACTGGGTTACTGGTTGAGCACACGCTAAACGCAGATATTGCATGTGACACTAACAGATGACATAACCTATATATTGAAGATTTTATTTATTTTTTCCTATTTATCGTACATTTTTTAATGATATTGGCCTAGCATAGAGTGAACGCTAGTTTTGAAAGTGTATAGCTACTATTTCGTATATTGGCACAATTATATGTTGAAATAATTGAAAATGGCGATTTCTGATTTATCTTTGGATGAGTTGTTTCTAACAGAATCACTATATATAAAAATGGAACCAAAAATAAAGGGTATACATGCCATAAACCAAGAGAGACGTAAATATGGGGAATACCACCACCTTTTTTCTCAATTAAAAGAAGATGATGCAAGATTTTTTAAATATTTTTTTGATTCGGTGCTGACAAGCTGCTTAAACTGCTTAAACGTTTCGGTAAGCGGGTAGCAGACACCGACCGGCGCCGACCAGTACACAGCGTGTGCGGTTATATTTGAAAACATGGACAGATACTGCGGCAGATCAGCGCTTTTTGCCAGTAAAGCCAGTGCCGGCTTTCTGTATGTTCGCGGCCAAAGGCATGCTTTATGAAATCGGAGACCATAAACTATCATGAGCTCCCGGTCTAATATGTACAGTGCTACAGCAGTTTGTATCTGACTTAGCAGTATGCAGTTAAATGAACAGTAGTCTTGGTAAATAATATCGGACGGAGTACATTACATGCTCAATCGTTGTACGGATAACTTGATAAAGTACAACATCTAAACTAAAACTACAGACAACTAAATCTTAGTATATTTATTAATTCTAAATTGTCTATTATAGCAGGCTGGTGCCAGAGATCAATATTCTGTGAGAGCCACAATGAGCGTAAAAGTAAGTACAAATAAATTAATCTGAAATACGTAGGGCGCTAGGAAACTTTTGAGATGCGGCTGTATAAATTAACATAGCTAGTTTATTCTTGCATCATTAAATAGACCAACGGTCGGCAACCTTTTTGTCAATAAGGGTGCAATATAAATTCAAATGTTATTGAGGGCGCATAAAAACGTAAAATATGTAAACACTCGTGGTTCGCAAGGTCGTCTAATCTAGCGCTGATCGCTCAATTCGAATCACCAATAGATGCGATGTGCATATTGGGCACAACTTTCACCCTATTGTAAAATCATTCGAGAAAAGATTTTAGCCGGTTTTTCACCTTCAGAAAGCAAAAACCGGATCACTGAACGTTGTTCAACTAATGTGGAAACTTCAAGCGGACACGCCATCGTTAAATGCAATTTTAAGGTTATAAACAAAACAATTTCTATCCGTCAGGTATTCTCAGCTCATACCAGTGATGCCAACCTTAAGTCATGGAAGTACCAAACTCCTGCTACAAACCATTTTTTTTTACATCAATTTATCTGTTTAATAGGGGATATGCATAAAATTTCCTTAAAACTAGATTTTTTTGATATATATGTCACCTAACAAAACAAAAATCATATTTTAATTAATATTACAGTAAAATTTTTTAATTAAAATATTGTAAATTTGAAATAAGCCGATCACAGCGCGAAGGTTGCCGAGTAAATACGACTGAGCATGACGTCATGCCCTAGACGGCCCAGACTACAACATAATCTTTGCGTGTGTATATTGTATTGCTCGAGAGTTTTGTATTTGTTTTTAAACAATTTTTCACGCATTTATTATTAAAATGGCAGATAAAGATTTTGTTAGGGCTCAGAGTGATAATTTACCCAACATTGATGCATTTATGCTCATGGAATATAAGAAAAATAATGAATGCTACAGTGCTGAAGAAATACGTGGTGTCAAAACAGACTTGTAAGTAAACCATTTATGTATTCTATAACTTTATGTAAACAATATAAACGCTGCAACTCTGTAAAATGTAAATATTTATGTACTTTACATGTCAGAATTTTACTACATTGTTTACATGAAGTTACAAAACGTTAGATGCATAATTGAAATACTGCAATATAGGTTATATATTTTAATATAAAATTTAATTCGGTAAACATGTATAAATTGTTTTTATAGAATTAAACTTTATTTTAATTAAAGTCACTCTAACTTTACACAATCTATAAAAGTTGTACAAGCAAATAAGATCACGACAGACTGTGTAAACTGTACGCTGTAGACTGGGTAGGCTGAACGCAGTACACTTATGTAGGGTATGACGTCACACGTGGTTTTCGCGCGCTACATACATTTATGATTTTTTTAAGCCTTCAAATTAAAAAAAAATGCATATAACTGTTTTTTATATCTACATGCAACAAGAGGAATATAATAAAAAATAAAAAAAAAATCATGCCTATCCACTATTATTGAATGTCCCTCGTATACTACGAGGGATGTTTCCAAAGTTCTGGGAATTTAGCTATAATTTTTATTATTTTGTTAATTTTCGTCAATATTACAATGTAGTTTTTCAACATAATCTCCATTTAACTGAATACATTTATCCCAACGATAAACTAATACTCTTGAAGTTGACGACAAGTATAAGACCTTTTGGGAACAGAAACTATTGAGTTTCTGTTCTGGTCCCAACAGCCTTGGCACCCAGCGCGGCGAAACCTTGCTAACGCCCAAACAATCATGCAAGATGTCATGAACTTGTCGTGTACCTATCCCTAGGCGCACACTAATTTGACGAATAGTCATTCGCCTGTCCTCTTTCAGTAGGTCTTCGACGGCAGTAATGTTTCTTTCATATACCGACGTGCTTGGGCGCCCACTGGGTGGATCGTCTTCTAGTGATGTTCTACCGGTTTTAAAACGATCCACCGATAAACAGTACTTTTGGATTCTGCAGACTCACCAAATACTCCTTGCAAACGCTGAATAATGTTTTCACACCTTCTTTCCACAAAAAGAAAATTATTTCTCTTTGAGATTTTGCTGCGTCTTCCATGGTTACAAAAACAGTGCTATGAAAACGCGTCTATATCAGTCGAACACCTAAATCAGACTGAAAAATATTGCACTAGATAGTTGCATAAACATGTCAAGACTTGTCTGTCACCAATAACATTGCCTATAAGTTCTGCGTAATTTAATTATAGCACAATTCTCAGAATTTAGGAAACATCCCTCGTATATTTTCGGACGGAGGGAGTACTTGCTAATATTATAATATTTTTGCTAGATGTCAGCACAGATGCAAACGCAGCCAATTGACAGAACAACCACACCATCCCAGACAATTCGTTCAGCTCTCCGTTCTGGTATATCCTGTGGTACTGGTGGAGTACCATGCGCACCACCTTCAGCGAAATTAAGACGTCCATGCGATACCGGAGAATTCCCTTGCGGTCCGGAACCCTGTTCAACCGACCCATGCAAACCCCCAGGTTGGCGAGACATGCCGCAGACATATCTCGCATTGGATGATGTATCTTGCGGTACATGTGGACCACCTAGGAAGAAGGGACGTCCTTGTGATACCGGTGAAGGACCCTGTGGACCGGAACCATGTTCTCTGGATCCTTGTAGGGGTATGGAAAAGAAACCAAGGCCTTGTGATGTTGGTCAGGTTTGTGGACCAGCACCTTGCTCTCCAGATCCTTGTAGGGGGATGAATAAGAAAGGACGACCGTGTGAAATGGGATTACCCTGTGGACCAGAACCATGCACACCGGATCCCTGTAAAGGGGATTCAAGAAGGCCTCCACTTCCTTGTGAGGTAAGTTACAGAGAAAATGGGACCATAGATATAGCTCAGTCGTTCAATCAACGCAGTTGGTTATTTTGTGTCATAACTTCAAAACTTAGTGGAGAAAAAATAACTAAAGTGTATTATAGACTAATATTGCTCTTCACTCTTTTATTTTAGTCATATTTAGTTTGTGTTCGATAGTCATTTTGAGGATTTACAAATTTTAAAAGTGTTTTTTTAATATAGGGTCATTTGTATTGGTATCACTAAATAAAACGATGTTTACATTTGACATTTCATAATACGCTTATGTTTTAATACTTGTGTTCACATACATAACTTATTGTAATTTCTAAAAACCTTTTGTAGGTATGACCAAAAAACCCTTATACCGTCATTTTGTCGTCTGTCTGTCTGTTCGGTAAAAATTGTAGCCAAACGGCTAAACCTAGAGAGTTGAAATTTGGCATGCTTATACAACTCTTTGACCCGCACATAGGAAAAATACTAAAACATCTAAAAAACATATAACCCCTAAAAATATAAACAAATAATATCTGTCTCATTTTGTAATACGTAACTAACAGGGAAAGTTCATATTTTATGTTGTATATTGACAATACATTTATAATATTATCATAATATTGGTTCACACGGATACGTCAAAGTCTGTTTACACCAGACAAAGTAACCAGATCTAGTTTCGTATCACAAAATGAGACGGATTATATTTGCTCATCGAAAAAAAAATATATTTTTTTAAATTATTTTTTTAAATTTCTGAGTAGGGTATTAAATGAAACCCGTGGATAACGATCAAAAATATTGCAAAATAAATTATTTTCAAGCGATTTTTGCCAAAATTGTGCAATAAAAATTTTGTCCCACACCTTGTAGCCCAGATGGTTTAAACAAAAAATCTGAAAAAATTCTAAGTAATGTACATTGGTGTGAACCGGAATAGTACAACAGGAATTTTTGATCAGATTATGTTTTCGGAAAATAACGCATTTTTTGTGTTTTTTGGTTGAAGATGTAAATATTTAATATGTTATGTAACACAGTAAACCAGTATGCCTTCATGGTGTAGTGGTTAGACATCTCGCTTTCTAAATTGCAAACTAGGGTTCGCTTCCAGTCAGGAGACAATTTAATTTTTTCCTCTTTTTTTTCATTTTTATTTTGTTTAAATTATTGGAGAAGATTTACAATATCCCACTTCAAACTCTATACAGATGGCAGCACATAACGACTACACTAAATAATTCAAAAATTATCAGTGTCTCTAAAACAATGGTTTCTGGAAGCGAGCTACCCATCTTCTAGTTTAATGACAAAACACTATCTTAGGTTAGGTTAGTAAGTGTTTGGTTAGAAGAAGCCGAGCGAAGCGAGCTACCCATCTTCTAGATTAATGACATAAATAAAAGTTCTGCACAGTCCCACTGTTTAGAATCTCTGTATATTGAACAAATGACGTGTGTGTGACGCATGCGCAGTGTGCAGTGGGATGTTGTAAATCTACACCAAATTATTTTTTCAAAATTTTAGTTATATTTTGGCAAATGTTGCATTTAATTTTTAAAAGCGTAAATTTAATAACCAGTGGCAATTGTTGAAATTATAATTTAGTTCTATGTTTCAATGTATACGAAATAAGAGGGGCAGAGCTTATGACTTAAAACAACCAATGGAAATAGTCGGCGCGATTTTCAAATATTTAATGAACGTTGCTATATAAAAAAAATAAATACTGCACATATTTAGAAATCTAAATAATGGTATTAGGCATTCAAAATAAAATTAACAAAAAAAAAATATATATATATTTTAACATAAAATTTGTTTTGGCATCCCAAATAATCATCATTCACTTACTAAATACCTGCGAAACCCTGAAATGTGTGAAAATTCACACTTCACATCAATTTTTTTGCATGTGTATTATACAGGGTGTTCAATCTAAGTGTGCCACCATTGCTACCTCGAGAACTTTAAGAGCTACGAGGTTGGTTAAATTAGAAAAGAAATACCATTTTGTTATTTATTATTTTGTAAATAAAAGGTCGCCATTTTAAAACGGTTAAAATTAAAGTATGATATTTTGACATCCTTTTAAAGCTGATTTAATGTACTTTCAGAAAAAAAGTACCAATCCCCTAAGCTAGATAAAAAGTTGAATCAATTTCCATTGAAACCGGAAGTAATGCAGAATTCTTATTATAGTCTTTAAGTGGGCCCTTTTATCTAGTTTAACTTTTCTTCTGAAAAATGTTTTCTATCTCTTAGGGCCGAGAGTTCGAGTTGCTAATAAACTGACCAATAAGTTTATTAGCAACATAATTTTTTTTCCGAGAGTTCCACCCCGAAATAGTTATTAGGTTGCTAATAAATAGGCTTATTCTGTCTAATAACTTATAGGCAACATGAAGTGCTTAATAAAGTGACATATAACCAAAAACAAGTTCGCAAAATGTGTTAATATTTCAATTTTAATTGAAAAACAGTATAATTTTAAAAGAATATACGAATGTGTAGTTTTTAACTATTTATATAAACCTATTTATATAAACCTATTTATATAAACCTACTATTTATATAAAAATGATAGAAAATAAGAAGACAGACGCAATTATTGGCCGAATAATAAAGATGTGTGGCTGAAAATTGCTGATAAGTTTAATTCATATTGTTTAAGGAATTTAAAATAAAGAAAAATATGGCTGTCTTCTTATTTTCATTCACTTTTGTATTATAAAATGCTATTTTTATTAACTTCTCTTCTATCTATATTGTCCTCTTTTTCTGTGATAAAATTTGTTGAACGCCGTTTAATTGTCATTTTAACAGTAACACAAAAAATATACGTAATGTCATTGAATGCCAAGTCAAACTATTTATTGTCAAAATATTTAATGTCAAAATATTCAGTGTCAAAATTTCATCTCACTTTAGCTCTACAAATTTACGTATAGCTCTATCCCTCTTGCACCGTGTTACTATCTTCATAAGAAATACCAATACAAAAACAAAAAATTATGTTGCTAATAAACTATTAGAAGGATTTTGTAACTTGAAAATCACCAATAAATTTATTAGCTTCATAAATATATTATGTGTCTAATAACTATTAGGGAGTTTATTAGGAACTGGAACTCTCGGCCCTTAAAATAAATGAGTTATTCAAGATGCGGCGTTTCAAACAAACACCCTGTATATGACGTCAATGTTAAAAACTAATAAACTTCATGTTATAGGAAAACCTACCTTGTGGTCCAACTCCTTGTGCACCAACACCATGTAAAGATGCCCCTAATGTTTCACGAGCCGACATTTATCGAGCCGAAGTTTCCCGAGCCGAAGTTTCCCGAGCCGATGTTTTCAAACCCAAAAGACCAGCATCATCCTGTCAAACATGTGCATCAAAAACAGGAACTGGAATATTAAAATCTTACGCAACAGGAGGAGCAGATACACCTTCAAGGAGTCAAATCCCTTCCACAACAGCAATTACATGCGGCCCAGAACCTTGCAAACCACGTCCATGTAAAGCAGAAGAGACTTATAAACCAGCACCTAAACCAAAAATTCCTGATGATGATTTAATAACTTGTGGACCTGATCCTTGTGCGGCAGAACCTTGTAAAGCAACTGATAGTCCTCCAAGACATAGAAGACAAATGGAATCTAGAAAACCAGATGAAATAATTACATGTGGACCTGATCCTTGCTCTGCAGAAGTTAGTAAATTTGGTGGAATGCCTCATTGGTTAAGAAATCCTGATATAGGATTAATAGATGAAAGGTATCTTCCCCCTAAACGAAATGATCTTATCATTACCTGTGGACCTATACCTTGTTCGGCAGAGAATAAACCAAACAATGCTTGGAGGGAACAGCTAGAATCGCCATCAATGAATCAATCACCCTGGCGTCGTGAAGAAAGTCGTGGAAGAACTAGTGAATCTCTTGGTGCAGATATAAACAGATATGATAGTCGTCGTGAACAAGTATCTCCATCAGCGATTCAACCACGACGACGTGAAGAAAGTCGTAGAGATTTGGAATCACCATCGATGAATCAATCAAGACGTCGTGATAGTAGTCGTCTTAAAACTGGTTTTGCTGAACCAGTTGCTGATGTTAATCAATATGATAGTCCTCCGAAGTTGTTTAGTATGGAGAAGGATGTTTTTGGTTCGGAATCTGCTGGTAGACAAGTGGAAGGAAGAGATGGTAATTGTGAAGTTGGTAAACCATGTGGACCTACACCGTGTAGTAAGGATGTTTGTGCTGGAGCTGCCAGAAGGATGAGACAAAAACAAACTTTTGTTAGAGCGCCACAGAAAGGACAAGGGGTAAGGATGATTTTTTTTTTACAAATAGATGCTTCGGTTTCGAGACCATTATTTTGTTTTACCAGGTCTACAAGTATGAAATGCGGATTTTTTTTTTTTAAATAAAACTCATTAAACTCAAAAGAACTTCCCCTTTCCCCGCAAACCATTCATCTAGCCATTCTTTCACATTTTCATATGAACAAAAGTGGTGCTCGGCAAGTGCGTGACCCATCGATGCGAACAAGTGGTAATCTGAAGGGGCCACTTGAGTGCATCCAATGTGTTGCAAACTGCTTTTGCCTTATGTGATGGAGCGTTATCGTGAAGAAAGATTACCTTGTGCTGTCTTCTTTCGTATTCTGGTCGTTTTATGAGCAGCGAATGGTTGAATTCGATCAGTTGTTGTTGGTAGCGTTGGGTATTAACTGTTTCACCAGGTTTTAACAATTCATAATAGACCACACCCTTTTGGTCCCACCAAGTACAGAGCATTGTCTTTTTTCCAAAGCGATTCGGTCTTGCAGTTGATGTTGATGGTGAGCCTGGGTTCACCCATGATTTTTTGCGTTTGGGATTTTCAAAATAAATCCATTTTTCATCGCCAGTAATGATACGATGCAAAAAACACTTTCTTTTGTATCGTGCGTGCAAAATTTCACAAGAGTTTTTGTGTTTTTTCATATGCCTCTCATTGAACGCATATTGAACCCATCTGCCGACTTTCTGGATCTTATCCATCTCTCGTAGGCGATTGGAAACAGCTTGTTGACTAACGCCTAACTGCTCTGCTAGTTGTTTTTGTGATTGACTATTGTCTTCCTGTAGCAATGTTTCCAATTTTGTATCTTCATATTTTTTTGGAGGTTTTCCATGTTCTTTGTCTGTAAGATCAAAGTCACCACTTTTGAAACGCCGAAGCCATCGTTCACACATATCTTGCGATGGAGCATATTCACCATAAGCTTCTCGAAGCAGTCGGTATGATTCAGCAGCAGTTTTTTTCAAATGAAAACAAAACAGTAGTACTGTCCGCGAATGCTCTTTATTTGGCACAAAATTTGACATTTTTAACACAGTAAAACAAAACTATATGATCACTTTTCAAATTATAACCTATACGCATTTGACACTTAATGATAACTTAACAAAACGCCATATGTGTTGAAACTTTGAAATATACACTCTCTTTGCGCGGCAAGTTTGAAAAAAATCCACATTTCATACTTGTAGACCTGGTATATTATATATTACTATTGCTGAGAATGCAGTCTACAAATATTTTGGAAAATAAGGGACCGAATGTCATCCATAAATAGCAGTTCATACGGGGGTCATTTTTACCGACCGCCAACATATACAGGGTGTTATGTAAATGTCCGGAACAATTTAAAAGACAGCATGGTGACGTAGAATGCAATCGATTTTTCCTTTGACAATTTTCTCTAAAATGTGAATTTCGTCCAAAAATAAACAAATAAAACGATGTCCCAAATTTTGAAAACCACTGACTTTTTTTTATTTTTCATATTAATCCAAAAGTTGCAGTGTAGTTGCCATAGAGAAAAAAATATTTTAATTGTAGTTCAATATTAAAATATCAAAGTACGTGTTTGTTTCTCATATATATAAGGTTTTCACTATTTTTAGCATAATGTCTGTCGGTCTGTCTGTCTATCTGTCTGTCTGTCTCTCTCTCTGTCTGTTTGTCTGTCTGTCTGTCCGTCTGTCTCTCTGCGTACACGGGCAGAGCAAATTTGGCTTATAGGATTTTTATGAAACTTCATATTTAAACTTTTTGCAGCAATGTCACGAATTGGTGAACTTTTGGTAAAAATCGGTTGACTAGAAATGGGAGTTTACTCGTGTCGATTTTAAGATTTTTGCGAATATTTAACAACAGAAAAATATTTCTTAAAAATTTATTTAACAAAAATTGCTATAAATGCAATAACTTTTATTTGAGATATTTTTGATAAAACGAAAAAAATTTGAAAAATTTATCGAAATTTTTTCTATTTTTTCATACTTATATGTAACGTTTCATGGTCATGATAAATAATATCTCTGTTAGTAAAATATTAGGCCAAGTTATTTCTACTCTGCTGCTAGATTGTATTTTATGCAAGTACTTGATGTGATGGCGGTCGGTCCTGTGGTGGCCACTGCTGATTTTTTTTACTGATCTCTCTATTAATGTTCTATTTCCATTTTTGTTCGATTGTGAAATATGTGAATTCAGTTTTGGCCAATGAGGACCAATATTTTTATTAATAATATACTTTCATAGTTAAGCACGTTTGTTTTAATATAACACACTATATCCAGTTTCACGTCCGAGTAAAATCAAATCAAACGAACGCTAAGTTAAGGCCACCGGCCTAAATTCACACTAACAACTCGCGGCTATTGCCTTTTCTAGTTCATTTTTATTACTTGCGTAGATAAATGCATTAGAAATCGTATGTGGCAACACTGTACCGGGACACAAACGTGTAGTGTCCACATCATTGTTTTCTAGATCTAAATTTTTAAAATCTTACACTTATACAGTGAATTTATTCTTTTATGCAACATGTACTATGTTATTACCATGGATACAGTTTTTACAGCAATATAAATAGTGTTCATTTTCATTTGCAACATAGAAAAAAACATATTTACTAGCAAAATCAAAATATTTTATTGAAAATACAAATTAAAAAAATAATAATAATAATAAATAACTAATAAAAACTTATAAGAAATGTTCAAAAGTTTCTCCGTTTACTTGCATACAAAATGTTAAGCGATCATAAAAATGATTCAAAACATTCAGCAATTGCTCTTGAGGTATATTGTTGGATGCTTAAACAATTATGTCTTGCAGTTCAGCAACATCCCTAAGTTCTCCATTGTATACTTTGGCCTTTAAATATCCCCAATAAAAAAAATCATTGGGTGCCAAATCCGGAGATCTTGCTGGCCAGTTCATCGACCCTCCTCTTCCAATCCAGCTTTTTGGGAAAGTTCTATGTAAATATTCTTTAACTATTCTAGAATAATGGACTTGTGCGCCATCATGTTGAAACCATACTTGTCCATTAATATTCAGGTTTCGCAACGCAGGTAATATTTGGTTTTGCAAAAGGGCTAGATATTTTGCGGCATTAAGTTTACCGTCAATAAAAAAAGGCCCTATAATATTATTTCCTATTATCCCTGCCCAAACATTTATTTTTGCGGATTTTGAGTTCGGTAGGAATGAAACAAATGTAAATTTTCTCGACTCCAGTACCTAAAATTTTGTCTGTGCACCATTTAGAGTAAACGTTGCTTCGTTTGTAAATAAAATTCTTTGAAGCATTGTTGCGTCGGAATTAATTTTTTCAAACAATTCAAAACAAAAATCCATACGTACTGCTGCGTCCCTTTCTAACAATTCTTGATGATTTTGAAATTTGTATGATCGAAACTTTTCTTTTTTTAAGAAGTAAAAATCAAATCCAATACTGACACCAACGGTTTGTGCAATTGATCTTAAAGTATTTTGATTGTTTTCTCCCACTTGTAATAATATTTCCAACTGCTTCTCTTCTGTAAGCACGTGGGATGTTGTTCTTTTTTTATTATGTTTTGACTTAATACATCCTTCGCGATGAAATTTATTAACTAGTCTTGAAATTGTAGAGGGATTTGGTATTGGCCGATCTGAATAAGTTGCACTAAATACAGCAAAAACTTCTCTTAAAATCATTTGGGAATTATACCAAGTTACCATTATTATTTTTTCTTCATCTGTATATACATGTTGATTAATTTTTAAATAAGCAATGAGCGAAATTATACACACTAATTGTCTATGTTGCAAATGAAAATGAACACGATTTATATTGCTGTCAAAAACTGTATCCATGGTAATGACATAGTACATGTTGCATAAAAGAATAAATTCACTGTATAAATAATCTTTGAATTAGAAATAATAAAAATAAATATACGCTGATATATTTAGCTAGTTTAATACAATTTTAAAGTATAAATAAGATATTAAATACAGTTTTCCTTATTAAATTTGTTTAGGAGGACACTGTCTCAGCCCCACCCTGTCTCAGCCGCCACTGATTCTGTGGTGGCTACAGCTGATTTTCTTATTTAACTTTTCACTTATTTACTTTTATCGTGTGTTTAGATGGATGTTACGGAGTTCCAAATGCCGGCCAATGAATCCTGGGGAGACAATACACGCGGTAAACTGAATATGCGGGAAATGTACAAGACCCAGCGGGGAGAATATGATATGAGAACTCCTTCAGGACAAACTGTACCGATGATTATTGAGAATAAGTTATTTGAAAAAGAAGTCGATGGCAAGTAAGTAATAATTTTTGATCCATAATGCCTATTCGATTCAAACAGGATATTTGAATCAACCAATTTAACTTTTTCCCTTCCTGCGTCGTGCGATATTTAGCGCTGCATCGCGATTTTTTTATTGGATGATTCAAATAACTTGTTTTTGGTGTAATCAAATTCTTATTTGTGTCTTTTTAAAGGTATGCACAAATGAACAAACAAACGGATCAAAGAACATGTGGAACAAGACCATGTTCTCCTCCACCTAAGTCTCAAGCATGCAGTGCAACGAATGATGATTTTATTGAACCAATGTCAGGTAAGTCTACTGAACCGTAACCTGATATCTAGCAACCGGAAATCAAATTACCCTGAGGATCATACTATATATATATATTGGTTCCTTACATAGTCTAAGAGCTAGCAACGTCACAAAAAAGTTTATTTTAGGTCGGCTGGTTTTTCGATATTTCTCTTTCTTATTGAAGTTAGGTAGGGATGCGGTACGTCTGGCACCTGGGAGCGGTTGCGTTTATCTGTGCGCATCTCGCCAGTACAGGTAAAAAGTGGATATTTTGAAATCATTTTAAGACATTTTTTTTTTTTATATAATTTTCTATGTGTTTTTAGAATTATAAATTTATAGTTGCCAGACAGTTTCGTTGTTGCTAACATTGCGCCAGATCTAATTTAAGTATTTAAAAAATAATATTTTTCAAACCATTTTAGTATAGCTGTAATTTTAAAGGATATAGTTCTGTAATCAAAGAATACAATATTAATTTGCCAGACGGAAATTCCGTTGTTTAACTAGGAACCAGACCCATTGAAGTCCCGGGGATAATAGGTGAGTTAGAAGAGATAACAGTAAAACAATCACAGCTGCTATTTTTTAAGTTGGCGTCGACCACATAAGTGTTTATGTTTGCTTGTTTTTATAAAATAAAATAAAGCAGAATTTTATCGTGATGAGTGAGGAAAAAGAAAAATGTGTTTTTTGTTCAGACAAAAGTGGTAAAATAATAATAATTTAATTAAATTTTTAAATTTTTTTTTTTTTTTAATTTTTTTACAGATACTCAGGTCCTAGAAAATGACGATACATCTGAATACAATAATAATAATGATATAAGGAGTGATAACGATGATAGCAGTGACGATGATACTGACATTTTATTGTGACAGTATTATTCAATAAAAATACTGAATTACATTTTATGTTTCATTTCCTATTTTATCAGTTGTTCTCATCTCATTTTATTTTAATTATTATTCTGCTCTATTTTTTTATGAAATTTTAACCTATATAACCTGTCTCTCTCTAACGCCCTCTGTTACAGCTATCTCTCTCACGTAACCAACGAATAAGCTGCCACACTCTTCTAACTTACCTATTATCCCCGGGACTTAAATTGGTCTGGTTCCTAGTTAAACAACGGAATTTCCGTCTGGCAAATTAATATTGTATTCTTCGATTACAGAACTATATCATATTAAAATTACAGCTATACTAAAATGGTTTGAAAATTATAATTTTTTACTTACTTAAATTAGATCTGGCGCAATGTTAGCAACAACGAAACTGTCTGGCAACTATAAATTTATAATGCTAAAAAGACATAGAAAATTATATATATATAAAAAAAAATGTCTTAAAATGATTTCAAAATATCCACTTTTTACCTGTACAGGCGAGATGCGCACAGGTAAACGCAACCGCTCCCAGGTGCCAGACGTACCGCATCCCTACCTAACTTCAATAAGAAAGGGAAATATCGAAAAACCAGCCGACCTAAAATTCTTTCTCGAAAACGTTGCTAGCTCTCGGACTAACAAGTCCTCAAGAGGAGCAAAGGGCTTCTACAAAACATCGCCAACTTGTCCGGTTCTGGGCTAAGGTTTTAATTTCGCCCCAGGTCTTTCCCATATCTTTAATTTCTGAATTTGGAGGATCATACTATACGGCAGTGGTTCCCAAACTTATTTTGTCGTGGAACTCCAATGCGCTGTTCAAAAAATTACGGAACCCTTTTATTGGAATTTTTTTATGCAACTTTAAATACAAAAAAAAAAATATTACATTGCTGTAAACTTTTTCCTTTTATCAATACGAGTTTATAATTTAGTAGTCATTTTCATTGTCTTCCTAAAAACTAGAACATTAAAATTAAAAGAAAAAAAATCAGCTGTAGCCACCACAGGACCGACCGCCATCATAAAGTACTTATATAAATTACATTCTAGCAGCAGAGTAGAAATAACTTGGCCTAATATTTTCTAACAGAGATATTATTTATCATGACCATGGAAACGTTACATATAAACATGAAAAAATTGAGAAATTTTACAGAAATTATTCAAAATTTTTCGTTTTATCAAAAAACGTAACAAATAAAAGTTAGTAGTTATTGCTTTTATAGCAACTTTTGTTCAATAAATTTTTTCGAAATATTTTTGTGTTGTGAAATATTCACAAAAAACTTAAAATTGACACGAGTAAACTCCCATTTTTAGTTAACCGATTTTTACCAAAAGTTGATCAACTCGTGCCATTGATGGCAGAAGCTTAAATATGAAGTTTCATAAAAATCCTTTCAGCCGAATTTGCTCTGCACGTGAACACAGACAGACAGACAGACAGACAGACGGACGGACAGACAGACAGACGGACAGACAGACAGACAGACGGACAGACAGACAGACAGACAGACAGGCGGACAGACAGATACAGACAGACAGACAGACAGACAGACAAACGGACAGACAGACAGACGGATGGACAGACAGACAGACAGACAGACAGACAGACAGACAGACAGACGGACGGACAGACAGACCGACAGACATCAGGCCAAAAATAGTCAAAACGTTATGTAGGGACCTCAATTCGTGGAGATCCATTGAAATCTCGAAATGTCAAAATCGTTATGATCACAATACCTCCCTTATACATGTTGGCGGTCGGTAAAAATCATGAATTCATATTTTTCATATAAAATTAATTCATTCTTTTGCTTTTTGATATCTAATATCCTTTCAAAATTTGGTATAATATTGGATAATCAAATTCGCAGATTTGGTGCAGCATTTAGTTTACTGCGATATTTCGATTTTGTTATCAGCGTATTTTAAAAATCCAAATTGACACATGTACGTAGTTGCAAACGGTAACAAAAACCAAATAGCCCTTTTTGATAAATGAGGATATTGGTCATATAAATCAGACCAGTAAGTTGTTTTGTCTGTGTATCTGTCTTACATTTATTTTTAAATTTTTAACTAAATCTTAAATCATTTTTTTTAATACCCATTTGTATGAAACAAGAGTGATGTAAATAGCACCATGTCCCGCGGAACCCCTGAATTTTATCGCGGAACCCTGGGGTTCCGTGGAACACACTTTGGGAAACGCTGCTATCAGTGGCGGTCGGTGAAACATGTTTGGGTGTGCAATTACTATGATCGGACAAGCTCGTACTATATCGCTCAACAGCTGTATAGCAACGACAAAGCACGAGCGTGTGTATTCCTTGTAATTGCACACCCAAAAATGGTTCACCGACCGCCACTGGCTGCTATACGGGACCCTTAACTAGACCTGGACACAGGAAAGATTGGCAGATTGAGAGCTTTCTCGATTCGGTGAGAGGTGCTGCTTAGCCGTTGTTGGTAGAGCTATTTACCTGATTAATTCCGATGACGAACGAGAGCCTAGCTTGCTAACAAGACGATAACTACCGGCATCTCGAAGGTTCGAGTTTCCCTTTCACCGTGGCAGTTAAGGGACTATTACCGGTTAGAAAGGCAAAAAATGACCTATAATTAAATATTTTTTTTTCTCGTTTCCTTTATTATAGAACGTTGTGCAACTTTTTTTATTTTATTAATATTATATTCAAGATTATAAATTTTTTTTTTTTTTTTTTCAATACATAGATAATTATATAGATGGCGCCAAAGTTCGGTAACAAAAAATTATGATGCTCCATGGCCCGGGGTTAATCTCGAAATTGACAAGACTGAAACAAAAAATTCAAAAATAATTTTAAAGATGAAGGTGTCTTACATCGTAATTTACCACCTATTATAAAAAATTGATGTGAAGTGTGAATATTCACACATTTCAGGGTTTCGCAGGTATATAATAAGTGAAGGCGGTATGCTGAATGTGTAGGACAAATTTTACTTTGTAGTAATCACGGCAAAATGAACGATATTTTTAAAATAATTTATCGTCTGTTAATCATATAATAAGACTGGTTATTAAATTTACGCTCTTAAAAATTAAATACAACATTTGTCAAAATATAACTAGAATTTTGACAAAATAATTTCAACATAATAAAAATGCAAAAAAAAAAACAGAAAAAATAAAATTCACTCCGTACTCGAATTCGAAACCCTTCGTTCCAACGCATTTTAGCTTAACAACACCAGTGCTCTAACCCATTACACTATCGCACGCCTTGCATGTGATTGTCTTACATTAGTATAACTTTTGTACTTTGTGAATAAAAAACCACAAAAAATGCGTTATTTTCCGAAAACATAATCTGATCAAAAATTCCTGTTGTACTATTTCGGTTCACACCAATATACATTACTTAGAATTTTTTTAGATTTTTAGTTTAAACCATCTGGGCTACAGGGTGTGGGACAAAATTTTTTTTGCACAATTTTGGCAAAAATCGCATCAAAATAATTTATTTTGCAAAAATAAAAATTTGATCGTTAATCCACGTACTAAGGGCTTTCATTTGATACCCTACTCAAAATTTAAAAAAAATATTTTTGTTTTCGATGAGCACATATTTGTTTATATTTTTAGGGGGGTATGTTTTTTAGATGTTTTAGTATTTTTCCTATGTGCGGATCAAAGAGTTTTATAAGCATGCCAAATTTCAACTCTCTAGGTTTAGACGTTTGGCTACAATTTTTACCGAACAGACAGACAGACAGACAGACAGACGACAAAATGACAGTATAAGGGTTTTTTGGTCATACCTACAAAACCCTAAAAAAGGGTGTAAAAACAAAATGGCGGATAGGTGAAATTTTTTTTCTAAAAATCATGTTTTTTCCCCCTTTTACCCTTATCAATTTTTTTTTTTCAAATTTTTTTGCAATTTTCTGGTAAATTACGGTAGAGGACATCAAAATGAACAAAATTCACTTAAATTTAAAAATATCCGTTGTGTAGTTATGGAAAATAAGTCTGGGCCGATTGAAAAAACACCATTTCGAGAAAATCACTTTTAAAGTTTTTTTTAATATTTGTATTGTAATATTTAAAAAAAAAATAAGTTTCAGCACTTACAATTGGTTAATCAGCAATCCCTGGTCCATATAAAAGTACTCCCGAATCAATCATTTGTTGCTGTTTCTCTTGCTGAGCAGTTTGCTTTGCCAAGCGAGCTTCCTTCGACGCCGCTGTACTCGCTTAATTGGCCATCTCAATGCGTTCCTCATCTTTTTTTTTAACATAATCATACGCATTACCTCCAACATTTTCAAGAGGGACGTTCTACCTTCATTAAATATTGCTAATGAAATATTAGCAGCCAACTCAGTAACTTCTCTTCCCACAAACGTATGTTTGGGAACGATAGCCCAAAGTGTTTTGTTGTAACACTCATTATTATTTTGGGTATTCTTTCCCAAACATCGTTTCAGCAACTCTTCATCTGTTAGTTTTTCAAAAATCGGTTTAATATATTCTTGGACCTCCGCATTTAAGGCTGGTTTATGTGTGTATGGAACGCCATGGTGTATGGAAAATTGCCACCAATTTCTTATTTTTTTGAATTTCGTTATAAAAATTTAGGATATGATTTCTGAAGGTATAAGGAATCAAAAAATGTAAAAAAAAAACGATTTTTTGAAAATTATAACCGGTAATAGTCCCTTAAGTGTCTCATTGAGGTCTTTCGGTGCTGTCGCCCGCCTACTTCATCCGGTTAGTTGCTCGCGGTTTTTATTGCCGACGTACATAATAATCTTAGAGGGACAGGTGACTCCTAGCTTAACTAGATTGAGCAACAATAGGTCTATGATGCCCTTAGATGTTTTCCTTCGTGTGCTACAACTGTTGCTGTTGTTTTTTCAACTGTTGCTACTTCGATAAATGAACAGTAAGTAAAATACTGCGATCTGTAAGTCAATCATTCGCTGAACACCTATTGAAACAATTATTTCTTGCATAAAATATGCTAAATTTAAAGAAAATGTTTGTATTTTAGCAAGTCAGCAGTTGAAAATCAGGTCAATAGAATCTCGTGGAAGATTTACCAGTGGTGAAGATACCTGCCAAAGTAATGTCAGTGGCATGGACCGATATGTTGGAGAGAAACCCTACGTTGAACTGTTGGGGTATCCAATAAGATCATCGCAGATAGGAAGGGTGAGTATGCATTTAAATGTAGTTAGAAATTTAAATGGCATTACTAATTCTGTTAAAAAACAAATGAAAAATATGTTGAGGCCGAGAAAAAACACATCTACATCTGTAACTGTGTAGGGCCTCCTTATAATATGATTGAAAAAGTCTCGTTTGGCTAATTTATTTTTAAATATTTCATTATATTTCATGGTACTTACTTTGAAGTTCTTCCACATAGTTTGTTTCCAAACTCGCGAGCGGGTCAAGCCTTAAAACCACTGGGTTCGCCAGCTGGCTGCTATGACTAAAAAATAAAGGTGTTTTAAATGAAAGTGCATTTTATCTAACCAACTTTTAATGCTACACTTAACTTATAATTAAGGACGTGTGCAATAATCGTATGTGAGACACATCAAACATCACAAATACCTTACACCTCACAAGAAAGTCTCTTAACCACCTTACAACTCTCACAGAGTTTAAGCCCGATAAGTATCTTTAAATTAAAAATCTGACTGACCACGATTCTTTTGCAAAGAATACAAATAAAAACAGTCACAAGAAAACAATTTGATTTTAGGGGCAGGAACATATTCAGAGGAGAGCTGTAAATACACCAATGATGGAGAGTCCAACAGGATTGATCAAGTCTCGACAGGAATTTGTGCTGGAGAGATTCACTGAAGTTGGGCCCGATGGTACGACCGTAGACAGCCGATTAACGAGAACGCAGCAGAATGAACAAGGTGTTTCTGATCAGATTGAAGTTATAAAATCTGAAAAGTAAGTAAATTGATGTTATTGAAGCACGTAATTTAAGATTAAATTAAAAAAATAAATTAAAATTTTGAATAATACAGACAATTTAATAAAAAACGTTAAGGGCATGTTTCTAAATTCAGCTAACAATTTAATGCTAACTTCTAGCGCGAGATGTTCGCTGTGATGCTAGATTAATGCGCTAAATACAAAATTTCAAAAATAAAGAAACGACTTGCTAGATTCTTGCTAGGTTTCAAGGAGGTTATGTAGTTGTTAGTAAAGCTGACATTTTATGTGATGAAACGACTTCTTCAATCATCATCAAGTTCAGAAGAAGAAAATGATGAAGAACACTGTACTAAAGATTTAGAACAATTAGAATTTTTATATAATCTGTCTAAAAAGACAAAAAGGGTGAAAATAATGAATTATGCGAAAAATGTAGTCCAAATTATTGTTAGAAATTGCCATATATACAAATTTGAGATAAACAGGGCGTGACAGCAGAAAACTATTACGTCAAATGTCAAATTGTGATGTTAACCTCTCTAGCTCTAGCAGCTAGCAGCATTATTAACCGCTAGATTCGTTGTCTAGCGCTAGTACCTAGCGGACATTTAGTGCTGTAATAAGAAACGGCCTGCTAGAATTTTACGCTGAATTAAGAAACGGTTTGATAGATTTGTGCTTTATGCGCTAGATCTAGCGCTGAATTAAGAAACATGCCCTAAGCGATTATTTTTCCATGTTACCTGCGAAAAGAAAAATATATCGAGGGGGGGGGGGGGTTATTTTTCACAACATCGGAATTTATACGTATTGAAAAGGCGCTCAATTTTGAAATGCTGTAATTATAATATTAGTTCTTTTCGAATTTTCAAGAGGGGATTTATCCCCTAATCCCCCCCTCGCGTACGCCACTGCTGGGCCCCAAACTCTGATTCATTTCCAAATTACTGGAATATCTTAAATTTGACTCATTTTCAAATCACTGGACTTCGATTAAAGGCGGCACCAAATATTCGGTATTTGGCGAAAAACATTATCAAGGGTATGTTTATTACATTAAATGCATTTTGTACGCATTCAATCAGTTCGTCGAATGTATCCGGTGAAGCTGTATGTTTTAAGGATTATACAGAATTGAAAAAGCCAAGGTCCAATATATTAAAAGCGGAACTATTTGGCGGTTGTGATTTAAGTCGATTTGGAACTTCTTTCTTGCAATTCAACACAATTTTGATCAAAATTCGCCATTTTGTTAGAACACCGGGTGTCACTTTAATTTGTCTAAAATACTCGTTTTTTTTCTGTGAATTACTTTTGACATATGCAAAACTAGTTGCTTGCCTTATGTTTATAAGTTGCCTAGCAACCACTTATTTAGAATTAGAAACAAAAAAAAGATCAAGATAAAACAGTGAATTTCTTTTATCCTGCAATATAGGTATTATCGTTACTATGGTAATTGAAATCTGACAGCAATGTAAAATTGCGTTTCTTTTAATTATTCTTAGCCAAAATAATTGGTCGTTACTAAGGAAACTATGCATGATAATAATTTCAATGTTGCAGTATAAAAGAAATTCACTGTATTACTTTAGTTAATCCCACATTTTTATTTGCCCGACCTTAATATATAAGGGGCAAGTATGGTAATCGCGAAAATTTTCGATGTCGAGATCTTGACTGATGACCACGTTTCATGGTCCAGGGAATCCAAAAAACCTATTTTCGAAGTGCCGTCCGTATGTGTGTGTGTCTGTCTGTCTGTGTGTGTGTCTGCCTATGTGTGTGTCAGTGTGTGTGTGTCAGTGTGTGTGTGTGTGTGTGTGTCAGTGTGTGTCAGTGTGTGTGTGTGTCAGTGTGTGTGTGTATGTGTGTGTGTCAGTGTGTGTGTGTGTCTGTGTGTATGTATACACGATACTCAAAAACGGTTAAACTTAAAGAGTTCGTTTTGGTACTAAAAAATTCTCCTAATATTTGGGAAGAACCCTGTTGTTTTTTATTACAATCCGAAACCGGAAACGGAAGTTATTAAACTTTAAAATTTAAAAAAAATCGTAACTAGTAAACCAAGCTTTGGACAAAAATTTGTATACGACATAATTTGATGTATTTTTGAAGATTTACCTAAATCTTCTTTTAAATATCTTTTTTTAAATTTATTTTTTTTTTATGTACTTTTTTTATTATTATTATTATTTTTTTTTATGAGAGGGCAAGTCTAGCGAAGGTCGCCCTTCGCCACTGGTTTTAAGTAATGTATACCATATTTTCGGACGAAGGGAGTACTATTTAAATTTTCATTTCAGAATGTATTCCTCAATATTGTGGTAGTCTAAAAGATTATCTTTCTATTCACCATTTTAACAATTTTAAAAACTTTTCGATATTTTATATTTTCAGTTTCTGTGCTGGAATTCAACCTCAACCTCATATGCTCGGTAAAAGAGAGCCTCCATTGCAACCGCTGTTCGGACCGCGATTAGAACGTGGTCCATACGGGGGATCTGTCACTGGGAGAAATTCCTTGACAACCAAGGGTCAGCAGGCAAGGTGCTCCACACTGTCGAACGTGACACAAACCGAGCAAAGGTTCAAGAGGTTGTCCGATACACCAAATGCTGGATCACAAGTTATGCAGTCAGGTCTTTCTTGTATACCATCGTGTGAACATAGAGAATATTTGGAGGTAAGTTATAAAGTTTTTAAAGTTTACTGTTTAAAAAAAAAGATAATGCCCCGTAATGGCTCGCCATTTATTGTTAGAAATAACTATGTCTAAATGAAATACAACATGTATATCATTTATTGCTTTTGCGATTCTGGTTGGATGTTTATCTTTCAGAACGAATAATGTACTCTTGCGTTGAACTATTAGCTACCTGATTTTTTTTTTGTCACTTGTTCTCCTCAGACAAAGTTCACTAACCTATTAGGGGGCCCAATGAAAATTCTTGGGTGGTGGGAAATATGAAGTTATAGTGTTTCCAAAATGAAATGGCTACCGTTACTTATTTATTTCAATAATGGCTGACAGTATAACCATTACACCTACTGAGGTTATGTTCTGTTAATAGTAGTTGACAGGACCGTAATAATTATTTAAAATAAACATGTTTCCTTATATGCTATTTAGAATGAACTGTATATACTCACATGACATTCCTTCACATTTTTATCAGGCTAAGGACTGGCTATATTTGAATTATAAATATAGGCATGTTTAAAAATCGTTTTGTTTTAAAGTCTTTATAGTCTATATTAAATACTTCAAATCTGCACAAACAAAAATCATTCTTATTTTGAACTTGTGAATTTATAGTTATTTAAAATTATTAAAATATTAATCATTATCACTATTATCATTATTTATATGACTATTAGAGTTTGTGTCACTAGCACTGTCATTTAAATTAATAATTATTGCAGATTTATTTGGTGGATTTATAAAAAAAAATTGTTTCAATTGTTTTTACATGCTCTACACATTTTTTCCACAAATCACTACTTATTGCACTTGTTTCGAAAAATAACATTTTTCTTTAGTAGCCACTTCCACATTTTCGCATTCAACGTCAACGTCCACATTTTCGCACTCCAAATCACCTTGCACAGATTCACTATTTTCACTACAGAAATTAGGAATTTCTTCAAAATCAAATGGTCGCTAAAGAGCCATGTTGTTAATGTATGCACGCTATGAACGTTGAAAATTAACTAACAAACAAGTATAACAACCCCTAAAATTTAGAAACAATACGATTATAAATTTGGAAAATATCCTTAATGGTTTTTAAGAAACTTCAATTGAACAACTGTTACATCTATTCAATTTAAATTTTAAATTCCCTTAATACCTTCTATATTCTTTTTACAGCAACAAATCCTAGGATTACTGCCATAAACCCATTACCACCATTGCCACCATTTATTTACAAAATAATAAACAACATAAATCGTACATAAATTTATTATTTTCTAAATAAATGGTTGTTATTTTGTAATGGTTAAAATTAGAGTATGATATTTTGATATCCTTGTAAAGTTGATTTAGGGCCGGTTTCTGGAACATTTTTTTATTGACACGATGTCGCCTCAATAGTTATCGATAAATAAACCTTATCGAGTCGATAAGGTCTTTTTGACGGTTTCTCGATACTCATCTGACATGTTTATTGTATCCAATAAACAATCAAATAAACTATTGTAGCGATATGTATGCATTTCAATTCACACAGCCAAAATATTTACAAAATCTCTTGTCATTTATGTGATCAATTGTTCACAAAGTTAACAATAGTCAATGTCGGTGTCAAAAAAATATATTTTTAACAATTAGTTTAAAAATAGATTGTTAAAAAATGTGTAAAAATTTCACATGAAAAATTTGCAAAAGACATATTTTTTTTTATTTTCAAAATTTCCTCATTATTTTCCGGCATATGAAATAAACTGCGGTCTCAACAGAGCAATTCGATGTATTACTTTTTTAACAATTTTGCAAACTGTACTTTTATATACATGCACATCATCACCAACTAGCATTTGAAAAGTCCCTGTTTGCAGAAATCTCAAAGCAATTAAAATTTGAAGCTGTGCCGAAATAGATTTACTTCTTTGGGTCATGGGTTCTAAATCATCTCCAATTAGACGGCATAATTGCATGCATTTTTATTTCCTTAACCGGTATTGTTGAATAAATTCTAATTCGCTATAAATGCGGAATGGGTCACTTTTATCTCTCACAGTTCTCCGATGTAATAAACATACTGCAATTACAACATCCTCATCAAATTCATCAGAACTTGAATTGTCCATTTTACTTCTATTACAGTATAAGAATATCTTAATATATATGATTTTAAGAAGCAATTACTATTATATCTTATTTTATTTATTTAGTATTTATTTAGTACTAATGGGGAGACACAACAGGACAAACCCACAATGTGCTCACAACTTAATAATTAATAAAAAATATAAATTAAATATAAATTATGTTGATACAACTGTAAAATATGCAATAGTACAATTCACTTAGATTGACGCAAGGTAAGGAAAGACGCACTAAATTCATGTTTTTATTAATTTTTTTTTTAAAATAATTATAAATTCTCTCCTAACCCTGCGGCAATAGAGTTGAGAATTGTCTTCTTGAATGCTTTGAGTGACATATTAAAAATATCAGTGTTTAAGTTTTTCATATTATTTATACGGTAAAGTGGAGAATTTTGACAGCATTGAGTACGAGCTATAGGGTTCCAGAAAAGATTATTGTTGCGGGTATTGTATGTCGATATGTGGATATTAATTTCAAATAGTAATTCAGGAGAATCAATTTTACTGTTTAATAATTTATATAGAATTACATAATCATTTATTTTGCGTCTAGTAGTAAGGGGTGTTAAATTAAAATGTACACAAGCATCATTATATGTTTTAAATCGAAATTTGAATTTATAAGATAAATATTTCAAATATTTATTTTGAATCGCTTCGATGCGGTTAATGTGCACATTGTAGCCAGGGTTCCATACAGATGAAGCAAAGTTTAATCTACTATGGACGTACGCGTAATACAGAGCATTTAATGAAGTTAAATTATAAAAATTCTTTGTCGTGCGTATTATAAATCCTAACATTTTTAGCGATTTATTGCAAAGTTTATCAATGTGGTTGTTGAATAGCAGTTTAGAGTCAAATATTACACCAAGGTCTCTAATATTGGTAACGATCTTAAGAGAAACATTATCTATGGTGTAAATATAATTAAAGTTATTCCTGTTATGTGTAAATGTAATGTATTGACATTTCTCACTACTTAAATGTAAGTGATTTTTGATGCAATAGTCGCTTAATCTGTCGAGATCTTTTTGAAGTAATAAACAGTCTTCAATAGAATTAATGATACGAAATAATTTTAGGTCATCAGCAAATAGTAAAAATTCTGAAAATTCAAAACATTTTGAAATATCATTTATATAAAATAAGAATAACAAAGGCCCTAATTTCGAACCCTGGGCCACCCCTGAATTTACCTCCTCATATTTTGACAGATAACCATGAACATAAACAGCCAACAGTCTTTTGGTTAAATAATTTTCAAGCCACCGTAACAAATCACCATGAATACCTAAATTTGCAAGTTTATTTATTAAGACAGAATGATTTAGTTTATCAAAGACTTTACGAAAGTCTGTATACACGGTATCAACTTGTTTGCCTTTATCAAGTGCGTTATGTAAATAGTTGCTAAATATGAGAAGGTTTGTTTCGACAGATCGACCCGCAACAAATCCGTGCTGGTTTGTTAGTAAATTGTTTTTAAATGTATTGTATAAAACGTCGTACACCAGGGACTCAAAAACTTTTGAAAATATATTTAAAATAGATATCGGCCTATAGTTTGTAACCAATGTTCTGTCACCAGATTTAAAAATTGGAATTATATGGGCTTGTTTCCACACTGACGGAAAAATTCCTTCGGACAAAGATTTATTAAAGATAATCTGTAAAGGAAGCGCAAGAGTACTTGAACACATCTTTATGAAAAGTGGTGAAATTCCATCAGGCCCTGCCCCTTTATTGACATTAATTTTATTGATTGATTCCAAAACAGCATCGACACTAAAAACAATTTTACCTACAGTGAACGTATAATTTGTGGAATTATTTTGATTAAAATCCGTTAGAGAATTAGTTTCATAAACTGATAAAAAATGCGATAGAAAACTGTTACAGACTTCCTCAGCAGTTCCAAATGTTTTATTGTTATATTTGATATTTAAAGGTATTTTAGTGTTCCTTTGTTTGTTCCGCACAAAATTCCAAATTTTCTTGGGCTCTGTTATAATACAGTCTTGAATTTCGTTAACGTAATCTTTGTAATCATTTTCAATATGAAATTTAGATCTACCTCGCAATAAAGAGAATGTCAAATAATCTTGCGTATTATTATATTTTTTCCACTTTTTATGGTATTTGTTTTTTTCCTGAACAATTTTAATTGTTGAGTGTTTAAACCAAATTGGATAATTATTTTTGTATTTTCTTAGTTTAGGTATATACAATTCAATCAAATTGTTCAGGAAACTGTACAAGTACGTTACATTATCATTAGCGTTTGAAGGTGCGAAAATCGTGACCCAATCGTGGCTATGTAGTTCATTATTAATTTTGTCATACTGACCACGTTTAAAATTATATATTTTTTTAGGTTTATTACTGATAGTACAATATGTTTCAAAATTTAGATGAACAATAACAGATATATGATAAATATCTTCTTTGATGAGCGGACTGTCGCAAGTAATCTTGTAATAAAAATATATCTTTTTCAAAAATATATTGCAATTGCAAAATAACCTAATCTGTCATATGTCAGAACTGACATTAGATGACAATTCTCATATTTATCGATACGATAAAGGGTGCTCATCGGCAATATAACGTATCAATAAGTTATTGGTTCGATATCTCATCGATAAATAGAAAAATACATTCCAGAAACTCAAATTCTGCTATTGCGTCGATAAGTTTGGGTATCCATTAATAATATGGATACTATATCGATACGATATCTACAACTGAATTTTTTGAGAAACCGGCCCTTAATGTACTTTCAAGAAAAAAATAATAAAGTAGCGATTCCCTATGCTAGATAAAAAGTTGAAACAATTTCCGCTGAAACTGGAAGTAATGCAGAATTTTTATTATAGTCTTTAAGTGGGCCCTTTTGTCTAGTTTAACTTTTCTTCTGAAGATTTTTTTTATCTCTTAAAATAAAGGAGTTATTTGAGGTGCGGCATTTCAAACAAACACCCTGTATATCAATAGCTATACTATCTATAAGATAATAACAAGATAGATAATAATAACAATTGAAATCACAACCAGGGTAGTTCTATAAAACTACCAACATGGTATTATAAAAAATATCTCTATTTAATAAATGTTAAAATGACATCTTTGCGACAATTTTCGTTAAGTGCTCTAAATTCTAGGAAGCATCTTAACATTATGTTGAGTTTTACTCTACCGGGTAATGATCATAACTAGACGTATCATAAAAATATTTTTTTTACAGGCAAAAATGTCCCAAATAGTTGATAGAAAACGTGCCCAAACTGCTGCATCAGCTCTTCGTCCAGATCGTCAGAGTCAACTGTTCAACGATAACCTTTTCTATGACGACGGTCGCGATGAACGCCAACGTCGTAGCCGAACAAGGGCACCCAGGGTGCAGTATCATATACCGTCGATGACTTCCCGAGAGGATACGCAGAGCCGTAGTAGATATATGTCGGAGCCACCACCTGTAGGGTATCCGAGCATGTCGAGGCAATCTAATCAGATGGATGGTCGACGTAGTTCGAAGATGAAATATTGTTACTGTGACGATGATAATCCAATACCGATGGATTGTAAATGTGATGATGGACATATTTGCTCTAGGGCGACCTTAAAAAGTAAGTATATACTCCTACAATAAAACCACGATTTAACGATCTAAGGTATCGGGTTCAAATGCCGTGTAGGCAGGGAATTTGCAAATAATTTTAATTGTCCTGGCTAATTGCCGGTACATGAACAGATCTATATACGGGTGAGGCAATACTTATGTTCATCTTGATATTTAATAAATTTCCTTAATAAAAATTGTTATAAAAATATTGTTCAAATAAAACTTATTCGGGGTAATGGGGGTCAGTCTATAGTGGTAGCAAACATTTTTTCATTTGTTTTGCAAGAGGCACGGCAGTTAATAACTATTTTTCAAATTACACTACATATATTATTTAACATAATATTATCCAACTATATTTTATTTACAATAAAACCATGGATAACTATCCGAGAATAAAAAATGCATTGTAAAAGCGAACGTTGGAAGATATACGCAGATACTTGTTTAATACATTTTGCGGGTTTTTATACGTCTGCACTATGGATTAATACAACCCGATCTAGCGTACGTAAATTAACAACATGTAAAGGTGCGTACTGACTTGAGCATTTGTATGCGCACGGATTTTCGTGCGGGTAAAAAAATTTGCACACACAACTTTCTAATTTGTGCGCCTAAAATCTCGCTCCGCGTATTTCAGTTATATCCACGCACATATTTATTTAAAGTAAGTAGTGTCAACGATGGCGGAAAGTAATGTTGTTGACTTAACAAGTGCAGCGTACATAGGTCGCATTAAGCAGACTCATCGGTGACTTATCGGTGAATTTGACTAAATGCACATTTTTTGGCAGCGTTGTCGAACGGCGTATATGAAAACTACAATATTTGAACAATGACAGATTGTAATGACAGTAAATTTTGAATAGAAGCTTTTACAGTAATTTTAAAAGTACATGTTCTTTATATACGTCTCCTCAATATCTAAGTAAACTGACTTAACACTCAATTCCATAATTTTTTACTTGCTTTGTGCTTGATTCTTTGTTACTACAGATATAACTGTCAAAATGTCCACCGGTGAGCAACTCTTCGTTAATGAAATATGGTTAATAAAATGGCGACCGGTGAGTAAGTACGGTAACTCACCGGTAGATCAACGTATGCATACAGGAAAAAATTTACCAACCGGTAACTCACTGGTGAGTCTGCTGAATGTGGCCATAGTATACTTAGTAAAAAAAAAAGAAAAACAAAACAAACGGTGGTGGATGACACAACTATATAGAAGCAGGGAAATATACAATAGTTCAAGTTTGCTAACAGAACTGCAAATGCAAGAGGTTAGTGGACAATTTCAAAATTTTGTTCGAATGTCAGCGGCAGATTTTGAACTACTCGTTAAAAAAGTTGGTCATAAAATTGGGAGAAAGACAAGATTTATAAGGGATGTCCCCGCGAAAGAACGATTAACCATAACCCTACGTTTTCAACTGGGGATTCGTTTACCAGCATGCAAAACCGTTTTACTCCATTCCATGTTGAATATTTACTGGTGTTTACTTAAATTTGCGCGCACAATTATATGACTGAATAAACCCGTACACACTGAGCGTACAAGTTCTTTGATCTTATCGGTGGGACCGACAAGCTACGGATAGCATTAGTGGCAGGATTACTGTACGCGCACACAAATTGTACCTCGTACTCACCTGAGCATTTTTACCTGGACATAATCCGTGCGCGTACAAATGCTCAAGTCAGTACGCACCTTTACAATAATGCATTTAGTCTTATCAATGGGTTACATAAATATTGTAGCGCTAGTGAAATGTTTGTAATGAATGATGTATGTACTTGTATGACTGTCCTCAGGAAATACGTTTTTATCCTGCGTGACAGATTAATGAAGTCTGTGAACAAGCTTGTTCACAACTGCATTTACCTGTGATAACACTTTTAATATGAAATGGTCAGTTGTTCATAGACAAATTTTGTCTGTCACCACATTATTTTACAATAATGTATTAAAACGATATTTCTTATAATGTAATAATTGTGTAGTATTATTGAGGACAATTTCAAACTTTACATGTTCTTTATTTTTGTTCATTTTTTTTTTTTGTATAGTTTTATTTGAATTTAGCATGTTGTTTTTTATTTAAATTGTATTTTGGACGTATAAATTAAGTTTTCAAAGAAAATGCTTTACATCAAATCTACAAGTCAATATTTATTTATTCAAATTCTTATTTTATACATTTTAATTTAATATGTCATTATTTTTGCAGAACAATATTATTTTGCAGGTTAATTTTGAAAAATTTACGTTAATAATCGATATTGTGGCAAGTGACATAGCAATAAGTGTGTGTGCCATACCTAAATGGTTTGAAAGAACAATATGTTTTTCTTATTTTATCAATTATTGGCTTTTAGTTTCATTTGTCAAAAAACGAAAAAAATTGCAATTAAGAATATAGATGTAATGGTTGTAATTTGGAGCAAAACAATACACCATTATGAATTCTAAAACAAAATATTAATAGTTACTTAGTTTTAATTCAATAAATACTTAAGATATTTCGATTATAATCTTTGAATCCTTATTTATGTATATGTTTATAAAAACATTATTCTATAATATAAAGTATCTGGACTGTATATGTTAGTATATATTTATCAAAAATATATATTTTTTTGCTCCAAAATTGAAAATATTCATAAACTTAAGGTAACAAAAGTAATGTCACATGTATTTCATATAAACCAGCCAAAAACTTCCAAAGGAAACCGCTGTCAGATGGCAGCACATGTATGTGACGTCACATTATTATGGTCTATTAAAAGTATGTTTAAGCTTCGATTTGTCCAATTTATTCTTTTTCAATAGTTTTTTAAAGTAAAGGGTGTTTTTTTTAGAGGTATAGAACTTTAAATTGCAATAAAACAACGATGGATTATTCGATTGACATGAATTTTTTTTTATTCGAAAGATAATCTTGTGGCATTACATTTTAAATATGATTTCTGGCATATGACCGCCACGGCTGGCTCGGATGTAGTCTAATCTGGACGTCCAATTTTCGATGACTTTTTCCAACATTTGTGGCCGTATATCGGCAATAACACGGCGAATGTTGTCTTCCAAATGGTCAAGCGTTTGTGGCTTATCCGCATAGACCAATGACTTTACATAGCCCCACAGAAAGTAGTCCAGCGGTGTTAAATCAAGTGTCCAAAACGTGAAATTAGGCGGTCACCAAACGTGTCTTTCAATAAATCGATTGTGGCACGAGCTGTGTGACATGTTGCGCCGTCTTGTTGGAACCACAGCTCCTGGACATCATGGCTGTTCAATTCAGGAATGAAAAAGTTAGTAATCATGGCTCTATACCGATCACCATTGACTGTAACGTTCTGGCCATCATCGTTTTTGAAGAAGTACGGTAGCTTCTTCTGTACGCACCGGACGGCGTCTCTGGGGATGCGAGTTATCAATAAGAGTAAACGTGGTGCGAAAACGTTCCATGGTTAATCGAATTAACTGCTCTGATGGACGATTTTGTCGACGATAAAATGGACGTAGTGCGCGATACGTATTCCGCACAGAACCATTATTTTCGAAATAAAATTGCACTATTTGCAAGCGTTGTTCAGGCGTGAGTCTATTCATGATGAATTGCCAAACCAAACTGAGAATAAATCACTTGACAGCTGTTAAATCGGTCGCCATCTTGAACAGTAATGCCAACTTAAAGTTCTATACCTCTAAAAAAAACACCCTTTAGAAGACAAATTACGTGAAAAATAGGAAATAACAATCGTATTGAAGAATAGGTTGGGGAACTGACTGACGTACTATGGAGCTGATTCATTTACTAAAACGATTCATTGAATATCGTTCAGTTCAATGAGCCGCATTGAACTGAACGATATTTACTGAGCCAGTTCTGCAAACTTAACCGAAATACCCATCTGGTGAAGATAAGAAGATTCTAATCTTCACCACTGATATTGCTTCTTTTTGATCAAACTAATTTATCATTACAGAAAATCCGCAAGTGTCTATAACATATACAGCCCAGGAGAGTCAGACGGGTCGAACTTTGGGTACATGTACGCGAGGGGGTAACTGTACCCAGATGAGAACTGCAAGATTACCAGCTAGGGGTAATCCGAATTTACCGGATACCGAATTGTTCCATGCAAAGACACCAAGATTTTCACAGAGTAGAGCAGGCTCCTCACCACCACCTTGTGGAAAAAATAATGTACAATTTAATGAAAGGGTGAGTATTAACCAAGTTGTGAATGTTGTGACATCTGTCAATCAAATGTCAAAATTATGAAGTAATCAGTGATGGGCGTTTACACGTAAACTTCAATTGTTTACGGTTACGTGTAAACTTACGTAAACAATTGGTAAACTTGTCAACAATGTAAACAATGTAAACTTTGTAAACTGTCAAATAATGAGGTTAGTTTTAGTTATTTAATACTAATAATACGAGTTACTGAACAAGTACATTCAATTCAAAACAATAAATTTATTAAAAAAATGGTGGGAAGAAACCGAAGGAATAGTTCTGAAGAACTAGGTTTTGTTTTAATTAAAGAAAATGAAAGAAAATATAGGGCGTTATGCAAAATTTGCAATGAATCTTTTCGTTATTAAAAAATATGGGCTGATTTTCTTAAAGGTGAAATTTAATGTATTTTGTTATTAAAAAATTAGACTGAACTTTTTAAAGAAAAAATATTATATTTTCATATAAATATATTCATATTCATATTTAGTATAATGATGCTAATTCGATTTTTATTAATATGTATATTGGCTTGTCCTAATTTTATATACTTACTTTTTCATTTAAAATCGTTTCATTAAAATTTTATTATTTATAAATATGTATTGAAAATGAGGTTCTGTAATTCAAAACAAGTGCGCATGTCTAAATCATTGTTTACATTGTTTACGTTGTTTACAACAGTTTTTGTGTTTACTTTACATCAATTGTTTACGCGTCAACAATGAGGTAACTTACATCATGTAACTTACGCGCCCATCAATGGAAGTAATTAAGGCCGCTCGCAAACACAGCCACAAATTCATATTCGAAATTGAAAATCGCCCGCTATCTCATTCGTGTATCTTGATGTTTCAAATGATCTTGCAGGAGAAATAATAATTCATTAAATGTTGTCAAGCTCATTCGAAAATACTTGAAGAATTTGTCTGTGTAATTTTAAATCTTCAAAGAGGGAGTAAAAGTGTCCATTTCTCTCGCGAGTACTTAATATTGGATGCTTTGCTACCGTCGTGGCAAATACGAGCTGCATAGGGCCACCTGTGGCAACTACTAATAACAGCCCGCTGTCTAAACCAGTGTTTCTCAACCTTTCCTGGCCTGGGACCCCCCGAAATTATGTAAATATTGTCTGCGGCCCCCCTATATTATGGTGTATCAAGATAATAGGAACACAAGTTTTTTCGAAAAGGCGACGTGTGAAATTTATCCACAAAATTGAATGGTAGTATTGAAATTTTTCGGAAAAAAACGGAAGTACAGGATATCAAGGACAATTTCGAATTTTTAAATGGGAACGTATGTCATATTGCATATCTTTGGATAGAGCTTTTCAACAACTTTTACTTAAACATTTTTTTAATATCTTTTACGGTTGACAAATAACTGTGATATTTTTAAATGACGATTATATTCCCTATAACGATTTGAAAGTAAAGTATTTTTATTTACAAGTGTTCAAAGTGCCTTCCATTTTAATTTAAACACATTCGAATCCTTACTTTTGAGTTATCCGTAGCTTGGAGAGCAATTGAAAAAATATATAATAAAAAATATTGCACTTTCAAGTCGTACCTACCTCAAAGTATAACCTGAAAGTACTTGAAGTACCTCCAACGCGAAGCATTGTCAGAGAAACCCATCAACCAACACATACAATTTATTTGACCTTTATATAGTCTACTTATAGTCTGTTTCTTTATCGGAACTAGATTTTCAAATATAGTAATTTTTATCAATTGAATAAAACTTTTGTCATCATTTTGTTTAGTAAAAGCCCATTTACTCATTATAAAGTTAGCTAGTGACAACTTTGAAATAGCCTGTAGTTTAAGTTAGTTGTCAAAATAAGTATATTTTGTATAAAAATAAATAGAATATTTATTTTATTTATGTTATGAAAGGTATATTTTTATGAATATAAATATAAGATACTCGTATTTATAAATATGAATAAAATTTATATCTTGCAAGATTGAGTGCATTTTTATTATATTTTCATGTTTCGATCTTGTATGACTTCGCGCCCCCCCAACGAAGCTTTCACGGCCCCCCGGTTGAGAAACGCTGGTCTAAACAATACTTGTTAATCAAATTTTGTAAATAACTGAAATTACTTTGACCTATAGCTATATATTGGTTTTCTTTTATGATTTTATCTCTTTCTGCGTCTCCTTCTATTTTTACTGGTTTCACATTTTGTTTCCTATTACGTCCTGAATTATTGATTATTAATATTGATATGGTTGTATATTTTTATATTTTCAGGTTGGATTTTACGCTTCTAGAAATCATATAGAGTCTTTTGAGATAGATATAGATAAAGTGCAAAAAATGGTGGACGAAGAGAATCAAGATATTGAATACACCATAGACTTAATTGATTTGCCACAATCCAGAAGTCCAAGCAGTTATAGTATTAGGAAGAAGCTGAAGGCTCTTAGGAAGAAATCTAGATCAGTCAAGATACTTGAGGAGGTAAGCTATAATGAGTTTTTTCTGTATTTTTAGGCACTAGTCAGAGATTGAATGTTATGTAGGATGCCTCCTTATAATATGATTAAAAAAGTCACAAAGGGCTTATTGATTTTTAAATATTTCATTGTACTTCGTGGTACTTACTTTGAAGAGCCTTCAACATAGTTGTTTCCAAAACACGCGAGCGGATCGTGCCTTAAAACTCCTACGGTCGCCAGCTGGTTGCTACAATGTCATGACTTAGGAATAGAGATGTGCAGGTTCCTAAAAATTTCATATCTGCGGATACAGATACGACAACGGATAATTTTGTAGAATATCCGCATATACGGATATTTTTTTTTCTTTTTCTTTTTGTTCCGATAACAATTATTTTAATAAATGGCCCTAGGCCACTATACAGCCAAAAACTGTTGTCCGCCATTTTGAAAGACCATCTTGGTCTTTCCAAATAGCTTGTAAAAGGAGTATTACATGCTTTTCTTTTGCTCACCTTTAGTCTTTTTATTCAATGATTAGTATAGATATACATATATATTAGGTGTACCGGAAAGTTTTTTCGTTTTTATTATTAGTGCAGTATGCGAACTAGTCACGACTTATTCGCTGAATTAAACAAACGTCTTTTGCGTTTTGATTAAACTCTGTAATCTTGATTACCTAATTATTGTTTTCGTTTCATTTTAAACCCTTGCTTTTTAAAATGGCGGAAGAATTTTCATCAAAACATTTTTATGCTGTTTAATGTTGTTTGAGTACCATAAATAAAAAGATCTGCTACAGTTGCTACATAAAACATTTGCACTGTTTATGGTGATAAACTAAGTGTACGCACATGTCAACAGATGAACTTCGATCTGGAAGGCCCGATAAAGGAATAATTTAATATGAGATGTTAAAACCGGGGCAAAGTGTTAATTCTGATCTCTACTGTGAACAATTGGATCGACTGAATCAGAACTTGACCAGAAATCGGCCAGAAATTGTGAATAAAAGAGGAGTTATTCTACAAGGCGACAATGCCTGACCTCATTCATCAAAAAAAAGACACGTGAAAAAATTTCCGAGATTGATTGGGAGGTTCTAACACACCCACCCTACTCACCAGACATTTCACCCTCCGACTATCACTTATTTCGGTCACTGGAACACTTTTTAAGAAACAAGACACTTAGGGCCGAGAGTTCCAGTTGCTAATAAACTGTCCAATAAGTTTATTAGCAACATAATTTTTTTCCGAGAGTTCCACCCCGAAATAGTTATTAGGTTGCTAATAAATAGGTTTATTTGTCTAATAACTTATAGGCAACATGAAGTGCTTAATAAAGTGACATATAACCAAAAACATGTTCGCAAAATGTGTTAATATTTCAATTTTAATTGAAAAACAGTATAATTTTAAAAGAATATACGAATGTGTAGTTTTTAAATATTTCTATAATGGTGATTTTAGTGTTTTATATACATTTTAGTTGTATTCTGACGAAATCGACTATCTGTTTGGATGAATTTATAAATTATGGACAACCGTTTTTAGAATATTTTGGGCATTTATTGTAAATGTGATATATAAAGAACAATATATAAATATATATTTTTAAATAAACATTGTCTTTTATTTTTATATATGTATTTATTTCAATTACGATTACAACACATTACAAACAATACTTTAAGCATGACTATTTATATAAAATTAATAGAAAATAAGAAGACAGACGCAATTATTGGCAGAATAATAAAGATGTGTGGCTGAAAATTGCTGATAAGTGTAATTCATGTTTAAGAAATGTAAAATAAAGCAAAATATGGCTGTTTTCTTATTTTCAGTCACTTTTGTATTATATAATGCTATTTTTATTAACTTCTCTTCTATCTATATTGTTCTCTTTTTCTGTGATAAAATTTGTTGAACGCCGTTTAATTGTTATTTTAACAGTAACACAAAAAATATACGTAATTTCATTGAATGTAAAGTCAAACTATTTATTGTCAAACTATTTATTATCAAAATATTTAATGTCAAAATATTCAGTGTCAAAATTTCATCTCACTTTAGCTCTACAAATTTACGTATAAAGTCTGTTCCAAACGGTTAGGCGGAACTAAATTTTAGAATCTATGATCTATTTCAAAGTAGAAAAATGTGTATAAGAAGATAGGAGCTGTTTGTCCTTGCTTCGGATTGGTTTAGATCTTCATCCCTATTACACTGTAAAAATATTGTTTTTAGTCCAAGTTGACAGATGTTCAGTGTAGTACATTGGAAATATATATTATTTATATTATTTATTTTTTCTCATATATTTTGTTATTATTTATTTATTTAGACTTTTATTTATATTCTTGGCGTAGATTTTATGGAGAAAATTCTCCATGTAATTTGTTTTTACGCAGTTATATATTTTTTAGGTTATCTGACATATAAATATTTTTTGACACTTGACAATTAATATATCAAAAGACAGTACTAATGTGAGGCCAAAAGACACCTAGCTGATTGTGCCCAAAGAAGAAGTTATTGATATACTATAATTTTTAGACCTTCATATATACATATATTTTTAATTTTTATTTACAATGATTATTTAAATAAGAAACTTTTGCTCTGAAGATATATTGTTTGTTTTATTGCTTTGTTTAAAATCTTTTAGCCAAATCTCTCTTTTTATACATATTATCTGTCTCATTTTGTAATACGGAACTAACAGGAAAAGTTCATTTTTTATGTTGTATATTGACAATACATTTATAATATTATCATAGTATTGGTTCACACGGATACGCCAAAGTCTGTTTACACCACAACAGTCACCAAAGTAACCAGACCTAGTTTCGTATTACAAATTGAGACAGATAATAGTACATAATTTTTAAAATTAATATTTTTTTAACTTTTTCAAATTTCCCATTAAACTGAATATATGCCGTATAAATAACGTAAGTGTATTATCTATTTATTTCAATATCTTATTAACCTTTTATATATTTAAAAAAAAAATCACTTGCTAACCCAGTTGCTACGCCCATGCCCTAGTTGTAACTTATTTTAAATTTCCCGCTATACTGTATTTGATCAGTGTAAATCGGTTCGCAGCGCTATCTACTTTTTTCTACTTTGAAATAGACCATAGTTACTTTCATCGTTTAAATCGTGCTTTTCGGCCGTTTTGTTTAAGCTTTGTAAATCATACTTACAATAAACATTTTTTGGTTAAGGTTAATATAATTTTAAAATGTCATTTTCTTTATATTTTAATTTTTTGTGTCATTCTTAATACAAATTTATTAATTTTTTTGTCATTAAAATACATAAAAAATAATAATTTAATTTTGACATATGTCATTCGTTTCCATGGTTTCTTTGTTGGAATTTTAAATTGTGACATTCCAACGTGAAAAATGAAGTAACCCAAGCAAGATACCATTTATTTATTTTTTTGTCATTAAAATATATAAAAAAAATAATTTAATTTTGTCATATGTCATTCGTTTCCATGGTTTCATTGTTGGAATTTTCAATTTTGACATTCCAACGTGAAAAATGAAATAAGCCAAGCAAGGTCCCTTCTCGTGACAACCTAAAAGAACGAAATTCCCATTTAGTTCCGCCTAACCGTTTGGAACAGACTGTAGCTCTATCCCTTTTGCACCGTGTTACTATCTTCATAAGAAATACCAATACAAAAACAAAAAATTATGTTGCTAATAAACTATTAGAAGGATTTTGTAAGTTGGAAATCACCAATAAATTTATTAGCTTCATAAATATATTGTGTCTAATAACTATTAGGGAGTTTATTAGGAACTGGAACTCTCGGCCCTTAGAGATATGAACCATGTTAAAATGAGCCTTGAACAATTTTTTCCTTAAAAAAATCAGAAATTTTATAAATCGGGAATATTTTCTCTTCCTGATAAATGGCGGAGTGTTATAGATCACAATGGTAACTATTTTACTCAATAAAGTACATTTATTTCTTTGGATTTGTTTTTATTTTAATAATACCAAATAAACGAAAAAACTTTCCGGTACACCTTATACAAGATTGGTACAAATACTGATTCCTATAGAGCAAATGTGAAATTAATATATTTAAAATGTGTTTCAGAGTTTAGACCAGAATTTACCGCATGATGATGAGGGATCTGAGGTACGAGCTGATTTGGTTGCTATCTTAATGCATCAAGAAGAAAGTGGTCAACCTGTCAGGTCGCCACCGCGCTCCAAGAGATCATACTACAAGCTAATGCAGAAAGAAATTCTACCCGGTGAAGAAGAAGTAAGTATTTATATTATTTTCATATTAGGAACATTTTTGTCAACTAATTTTTGTTTGCGTCAATAATTTAATGAATTGATTCATTTGCTGATGAATTCTGTTTTTGCTCATATTTCAATCACACCTGTAACATAGTAAAGCAGTACACTTTTCGCACCTGCCTCGTCAGTTAGGACCCTAGATTCGAACCACAAATCGTGGTTCTCCCCAATAATATCAGTTTCCCATACAGGTAGATCCAAAGTGTTGACCACATGAATAATTAATATAAAATAAATAATAACCAAGTTGTTTATAAGTATAAACTTATAAACAACTTGTGTGATGGACGTGATGAAAGATCGGATATCCCTTCGTAAAATGTTTACTATCTATTATCTTTTTCCTAATTCTGCTGTCCTATATTTACCTAATTACCTGGTTTTTAGGTATACAGTATTTTATTTTCCCCCAAACATTAACCCATTAAAAATAGTGTAATAAACTTTAGTAAATACGATCAATTTAGGTAATTAGGTTTGGTTTAGTTAGTAAAAATCTAGGACATCAGAATTAGGAAAACGATAATAGATAATAAACATTTTACGAAGACATTTCCGATCTTTCACTTGCAAAACTGGTGCGTATATGAACTCTTGCGCCTGTTTTTGGGTTTAAGAGGAAGTAGATTTTGAATCCTAATAACTTTTACCGTTTAAATGACGCTTTTGATCATTTTGTTTATAGTCCGATTGCTGATAAGTGACTGTTACATGTATGTATCAAGTAGTGTATTCATATAATAATCTAGTTACCATTTTTCAGCGATTTTAAAAATGTTTTTTGTTATTTGTCTTAGTTGTCAGTGTCTGTTAATAATATTAATTAATAGAGCTTGCGGCCAATTATTAAATTCACAAATTTTAATTTGAAATCTGCTGGAATATTTTAAATCCGAAAAAGAGAACAATGGACCACTTATTTCTCTATCTTGCGCCCATCAAAGAGTAGCAGCTGCTTTAAAGATTTCGGAATCAACAATTCGTAGAATTATAAAATGTAATAAATCTGAACTTCTCACTAACAAAATCACGAAAAAACGATGGAATTAAAATCAGAACCAATTTATTTTATTGATACATTGGCACAAACGTATGGTCATCAAGTACTAAGATTAGCTCCATATCACTGCCAGTTTAACCCTATTGAACTAATTTGGGGTATAACAAAAAATTATTATAATAGACATATTGGTCAAAACGGATATAGTGAAAACGAAGTTTTGAAAATGTGGCAAGTAGCCTGTGATCAAATTAGTAGTGAAACTTGGGCAAAATCTGTTAAAAAAATTTAATAAATGAATGGTGGAAAAGGGAAAGGATTGTTGATGATATTAATCCAATAATAATAAATACAAGAAATGACAGCGATAGATCAGATGACGACGATATCATGCATTACAGTGACTAATTTTTTTAAAATAAAAATAAACATTTAAATACAACTTGTAGCAATATATTATATGAATAAATATATTTTGACTTAATATTTTATTACTTTGTACTTAGGGGAAACATAAAAATTTAATTCAATTAAACAACAAATTATTATCCAAAATTTACGTAGGAGTTTAAGTTTTTCCTTATTTATAATTATTACCTTAAAATTAATAATTTTGTTTGTTTGAGTACTGCTGTGAATTGATTTTCGCGCTCTAATTAGTAAAGATATCTACGAATCATGCCGTTTCTGTCTAATGCTTTGTTTTTTATTAAAATAATTTGGAAGGTTAGTTGTCAACTTGCGTCATTATACGTTACTATGGGTATGCAAATAATTATAATGATATAGACAGAGAAAGCATATAGTATTGTATAAAGTCACTGGATTATACAAAGTAGCGCAAACCTTTGAAGAAGCCGACAGACCCCAGGGTTTGATTGGCAACATTGGTTCCCCTATTAAGCAAACTAAAGCAGCAATTTTTACGTTCTTAAGTTTGCGTCTGCGCTGTCACATTTCTCTTTCTCGCTCTAATTTAATAACCTCCTTTGTCAGCGGTTTGAATATTTAAGGTTAAGTTTCATTTAAATTTATATATTATATCCATTTTATTTAATAAAAATAAAAAAATAATTGAAATAGTACCACAATTTTGTTATAGTGCATCTTTGATTAAAAAATCGTGATTACAATGTTTAAAATAAAAATTTTGGTAGTACTAGTTTCTTATTTTTTTACTGTTGGAATCACTGAAAATCATTTGTGTTGGCGACATTTATAGCCCCCCAGTATGGCCGCCGTTGCGCTACTTTGTATAATCTAGTGACTTTAGTATTGTATATCGATACTTGTAGCAACGAACAGTCACCTATCAGTAATCCGACTATAGCAAAAGTCCACTTTAATCCTTAAAAGGAAACTCATGACAACTTACAAAAATTAAAATACAAGTAAGTTCCGCATAAACGTTGGGAATAGCGTATACAATCTCTTCTTGAAGAACTTCTATACATGAAAAATCGTAGATCAATTCCCAGCAAACATTCAACTAACGGCCGAATGCTGGCAAACTGCTTTTATGTTGGTAAACTACTGGCACCAAAAGTAAGTGCAACGCCAGTATTAATAATGTACTTCACATTTGTATTTCGCATTCCGCCTATACGAAGTACTTTACCAGCATTTTATAAGCACTCTTCTTCACTCATACTTTTTACTTAAAACCATCAGAAATAAATCTTGCAACTAATGCGATTATTTTGCACTTTACCGTTGCTGGGCCAGCAACTGATACATCAATGGGCCAGTAACGGCCCCGGGGACACCGGGGTACTGGCCCATTACTTTCAATGCCGGGGAGTATGTGCTTTACCAGTACTGGCCCGTATAAAAATGTTTGCTGGGTTATTTACAACATGTAACACAATCGACACTCGTCGATCTCCATCTTTCTTTTAAATATTAAAGTCAACTGTTCTTTGCTATAGCAACAGTGTCATTTCTTATTACTGGTATTGATTGCAAATTGTCAATGTAACGTCATAAAACGTAAAGAATTTTATAATTTTGTGCTTGATTTCCAATTATTCTTTATTAAACAAAGTGTTGTGTTTTTTATAAGTATTGTTTAAAATTAAAACCCAAAATCGGCATGCAATATTTGTATATACGAGAGAAAATTGAAAAATTCATTACTTGACAATGACAGTTTATTTTTGTTTTTGGAATTACTTATATTTTTCTTAAGGTGGGTTCATTAATTCACAACTGTGTAATCTGTGCTGTGCATTCAATTCCCTAGATATGAAAAGTAGCGCATAGTGTGTGTGGTTGGGTCTAAAGTTGCAAACATAACTTGTTCCCAGTGATCAAAACAGTGTAAATAAAATTAAAATAAATATAACATAAAGTCTGTTCCAAACGGTTAGGCGGAACTAGATTTTGCAATGTAGTTACCTTCATCGTTTAAATCGTTTTGTTTAAGCTTTGTAAATCATACTTACAATAAACATTTTTTGGTTAAGGTTAATATCATTTAAAAATGTCATTTTCTTTATATTTTGATTTTGTGTGTCATTCTTAATACAAATTTCCCATTTATTTATTTTTTTGTCATTAAAATATGTAAAAAAAATAATTAAATTTTGACATATGTCATTCGTTTCCATTGTTTCACTGTTTGAACTTTAAATTTGGACATTCCAACGTGAAAAACGAAATAACCCAAACAAGGTCCCTTCTCGTGACAACCTAAAAGAACGAAATTCCAATTTAGTTCCGCCTAACCGTTTGGAACAGAGTGTATATCCACAAATATTATATTTAAAAATAGATAACATCTAAAAACCAATCATATGATACAATTTTATACGTGTAATGCATATTAGAGATGGCAATAAAAATTAATTAATCGATAAATTGATTATTTGATTAATCGAAATGTTATATAATCCGTCTCAATTTGTAATACGAAACTATGGTCTATTTCAAATTATAAAAAATTGATGTGAAGTGTGAATTTTCACACATTGCAGGGTTTCGCAGGTATATAATAAGTGAAGGCGGCATGCTGAGTGTGTAGGACAAATTTTGCTTTGTAGTAACCACGGCAAAATGAACGATCTTTTTAAAATAATTTATCGTCTGTTAATCTAAGAGCTTTAAAAACAAATTTTATGTTAAAATATTTTTTTGTTAATTTTAATTCGAATACCTAATATCATTATTTAGGTTTCTAAATAAGTGCAGTATTTTTTTTATATAACAAGGTTCATTAAGATTTTGAAAATTGGGCCTATGGCTTTCATTGGTTGTCTTAAATCATACGCTCCGCCCCTCTGGCTTCGTATAAATGACACAGAATGAAAATATAATTCCAATTGGTTATTAAATTTACGCTCTTGAAAATTAAATTCAAAATGTGCTAAAATATAACTAGAATTTTAACAAATTAATTTAAACATAATAAATATGAAAAAAAAAACAAAAAATAAAATTGACTCCACAAGCCAGGAACGAACCTGTGTAGTGAATAACGATCCTGTGCAGTTGTCGAGCAACTGAACCACTAGACCACCAAACGCTTATCATCTTAGTGTGTTATAAGAGTATAACATGTATGCATCGTCAATCAAAAAACACAAAAAATGCGTTATTTTCCGAAAACATAATCTGATCAAAAATTCCTGTTGTACTATTCCGGTTCACACCAATATACATTACTTAGAATTTTTTCACATTTTTAGTTTAAACCATCTGGGCTACAGAGTGTGGGACAAAAAATTTTTTGCACAATTTTGGCAAAAATCGCCTCAAAATAATTTATTTTGCAAAAATTAAATTTTGATCGTTAATCCACGTACTAAGGGCTTTCATTTGATACCCTACTCAGAATTTTAAAAAAATATTTTTTTTTTCGATGAGCACATTTTTGTTTATATTTTTAGGGGGATATGTTTTTTAGATGTTTTAGTATTTTTTTCTATGTGCGGGTCAAAAAGTTGTACAAGCATGCCAATTTTCAACTCTCTAGGTTTAGCCGTTTGGCTACAATTTTTACCGAACAGACAGACAGACAGACAGACAGACGACAAAATGACGGTATAAGGGTTTTTTGGTCATACCTACAAAACCCTAAAAAGTAGATAGTGCTGCGAACCGAGTACGATTTGCACTGGATAAATACAGTATAGCGGAAAATTTAAAATAAGTTACAACTAAGGCATGGGCGTAGTAACAGGGTTAGCAAGTGATTTTTTTTTTTAATTTAAAAAAGGTTAATAAGATATTGAAATAAACAAGGCAGATAATACACTTACGTTATTTATACGACATAAATTCAGTTGAATGGGAAAAAGTTAAAAAAATATGAATTTTAAAAATTATGTACTATATATAAAAAGAGAGATTTGGCTAAAGGAGTTTGAACCAGGGCTTCGAACCGTTATTTTTTTCGTTTAGGTTTTCGTTCCGGTTCAATTAAAAAATTATATATCAGTTCGGTTCCGGTTTTCGTTCCGGCAAAAATAACGGTTTTTTTCGGTTTTCTGTTCAGTTCCGAGTGATAAATTTTTAAATGTTTTTATTTGTATTAGAAATTTATTTTCTTACTATAATTCGGAAGTAATTTTTTTTAAATTTTTTAAAATTTGAAAAAATTTTATGCTGCCTCTTTGGTTAGTAGCTCCCAAAGAACATACAAACTTACCTAGAGCTATTAAAAATATTGAATGGAAAAAACATTCCAAAAATTTACCTTCACAATACTTACAAAAAAATTAAAATCAACATAATTTTTTGAAATTTGTAAAAATAGTGTGCAGAACATTTAAAATTCACAGAATTTTTGAAATTTGAAAAAAAATGCACAAATGCAAAAACAGCACTTTAGGCTATTAGCGCCCAAAGAACATACATACAGCTGTTAAAAATATTGAAACGTAAAAACATTCCAAAAATTTACTTACACAATACTTACAAAAAAATTAAAATCAACATAATTTTTTGAAATTTGTAAAAATAGTGTGCAGAATCTTTGGCTATTAGCACCCAAAGAACATAAAACTTAAAGCTATTAAAAATATTGAATCGAAAAAACATTTTCAAAACCATTTTTCTGCACAATATTTACAAAAATCTTAAAATTCACAGAATTTTTTGAAATTTGAAATAATGGTGTACAGCAGTTAAGGCTATTAGCGCCCAAAGAACATACAAACTTACTTAGAGCTGTTAAAAATATTGAGACGTAAAAACATTCCAAAAATTCACAATACTTACAAAAAATTTAAAATCCACAGAATTTTTGTAAATTTAAGAAAATGGTGTGTAGCGTTTTCGGCTATTAGCCCCCAAGGAACATACATACTTAGACCTATTAAAAATATTCAATCGAAAAAACATAAAATTTACCTGTACAATACTTACAAAAAATTTAAAATCCACAAAATTTTTTGAATTTTGAGAAAATGGTGTGCAGCATCTTTGGTTATTAACTCCCAAAGGATGTCTACTCAGTATAGGATGTCCCTTCTTAACCCTTCAATAGACACTCAACTTGTTTCATCACTATTGCACTTTTTCAAATTTTACATTTTATAAAACTGGTAAAAATGTGTACACACAGCATTTATGGCTACTAGCGCTTAAGGTAGTTATTATTTTAAGGGTATTTTATACAAAAAATGGACTTGTCAACATGTGTTGTTACTTAGAAGTGAACGATTGTGAACGAGAAATATTTGGAAGGATTAATGACGTAATGTCTACCAAAATTATCAAATAAAATTAATAATCTTAAGTAAAGAAATTAATCCTCTTAATTAGTTTCGCTAATGAAAATTTTAATGTGGATTTTTTTGCGTAGTTCTGTATTGCGTAAACAATAAATGGTCCACGACAGTGCACAGCAATTTAAATATAAAAATTTAAAAATAATTTTTTAAATTTATAATAATTTTGTTAACCAGTATTAGCATTATAGGCTAATACTGGTACTAGCTCTGTACTTGGTGGGACCAAAAGGGTGTGGTCTATTATGAATTGTTAAAACCTGGTGAAACAGTTAATACCCAACGCTACCAACAACAACTGATCGAATTGAACCATTCGCTGCTCATAAAACGACCAGAATACGAAAGAAGACAGCACAAGGTAATCTTTCTTCACGATAACGCTTCATCACATAAGGCAAAAGCAGTTTGCAACACATTGGAGGCACTCAAGTGGGAAGTGCTACCCCATGTCGCTTACTCACCAGACTTGGCCCTTCAGATTACCACTTGTTTGCATCGATGGGTCACGCACTTGCCGAGCAGCACTTTTGTTCATATGAAAATGTGAAAGAATGGCTAGATGAATGGTTTGCGGGGAAAGGGGAAGAGTTCTACTGGCGAGGTATTCACAAATTGCCTGAAAGATGGGAAAAATGTGTAACTTCTAATGGAGCATACTTTGAAATAATAAACTTTTACTGTTATTTTGAGTTTAATGTGTTTTATTTAAAAAAAAAAATCCGCATTTCATACTTATAGACCGTAAATGATGATACTAATTCAGATTTTATTATACTTTTTCAGGAATTCCCGATATTAGTTGATTTATCCTTGAGTCAACCTCAGATGGAATCTACTACCGTTTATAAATCCACTCAAAGACTCTCAGCTCAAATTACAAAAGAAAAAAGCCCAGTTGGTGAGTTATTGCAAAAAGATAAATTATTAGAAATTATTTTGCTATACGAGGTGTGTAAATTAAGTAATCGGCCTGGCAACATAGCGTTTGATCTGCCAACATTTGGGACGCGGGACTTGAGGGGCGGTAGGTGAACATGTGATACGCCTTCAGTACGAGTTTGAACTCGCTAGAGTAATTTTGTTGTCCGTATTTTTTTTCGTGAAACAGTTTTTTCTAGTGCGTTGTAAAAATGAGTGACATTCATTTCGAGCAACGGTGTGCTATCAGGTTTTGCTTCAGACTTGGGCACAGTGTAACGGAAACTTTTGCAAAACGTCAGCAGGCCTACGGAGACAGTGTTTTGCCAAGGACCCAAGTTTTTTGGTGGTTTAAGGCATTTTCAGAAGGAAGAGAGTTGATTGAAGATGAATCATGCAGCGGAAGGCCTTCATCTTCATCAGATCGTCGGTTGAGAGTCAGAACGATCGGGGAAGAGTTGAATTTAACTCACACTACCGTTCATCAGATTTTGACCAATGAATTAGGGATGAGAAAAACAACAATGCGCCTTGTCGCACAGCAATTTCAATAAACGAGTTTTTTTGCCAGTACAAACATTCCTGTGGCACCTCAGCCTCCTTATTCGCCTGACTTAAGTCCTTGTGACTTTTTCATCTTCCCAAGATTGAAAAATCACCTCAAGAGACGTCATTTTGAGACACTCGAAAACATTCAAACGTCCGTAACGACCAGCTGAAAGCTATTCCAATATCCGAGTTCCAGCACTGCTATGAGGATTGGAAGAACCGCCACCAGCGCTGTGTGGCTTCCCAAGGAAGTTATTTTGAGGGAGACAATATTGAATTGTAGTTCTATTCGAATAAAAAAAAAAATTAAATCAGTCCGGTTATCAAATTTACACACCTCGTATTTGAAGTAGAGAAGTCAAGACAGCTCGGTTATTTAATGAGAATATAATAATAATAATTAATAATTAATTTTATTTTTTTTATATTTTATAATTTTTTTTTTGTGTTATTTAACCTATTTATATTAAATATATAAGATACTTCTATAATAAAATATAATAATAACTTTATAATAAAATTTAATTAAACTAAATAATCTGTTTTGCACAATTGCTCCAATGGTATCTGCAATCCTCTCCATTGATCCCAGTGACGATGTTATCTTACAGTCAATATTCTTGGAGGAATTCGATATATTTCCGAAATTATTATTAATACAGTGGAACCTCGATATAATGGACCAATGGGGGTGAGGGGATGTCCGATATAGCCGAATGTCCGTTATATAAAAATAAATTCTGAATAAGCTATTTGTTAACTATCAAATATAAATATATTATAAACGAAAGTTTACATTCTAATTACACTTTAAAAATGCACTTTATTCGTCTTCAGATGATGTCACTATACGCCCGTTGAGAAGAGTTGTCAATGTTTGTTTTTGAACTTCCTGGATTCGGTGACACTGGTTTGAAAAATGTATCAAATTTTGAAGTTTGTTGTTTCTTAATTATTAACTCTCTAAAATTGCGAATTCCCGCCCGCAACTCAGGTGATTCCCCGAGTGTGCAGTCACGTGCAGTTTACGATCGCTTACATGTTGTTCGTTATATCCGAAGTCCGTTGTATCGAGATCCATTGTATCGAGGTTTCACTGTATTTTGTAAGATTTTTGGCATTTCTATTCAAAATTACCCAGTGTTAGAAGTCTCTTCTGACTATCACAATGGGTGCGTTTTGTTGGTGGCTGGTTAGAATTACTAGAATTGATGCGCAAGAAAACGACAATTTTGTTCCTGAAGTAAATAAACATGGAATGACATTTGCATGGAGGTTAAGTCATATGGTTGCAGAACAAATAACGAACATATTTCATCTAAATGGATAAACTAAATAATAAATGCAGAATAAGAAAAGTTTATAATTGAAGCAAATATTCTAGAATGTAATGTTTTAGAACGAGTAATTGAATTGTACATATATTTTAAGTTTAGATTTATCAATACTGTATTAAAATCATATAGGTATATATTTATGTTGGACATAAAATGAGAAAATACCTAAAAGTGAAAATTATTTTGAAGCTGTAATACCAAAATTTAAAATTTTCAAATGTACTAGAACATTTAAAAACCAAATGAAAACAACTGCATTCAAATATTATTTTTCATCCCCACCACACTCATTCATTCCAGTCGTTCGACCTCCAGTCATCGACTGAGTAGAATGAATAGAATGAGAATACAGTCGCAACAAAACGCGTATTCTGATTAAACCGAAACCAGAATTGGCACAACAAAACGCACCCATTATGCCAAAATGGCGCCATTTATTTTCGATAATGCCGAATACAAAACAACACAGGACAGTCTACGGAGACAGTTCAATGTACATAGGTGACATGATACTGTACATGTGACTGTCGAAAAGTTACAGAATAGACTCTACCGTAGTAAATTACGTAAAAATATGTCCAGCCATTTTTGTGTGAATCTCGGACAGACAGATAAAAATTGTTTTTTTTTTTAATAAAAAACGGAGACTCCAATTTTATTAATTTAGATATAAGTATTAAATATATAAGAATATAAACAATTCATTGTTAATAAGATATGTCTTTCTTTAAAGGGTCAATAAAGAAAGGGGGGAGTTCAGTGGCATTCGAAAAAACAGAGGTAACAACTGAAGAAGCCAAACGAAGTCCCAGAACTTCCGATAACAAGATCAGGAGCGACATGAGTGTGCAAACTCCCAAACAGACAAAAGGTATTGTATTGATGACTCAAATTAACACTTATCCCTCTAGCGGCAGTAATTCGAACACTTAATAGTACGATATGTTCTTTGTTTAAACCTGGTTCACCATGTACTTTTTCGTTTCTATCGATTCTCGCTTCATTTTTACTATGAGTAAAGTGATACATTTAAAAAAAGAAGTCTAAATACTTCTTGTGGTATTGTATTGGTGACTCAAATTAAACCTCTAGCGGCGAACACCTGATAAAAGAATAATTTCTTTGTTTACGTCTGGTTGAGCATGTGATTTTTTTTTCGTTTCTGTCGATTCTCGATTCGTTTTTGCAATGAGTAAATTGATAAATTTAAGAAAATAGGTCTAGATACTTCTTGTTAAGTAGCCAACGGAGTGGCCGAGCGCACTAAGTCGTGCGGTTTGTACTGGCAGAAACCCAGTATGACTGTCCGGTCGATGGTTCGAGCCTCCTTCGTTGGTGATATTATTCGGGCGAGAATAATATGTTTACATTACTCCCATTTTCACAATCATTCACCCCTCAACCAGGTGTAGGAGCTCGCCCCCTGGCATCGGCGATTAGCCTCGTTGCAGAAATAAAGACCGATGTAAAATAAATAATATAATAATAATAATAATAACTTCTTGTTAAGTGTGTAGTTGCCATTGAAAGGGAACTTAACTAAGAGGGAAACTTTTTTTATGTTTTATATTTATTATACAGTGAATTTATTTTTTAATGCATCATGCAGGGCCGCCCCTAGGCGGGGGCAAGTAGGGCACCTGCCCCAGGCCCCGCGCTGTAAGGGCCCCGCGCTTCTACCGTCAAGTAATAAAATAGGTATAACCCGGGAATAGATTGCTACACAACTGTGCATGCGTCACACCGCCTTACATCGCACATGTTTTGTTTTACATACGATGGTTCTAAACAGGCGGAATTATTATATTAGCGCGAGTTTCTTGAAACATAAAGTGTTTTGTCATTAAACTAGAAGATGGGTAGCTCGCTTTGCTCGGCTTTTTCTAACCAAACCCTTACTAACCTAACCTAACCTAAGATAGTGTTTTGTCATTAAACTAGAAGATGGGTAGCTCGCACCATTGTTTTACAGCCACTGATAATCCTTGAATTATTTAGTAAAATTGTTATGTGCTGCCATCTACAAAGAAATTTTGTAACGTTGTAGCAATCTAATCCCTGGTCTAGCCAATAAAATACATAAAATACTTGAAATATTATTCCAAGTTTTATAAATAGTTGGAAAATTTATATTTTCATTGAATATAAGTATGGTTTGTGTACTTTGTTAATAGTTAATAATATTAAAGAAAATATCGTTATTCAATATATATATAGATGGGGCCCCGCAAATCCACTTTTGGGGCCCTGCAATTCCAGTTTTGCCCCAGGCCCCGCAAATGCTAGGGGCGGCCCTGGCATCATGTACTATGTCATTACCATGGATACAGTTTTTGACAACAAAATAAATCGTGTTCATTTTAATTTGCAACATAGACAGTTAGTGTGTATTATTTCGCTCATTGCTGATTTAAAAATTAACATGTATACAGATGAAGAAAAAATAATGATGGTAACTTGGTATAACTCCCAAATGAGTTTAAAAAAAGTTTCTGCTGTATTTAGTGCAACTTATCCAGATCGGCCAATACCAAATCCCTCTACAATTTCAAGACTAGTTAATAAATTTCATCGCGAAGGATGTCTTAAGTCAAAACATAATAAAAAAAGAACAACATCCCACGTGCTTACAGAAGAGAAGCATTTGGAAATATTATTTAGTGGAAGAAAACAATCAAAATACTTTAAGATCAATTGCACAAACCATTGGTGTCAGTATTGGATCTGTTTTTAACTTCTTAAAAAAAGAAAAGTATCGATCATACAAATTTCAATATCATTAAGAATTGTCAAAAAGGGACGCAGCAGTACGTATGGATTTTTGTTTTGAAATGTTTGAAAAAATTAATTTCTACCCAACAATGCCTCAAAGAATTTTATTTACTGACGAAGCAACGTTTACTCTAAATGGTGAAGTGCACAGACAAAATTTTAGGTACTGGAGTCGAGAAAATTTACATTTGTTTCATCCTCCCTAACTCAAAGGCCGCAAAAATTAAATGTTTGGGCAGGGATAATAGGAACCAATATTATAGGGCCTTTTTTATTGACGGTAACCTTAATGCCGCAAAATATCTAGCCCTTTTGCAAAACCAAATATTACCTGCGTTGCGAAACCTGAATATTAATGGATAAGTATGGTTTAAACATTATGGCGCACAAGTCCATTATTCTAGAATAGTTAAAGAATATTTACATAGAACTTTCCCAAATAGCTGGATTGGAAGAGGAGGGTCGATGAATTGGCCAGCGAGATCTCCGGATTTGGTACCCAATGATTTTTTTTATTGGGGATATTTAAAGGCCAAAGTATATAATGGAGAACTTAGGGATGTTGCTGAACTGCAAGACAAAATTGTTCAAGCATCCAACAATATACCTCAAGAGCAATTGCTGAATGTTTTAAATCATTTTTATGATCGCTTAACATTTTGTATGCAAGTAAACGGAGAAACTTTTGAACATTTATTATAAGTTTGTATTAGTTATTGATTTATTATTATTATTTTTATTTGTATTTTCAATAAAATATTTTGATTTTGCTAGAAAATATGGTTTTTTCTATGTTGTAAATGAAAATGAACACGATTTATATTGCTGTCAAAAACTGTATCCATGGTAATGACATAGTACATGTTGCATTAAAAGATAAATTCACTGTATATCATTTTAGAGTGGTAATTCTAAAATGCACCTTTCAAAATATTTGACAAATAATTCTGACGTTCGTAATTTTTGAATAAATGTAACATTAATAAAATGATACCTAACCAAAATTTGAAAAGCCAGGCTTATAAGTTAACATAGTTCCATAAAAGTTCCAATAAAGTACCTGATCTTGTAATGCGATTTTTTCAACTTTGTCAATATGTGTACTTGGTCACTTTTCGCAGTAAACTAACGATATAACTGAACATTTTTTTAATACTCAGTTATAATTCAAATATACTGTATACAGCAAAACATAAATTTGACCAGAAACTGATTATAAACCAATACTGTTTACATGCGTTGATAGATAAGTATCCTTTTTCATGTGAAAAGTTCAGTAGGCGATAGTGGCGCCGTTTCGACAATTTTAGTCATGAATAGCTGGCCTGTCGAAATAACGCAACTACGTCATTTCAAACGTCATAACTTTAAAATTTGTAAAACTTCAAAATTATTATCGATGCCGATTATTACAGTATCAGAAATTATTTTATTGTTTAATTAATGTTTTGATTTTTAGCTCCTTCGGAGACGAAAGCTACTGGTACTCCTAAAGCTTCAATGATGTCAACAAAGCCTGGTGATCCACAAGAAGATTTGCAAACAGAATTCCCACCATTATCAGGAGGTAGGTTTCTTTTATATATGGCTTACAAATACAGTGTCCTAATAAATCCAATAAAATGTAATTTTATTTAATATCAGATGAAGAAGAAGTTGCTGAAGCTAAATTAGCGTCCAAATCTCCATCAGTAAGGTCGGCGGCGAAATCACCGTCAGTAAGGTCGGCGACGAAAGGCACTTCTGAAGAATCGATGGTTTCTGCAACAGCTGTTGATTATATAATGGAGAGTGAGCCCCCCAAACATTTCTCCAGGGTGCAACTCAGAGGATCTACATTGCCTCCTTGGTTCCCAGGTCAGTATTTTAACAAATATTATGCAGGGTTCAGTAGCTAAATCAAGTTAACTAAAAATTTAGTAACTTGTATCATGTAAACCAGGGATCGGCAACCTTTTTGTCAATAAGGGCGCAATATAAATTCAAATGTTATTGAGGGCGCATAAAAACGTAAAATATGTAAACACTCGTGGTTCGCAAGATCGTTTAATCTAGCGCTGATCGCTCGAGTTGAATCTCCAATAGATGCGATAAAAAACTTCACCGAGGGCGCCACGCCGCCCGTAGGCGCCGTGTTGCCGACCCTTGATGTAAACCATTTAGTTAGTACTTGATTTAGTACAGTGGCGAAGCCAGTTGGGGTCCGAAGGGGCCCGGGCTTTCCTTGAGCCTGTTGTGGCCGCCAACTGACCTCCCCTCATATTTGCCTGGATAAAATTGCAGATATGCCCGGTTTTACAATCAACTGTTTCCAGTGACTGTTTACTAACTTCTAGCTAACAGTAATTAAGAGCTATCTTGCAATACTCTATTACCAACTTTTTTTGACTTAATGTTAACAATCAGTTAGCGAAAACATCGCTTAAAACGTTTGACGAAAAGCTGGTAGAAAGTGTACCGAAAAGATGCCAAGCAATAAGGCGTACCGTAGGTAGTAGCGTAATAATATTTACAGTAATTTTTTTAATTATTTTTAGTTTTTCCTTTTCTCTCTTATAGTTTACCAAAAATCAACAAGGACGTCTTATTATACAGACTGTACCTGCGGCGCCCGTGCCTTCGGGTTTCAATATCTTTTCGTCGTTGACCACTTTCGGTAACAGTTTTTCTTTTTTGGCGGGGTGTTCTTCCTTTTGTATTTTCTATTTTTTTTACACTCTTGATTACACAGTTTTATATGTTTCTACGTCGGCATATATCCGCCTAATGTGGCAATTCTGTGGCAAATCTGTTCAATGACTAATAATCAAAAGAACACGTTCTGATTTTTCCATTGTATATAATTTGTTTAATAACTGTTCTTTATGTTTTCAGGTTACTTCTCTTCATTGCCCGGTGCTCGCAAGCCCTTCAAGGTGGTGAAACGTCCAAGCATAGTGATGAAGAACGCCTGGAACTCATTCAAACCTACAGAAGTGATTAAAAACAGTGAAATTGTCATAGTTTAGTAATGTCATAGTTCAGTACAGTTGTCATTTTTCTTATTTTGTATCATTTAAATCAGGTTTCAGTGAATTTTAACAAATTAAAAAATAATCAAATAAATCTATATAAATAACACTGGAGGCTTTATCTGTTTTATTCATTTATTTTTTACTGTTCATATTTTTTTATCGAAAGATTCTACACATTTCAATTAAGACGGTAATCGCAAAAACAATTTGTCCAGAAAATAGAGTTGGACGAAATTACGGATTTACGGTATTTTTCTTCAAAACCGCGATGGGGGGGCGGAGATGAATCCACCAAGACCCCAAGGGAGGCAACTATAACTTAATATCCCAGATACATCATCTGGTCAGGTTTTCGGCTGTTTTATTAAAATCTGTTAAATGACATTTGTGAGCGCAGGTAAGATGAAAGGTTATATATGTGAACTATGTTATTGATTGGTTGTAACCACAATGTTACTGATCTAAATGAGATCTGACATAAGTGATCTTACTGAATATTGCCATGACATCAGATAAATTTTGAATGCTTTAACGCACGATGGTTTTTACTCGAGGTGCGTTCGGCATAATTTACACAAGAAATTATATGGTATATATTTGATAGTTTGAAGTTTTCATAGTAGGGAGTATTAACAGTGAAATCCTAATTTAAAAAACAAAACCACAAATTATTTTAACCACAAATAAATTGTTTAAAAATATTTATTGAAAATAAAAGACAACAATTAAAATGACTCAATACATTTAAAATGACATTTGAAAAAATAGTGAACACATTAAAAATATTTAACAGAATTATACATTTATATTGCATCAAATGTAGAAGTGGATCTGATATCAAAATATGTATTTAACGCCACACATGACTTATCTACATGTACTTGAAGCAATAAATTCAAGAGTTTATTTAATTGAAGGGTCAAAATCAGTCGAAACAGCATAATGCAAAGTTTTTAATCTCAGACGACACAAAAACTTCGTTTCGACAAATTAGTTCGCGGAAAGTCCTTAAAAGTATTGATCGTACCCCTTAAAATAGCTATACTATATCAAAAAACGTTAAATTTTCCCATATTAGCAGCTCGAATAATTTTTGCGGCCCATCGAAAAAGTTTCTCGCTTATAACTCTTACACCAGAGGTGATTTTATAGACCCATTTGCGCTAAAATATAGAGGACAGTGTCCTGAAAAATTGCTTCGCTTACACTATAGACCTATCTGGCCTACGAAAAAAGTTATATTCCGAAATAGGCGGAAAGACTTTCGGTTATATCTCGGACACCATACGTGATTTTATAGAATCGTTTGCGCTGAAAGATAGAGAAAAGTGTCCTCAAAAATTGCTTGGTTTACACTACAAACTTATCTGGCGTACGAAAAAAGTTATCGCCAAAAATATGTATACCGAAAAACTTTAAGTTGTATTTTGGACACTAGAGGTGATTATATAGATTTATTTGCGTTGAAAACTGTCCTGGAAAACTATCTAGTTACATCAGATGCCTATCTGGAATTCGCAAAAAAAAATCACCTAATGTATAAAACTTTCGGTTATATCTCGGACACTAGAAATGATTTTAAAGGTTTGTTTGGGCTGAAAGATAGAGGAAAGTGTTATGAAAAATTGCTTCGCTTACACTATAGGCCTATATAGCTTACGAAATAAGTTATTACCAAAATTATACAAAAATACTTTTAGCCATATTTTAGACACCAGAAACAATTTTGTAGATCTGTTTGCGCTAAAAGATAAAGAGAACTATTTTGAAAAATTGCCTGGTTTACACTATAGGTCTATCTTGTCTGCGAAATAAGTTATCAGCAAAAATATAATCTTCGACCAATACTTTTTTCTTTATAGAAACGAAACTTGTAGAGCAACTAGAAGCAAAATGTAGCCAAAAAAAGTTATATATTATTTATATACCAGCAGACCCACTGTCAACGATGTTGGCAAACTGATATCGAATAAAAATCAATATAAGCAGGAATCAATTATTAAAATTTGTATGATTATGCGTATATTAACACAACAAAAACATTTCTAAAAACGTTTTCAAACACAATTATACCTAGAAAATCTTAAAAAACCGCTCAATGCGTGTCGTTTTATGTTTAAAAATTAGTTCACGGTCCGCGGGCCATTATATGTTACGTAACATCAATTCAACATACAAAACATGCCCTTAACACAACGTTCTTGAGTCAAGACAACGATGTGTACTCACTGCAGACTGCAGAGCTCTGGTCTCGGAAAGTGAGCTGCTTGTCGGAGTATGTCGTTCCCCACCACTCAGTTCGTGGGTGTTAGCGGGTCTTGCAGCATGCGATCGTTGCGGCACGACAGATAGACAGATAGACAGACACTTGGGCTTTTATATATATATAATTAATGTGAAGTTAGAATATGAAGAGTTACAATTTGGAATAAGAATTTTTTATTTAAATAAGCTGAATTTTTAAATAAAATTTTTTTAATATTTAATGTGGTACCTTATTGCATATAAAGATAGCAGCTGCCAATGGTATTTAATAAATTACCAAAACCAACAAAATCGGTTGATCTAATAGTTAATTTATGAGTAACTTAATTTATGAGCTACTCTTTATGTATTCATTTACATGAACTGTAGTTCATGTAAATAAAAACTTGTAAAGTAAAATATATATTTTTGTACCAGTCCACCTCTGTTGAAAGACATTGAGTATGTTATGTTATTTTGTACTTAGCAGTATTATAATATACGTATTTACTACTTATTGTCAATTTCACAAGAACTTTCTTCTTTGACATTACCATTCAGTTCTACTCCTTTTATAGACCTTTGTTGTAATATAAATGAGCCGGTGGGTTAGGCATCTTCTTTACTTTCTCCTGAAACAAAATTATTTTAATTACTAAGGGCCAGTTGTTCCACCTTGTAGGTATGTCCATAATACGTACATAATATGTACATAATACCTGTATATTATATATTTTAAGTATATGAGCTTATATTATGTACATACATATATTTATCAATAAAATGTTTTTTTACACCTATCTGTCAAAATCTGTCATTTTTAGGATTTTGTAGGTATGACCAAAAAACCCTTATACCGTCATTTTGTCGTCTGTCTGTCTGTCTGTCTGTCTGTCTGTCTGTCTCTCTGTCCGTCCGTCCGTCCGTCCGTCTGTCTGTCTGTTCGGTAAAAATTGTAGCCAAACGGCTAAAGCTAGAGAGTTGAAATTTGGCATGCTTATACAACTCTTTGACCCGCACATAGGAAAAATACTAAAACATCTAAAAAACATATCCCCCTAAAAATATAAACAAATATGTGCTCATCGAAAAAAAAATATTTTTTTAAAATTCTGAGTAGGATATCAAATGAAAGCCCTTGGTACGTGGATTAACAATCAAATTTTTATTTTTGCAAAATAAATTATTTTGAAGCGATTTTTGTCAAAATTGGGCAAAAAAAATGTTGTCCCACACCCTGTGGCCCAGATGGTTTAAACTAAAAATCTGAAAAAATTCTAAGTAATGTACATTGGTGTGAATCGGAATAGTACAACAGGAATTTTTGATCAGATTATGTTTTTGGAAAAAAAAGCATTTTTTGTGTTTTTTTGCTAATAATGTTGAAAACTTATAGTTATATAACACACTAAACTGTAACGTGTATGTTGGTGCAATGGTTACGGTACTAGCCCAAGAAAATGAGTTCGAATCCCACGAGAAGAGACAATATTATTTTTTATTTTTTTTTGCATTTTTATTTTGTTAAATTATTTTTTCAAAATTCTAGTTATATTTTGGCAAATGTTGCATTTAATTTTTAAAAGCGTAAATTTAATAACCAGTGGAAATTGTTGAAATTATAATTTAATTCTGTTTGAATGTACACGAAATCAAAGGGAGGAGCTATGACTAGAAACAACCAATGAAGCCATGGGCGCAATGTTCAAAATCTTAATGAACCTTGCTATATAAAAAAAATACTGCACATATTAAGTCTCATAATAAGCACATATAATCGAATTAAAATTAACTTAAAAATATTTTAACATAAAATTTGTTTTTAAAGCTCTTAGATTAAGAGATGATAAATTATTTTTAAAATATTGTTCATTTTACAGTGAATACTACAAAGCAAAATATGTCCTACACACTTAGCATTCCGCCTTCACTTAATATTTTTAGATTATATATCTATCTAAGAGGAATTTTTTCAAAATTTTATTGAACCTTGCTATGTAAAAAAAAGTACTGCACATATTTAGAAATTTACATAATGGTATTAGGTATTCGAATTAAAATTAACAAAAAAAATATATTTTAACATAAAATTTGTTTTGGCATTCCAAATAATCATTATTCACTTACTAAATACCTGCGAAACCCTGAAATGTGTGAAAATTCACACTTCACATAATTTTTAACCAATGGATAACATTTATCAGTACCTGCACGGTGGAAATAACTTATCCTCTGGATAATCTAGTTACTCTATAGGTAAATAATTGGATATATGCCAAAAATCGTTTATTCCCTTGATAACTACTTATTCCATTGATAGTTAATTTTATCAATGGTTGGAAATACCGGGCTGCAGAAATAAAATTGCAAAGGTTTTTTTTTTTTTTAATTTGATAGCCAATTTGTCTTTGATGTTTTATATTATTTTGGCAGTTTTAAGATAAGATAAGAATTCTCAAATAAAAAGCTTCAATAATCTTCACGATTGTATATTGTTTGGGATGAAAAAGTTTTTGAAGGCTCTCGTTCCTGTATGTTAATAATTCTGAACATAAACAAGAATTAAAATATCTACCTGTATTTCGACTTCGAGTCTGGCAACATCAATTTCATTCTTCTGTTTGAAGAGAGCACAGCAGAGGGGCGTAGCAAATGTCAGACAAAGAGCAACCATGGAACATTGAACTGGTAAATTAATCCATGGCATTCTCTTCAGTGTTCCTCTGCGTTCCAAGTAGTTCATTACAAACGGAGTGAATACCATACCTAAAAAACACATTACAATTAATAACAAACTGATAAAAAGTAAGTGAAAGGTGGTAGGTAAGAAAAAGATTATGTCCCTAACTTATGCGAATGATATGGTTTTGCTGGCAAAGATGCTGAAAAGTTGTAAAAAAAATATTGAAGTAAAAAACAGCTTACTTTAAATGCAGCAAAATCGAAAATTATGCTCTTTCGGAAAGGAACTGGAAGGGAAAAAGTAGAAAAATGGATATGGGGAGAAGAAATAGAAAAAGTGAAAGAATATAAATATCTAGGGTACCAGTTTAGAAGCCAGTTTAGAGGATCAGAGACACATACGAAATTATTAAACAAAAAGGCCATAGTAGCCCTACCGCAAGTATGGAGCCTGGGAGAGACAAAATTCAAATGGGACTTCAAAATCCGTATGCTCATGTACGAGGCACTAATTAAAAATATAATAATGTATGGAGTATAAGTATGGAGTTGGGAGGAAAGAAATTTAAGTGCATAACATAAATTGGATGTTGGGGTTAGAAATGAATACACCAACATACATTGCGGTGGAAACAAAAATGATGAAAATAAAAATAGAGGCATTTCTGACTGCCTCTATTTTTATTTTAGCCATTAAATTCAAAGAGGATATAATCAGACATCCGGAAAAAGAAATTTTGTATGAATGCTGGAGGGAAATGGAAAAAGGGGATCAACAAGGAAAGCCACTATCGAGATGGGAAAAGAAATGTATGAATATTGTGGTTATTCAACAAAAGCAGTAAGGATACAAAGAATGAATGAATAACAAACAAAACATAAAATAAAAATAAAAGAGTCAAGGTACAACAACAAATATGAAAAGACCTGAACGCTGAGTAATCCACAATATTTGACAGAAAAGAGAAGTATAGAGAAGAAAAAAGTATATAGCAAAAAGAGGATAGCAAGATTTAGATGTGGAAATGAGAAGAGAGAGACAACAATTTTTGGATTAAAGAGGAAGAAAGAACTTGTAGAATGTGTAGGGAAGGCAAAGGACAATCGAACATACGTTGGAAGGATGTGGAGAAATAAGAAGTAATCCGGAAACGAGAAAGAAATTTTAGGAAAAGAGACAAAGATAGCAATAAAAAGAGAAGGAAATTAGAATCTAATCCGAAAGGTAAAAATTATATAATTATTATTAAGTTAATATATACTAGTTCCTAAGACATAATGTAAATATAAAATATTTAATAATAAAATTTTCTATCCATCTATCTGGTAGATTAGATATATTGGAGATTTGGAGGAGTAAGTGAAGGAAGTAAGCGAAAGAAGAAGACACGAAAGCTGGATAAATAGAAAATTTGTTGGGCATAATTTTAACTGGCATTGTGTGAACAGGTTCTTAATAGGGGTCACGGTGTATTTTTAAGGGGTCACTAATAAAAAACAGACTAATGGAGGTCACGGAAATTTTTATTTGGATTTATTTTTAAGCTGAGTTATTACTGCATTGTTTGCCTTTCGTCGTTGCTATGCTGCAAAAAAAAAAAAAAAACGCATTTTAATTATGTTAAATTAAAGACGTCAAATAGATTGTCAAGTCCCTCAAAAGTCAGCCAGTTTCTTTCTAAAACACAATTTCCTTTTCCAATCAACTTTCAACTCTCTAGGTCACTACAATTACATTTGCGCTCAAACCAAATATTTGAAACCAACCAATAAAAACTCGCAACTCAGCAACCCAAAACGCACAACGTAGTAATGACAATTTTATTTCTCCGTTATATAGGCAGCAAAACCCTAGCAAGGCTGTTTCAAAAAGATTTTAAAAAAATCTTACCTGGTAGTGCCATCAAGTTACGACTAAGAACAACAGTTCCAATAGCGGTTGTAGCTGCCACTTTCGAATAGCCTATTTCATTATCGTTTTCATCAGTCACGACAATGCCTTCCCGAAGTTCTCTGAAAAGAGACAAAATACACATTTAGATATATATGTTTCTAATGACTGGTTAGGGATAGGTAAAAAGGAAAGGACATACCGGAAGTATTTGTGAAATAAGACAATTCTCCATTATTTTTCCATTTCTCAAATTCTGTTCCATTTTCATGTAAGACAGGCATTATACTCGTAGAAGTTTTCTTTAAAAACTAGCAGACCCCGTTGCCAACAACGTTGGAAAACTGATATCGAATAAAAATCAATATAAGCAGGAATTAATTATTAAAATTTGCATGGATCTGCGTATATTAATAAAACAAAAACGTTTCTTGATTATACCTAGGAAATCCTAAAAACCGCTTAATGCGTGTCGTTTAAAAATTAGTATCGGGCTTGATACGGCCCGCGGCCCATATGCTGGATATCAATGTTATAGCTGTTTCTGATTATACCTAGGAAATCCTAAAAACCGCTTAATGCGTGTCGTTTAAAAATTAGTATCGGGCTTGATACGGCCCGCGGCCCATATGCTGGATATCAATGTTATAGCTGTTTCTGATTATACCTAGGAAATCCTAAAAACCGCTTAATGCGTGTCGTTTAAAAATTAGTATTGGGCTGGATACGGCCCGCGGCCCATATACTGGACATCGATGGTATATCTGTTTCTGATTATAGCCAAGGTATAAAAAAGAGAGCAAAGTGGCGAAATTAAATAAATTAATTCCTGTTAACACGCGCATAGTGGAGCGTACTGCAGCGAGGTTATATCGTTGTTATAGTCCAGCAAGGCGACGCGTTCAAACAATTTTGATTTCTCTGCTATCATCGTTGCTGAAATAGTTGTTTAAAATGGATATTGAGGCATTTACAAGTAGTTCTCATTTATAAGAGGTATTTAGTGTAGGTTCCGATTGAAATTTGTCCATTTTTTACCAATTTATGTTGGATTTTTTCCTATAAAAAATGAATCAAATATATCAAACGTTGAAATACTCATGCGAAAATAAGAATGAAACTTTTCTGGATGTTTGCGGAGTTGCATATAGAAATGATGAAATTCACCATGTATATGTCTACTTTTATTTATTCTGTGAACATTGCACCTTCTAGTGTGTTTATTTTTATTTTTTAGTAAATACCAAATTTTCAGGGAAGAGTTTTATGTTAGCAAGAAATCCATTATAATTTTGTGAACTTTCTGCTCGATTTTAAACGCGTCACTATGTGTAGACACTCTTTTATAAGCGCGACATTCTTTCGCTGTTTTACTCTCCGCTTTCATCGCTGCTTTGCTCTATGCTTCACTATGTGCTTAGCCTAAGTGAGCTGTTGTTTGTCGGAGAACGTCGTTCTCACTGGTGGGGAGTGACCGACCACACACCTCAAGCCCCGCTAGCACCAAGGAACTTAGCGTTACAAACACACAGAAATTAGGGCTTTTATATATATAAAATTAACTCTTAGCAATATTTTATTGACAAACAAAGTTTTAAATGTATTCCAATGGGTAGTTGTTTCTTCTCCACTGCCTAACGGTAGTTAAAATTACTATACCTACCGTTTTATACATTTAAATTTAACGTTGTGATCGATAAATTCAACTTAATATTAATAACCACATATAATTTTTAAACTTATTTTATTTTTCTTTACAGACTGTATAATTAGACAAAATCATCAATTTGACATCAAGTTCAGTCACATACCATGCTTCTAACCATTTGTCATGAATAACCAGCAATTATAAATAAAATACGTCACATAATTAACAATATATCCACAAATATAAATTAAATTCTTCTTTCAAAGCCCTTTATTGAAATATACTCTTTTCGGTGCATTTTTCAAAGCACAAATTTTTTTCTGAAACAATAAATTATTTGAATAATTTAAAATTCGGACAGCTGAATTTAGTTAAACATATTCATATTCATTGCATTTTTTGTTATTCTTAATAAAAATTTCCCATTTTTTTTTTGTCTTCAAAATATGGAAAAATCTGCTGTGGCCACCACAGGACCGACCGCCATCACAAAGTACTTGTATAAAATACATTCTAGCAGCAGAGTAGAAATAATTTGGCTCAATATTTTCTAAAAGAGATATTATTTATCATGACCATGGAAACGTTACATATAAGTATGAAAAAATAGATACTTAGTAATAATTTCGAAAAAAATTTCAAAATTTTTTCGTTTTATCAAAAAATATCTCAAATAAAAGTTGTTAGTTATTGCTTTTATAGCAACTTTTGTTGACTAATTTTTTTCTAAACATTTTTCTGTTATGAAATATTCGCAAAAATCCCATTTGCAGTCAATCGATTTTTACCAAAAGTTGATCAACTCGTGCCATTCATATTAAAAGCTTAAATATGAAGTTTCATAAAAATCCTTTTAGCCGAATTTGCTCTGCAAGTGTACACAGACAGACAGACAGACAGACAGACAGACAGACAGACAGACGGACGGACAGACAGACGGATGGACAGACAGACAGACAGACAGACATCATGCTAAAAATAGTCAAAACGTTATGTAGGGACCTCAATTCGTGGAGATCCATCGAAATCTCGAAATGTCAAAATCGGTATGATCACAATACCTCCCTTATATATGTTGGCGGTCGGTAAAAATTAAATTTTAACCCGTCTGGGGGAAAAGGTTCGCCATCACTGGCATAGATAAATCTCAAAACTTAAGTAGCAACCGTCGTACTAGCTTTAAAGCCGCATTCAGAGCTCTTAAATTAATAGCTTATGCACTGTAACTTATGGACTGTTCACTGTCACCAGCAAGTTTGTCATATGATAAGACGTGAAACCGTTCAGACCTCCAAATTTAATAGGCTGTTTGTTGTGGATTGTGCATAATTTACTAAACTTATAGCTAGTGAGATGTTTTAATGAGACAGACATATAAACACATTGTCTACCGCATTCTATCAGTGACACCGTAGTTATCGAATGCCTTTACATAACCTAACATAATGTCATTATTAACAAATCTTGCTCAAAATTACAAAGACGGACAGTAAATATGATCAATTTAGGTAATTAGGTAGTTCAAATCGAAGACAACAGAATTATAAGAACGATAATACATATAAAATATTTTACGAAGCTAAATAGTTGGTTTCAAAATTCACAGATGGAGGGCTATTCGTAACGTACTATAGTGCGTTCGAAGGTGAGTTTGCAGTACAGGGCATATGGAGTAGTTCTTTTTCATACTCTCTAATGGGTTTACAGAATGACGCTATCCTTTTCTTGCTAGTCGACGTTGCCAGCTCTAAAACGCGCTGATCTGTGAAGACGCAGTAATCTACAAATGGCCATTTGTTTTTGTTGAGTGTTATTTTGAGTTTTATAAGAGTTGATTTTTGTAAATAATACCAGTTTTTCATATTATTATAATTGACACATTTGACACTTTTACAACATTTGGCAACACCACTCCCATTTGCCATAAGAGCTATACTGCAAACTCACCTTCGAACGCACTATAATTTATAACAGATGTGAACGGTACATGGAACGTTAAAAGAATGCATTAAAGCATAACTCAGAGCGACACAACGAACAGTCTATAACTTGTTAATTTAAAGAGGTCTGAATGCGGCTTAAATCTTTTATGCAACCGGGCATTAATGAAACTAATCGATTATATTTGTTATTTATTTCCTACCCTTCGATAAATGTAATTTTAGAATTTACCTTCAATTCTGGTTCTAATCTATCGACTGATATTTCTTGAGTTTGCTTAAAAACCGCACAAGCCAAAGGCGTTGCAAATGTCAAGGCCAACGCCACCATCGCCAATGTCATAGGAAGCGGTAACCATGGATACCGGCAGAAAGTACCTCGGTTTTCGAAGTAAGTGATAACAATGGGCGTTGAAACCATACCAGGTACTGCCATTAGTATTCTGGCAATTAGCGTCGTAGCTATGGCCTGCCGCGCTGCGACCTTCGAGTAACCCATTGGTTGGTTCTTTTCGTTACTTACCAAAATACCACAGGTAAGTTCCCTTAAATATTTTATAGGTGTTAGTAAGGCATTTAGATCATACATGGAAAACCATGGATAACTAATCTGTAAGGGAGGTAATTTTGGTATTATTTCATAAATAAAATTTCATAAATAAATTCATTATAATCATTCAATTAGAGTAAAATATTTAATCTGCTAAACGATACAAAAATAATCTATTGCTTAGAAAGGGCATTTTAGATAACGGTAGATTTGTTTATTATTTTAACTTGACACTTTTTCAAGGGAACATGAAAAGTGAATCGTAAATTATTGTGTTAAATAAATATACGTCAACCATAAGCGCATAAATAATAATTAATTCTGTCTGAGATAAAAATATTAAGATTCGGCTATTTTCTTATGGGATATTTATCTGAGTTATCACCAATAAATTATGAATTTTAAGATAGTACAATACCGATAGTCAAGAGGTGTTAAATGACATTTAACAGTTGGGCGATATAAGCATTTTTAGGGTGGTCGCATTTTTGAAGCACTTGATGTTAAACCGTCATAACGTTAAGATGTTTAAGGGAGTGGAGCTTAAACCGTCGTGAAGTTAAGTCGTGTTTTTAATTAGAGTGAGATTTTGTTAACCATGGGTTAGAGTCATTTAGGGTGTTCGGTTAGACTAGTAAAATGTAACAAGTAATTCCGTATGAACGTTAGTGTAGTGCCCAGCTATAGACATGTGAGAGACAAATGGTTTTAGAGGATGTCAGTCAGGACTGTGGTGTCCAGTGGACAAATTAGTGATTAGTGCTAAAGAGTCCAGTGTTTAGTGTTTGTGAATGTCTCATTTGGATTTAGCTGTATCGACGTAATTGTAAGTCTAGTGTAATCATGTAAATATTTAAACCGTAATCGTAATTAAAGTAGGTTAGTTAAAATGTTGAGTTTAATTGAACAACCCTTAATCCTTCCAAGAATCATAGCAACCAGCTAGCGGACTCATAGGGGGGGTCCAGACTTGATCCGCTCGCAAGTCTTGGAACCCATAATGTGAGGGATGTACAGAGTAAGTACAAATGAAATAAATAAATCAGCCAACCGTGACATTTCATATTTATATATCAGAGTCCCCCACAAATCAGCTGATGGTTCGGTAGCCATCTTGTTGACGTAGGTTCTGAAGTTTTATAATTAGGCTCAGAATTTCTGTGTTTTTAAATTAAATTTTATAATTTTTAATGATAAAACTATATACAGTACCTAGACAAAATATTATAATCACTTATGAATTTTTAAAAATGCATTGTTTTACACAAAATAGTAATACACCAATTTTATTTTTATTTTGTATTTTATTATTTCAAATTATAGACCGGGAGCTCATGACATTTTTGGTCTCCGATTTCATACAGCATGCCTTTTGGTGGAGAGAATATTTACCCTGTGACAACAAAAAAGGGATGGTACTAAACCCCTGCACGCTTTCCGGTCATAGGGAAAATTGCATTTCCCCTTGCACAAAATTTTTGTGTTTTTCTCTGACTTAATATTGCTTGCCCTTTTGTCAAAAGAAAGTTATAACAAATTTAAAGTCTTTTAATTATAGGCATGCTGTATGAAAACGCGGAAAATCATATTTTTTTATTACAAGATCACATGACCGTTTGAGCCCTTTGGGACCCTCCGAATCGCATGCATATATTTAAAAGACTTTAAATTTTTTATAACTTTCTTTTGACAAAAGGGCAAGCAATATTAAATCAGAGAAAAGCACAAAAATTTTGTGTTTAAGTGGAAATACTTGAAATAATTACTTAGGAAATATTTGAAGTAATAGGAAAATATTTGAAATGTTAGGGAAATATTGAAAATATTTTCAATACTAGGAAAATATTTGAAATATTAGGGAAATATTTGAAATACAAGAAAATGTTTGAAAATATTTTGAAATATGTACTACGGAAATATACGAAATAATAGGGAAATATTTAAAATACTAGGAAATATTTGAAATACGTATTTCGGAAATATTTGTAAGTATAGGGAAATATTTGAAATACTAGGGAAATATTTGAAATTCTAGGAAGTATTTAAAGTATTTTGAAATATGTACTACGGAAATATACGAAATATTTGAAATACTAGGAAATATTTGAAATACGTACTACGGAAATATTTGTAATTATAGGGAAATATTTCAAATACAAGGGAAATATATGAAATACTAGAAAAATATTTGAAATATTTACTAAGGAAATATTTGAAGTAATAGGAAAATAATTGAAATACTAGGAAATATTTAAAATAATAAGGAAGTATTTAAAATACTAGGGAAATGTTTGAAATATTTACTAAGGAAATATTTCAAATAATAGAAAAATATCTGAAATACTAGGGAAATATTTGAAATACTAGGAAATATTTATAATTATAGGGAAATATTTAAAGTACTAGGAAATATTTGAAATACGTACTACGGAAATATTTGTAATTATAGGAAAATATTTGAAATACTAGGGAAATATTTGAAATACTAGGAAATATTTATAATTATAGGGAAATATTTAAAGTACTAGGAAATATTTGAAATACGTACTACGGAAATATTTGTAATTATAGGAAAATATTTGAAATACTAGGGAAATATTTGAAATACTAGAAAAATATTTGAAGTAATAGGAAAATAATTTAAATACTAGGAAATATTTGAAATAATAAGGAAATATTTAAAATACTAGGGAAATATTTGAAATATTTACTAAGGAAATATTTAAAATATGTACTAAGGAAATATTTCAAATAATAGAAAAATATCGGAAATACTAGGGAAATATTTGAAATACTAGAAAAATATTTGAAGTAATAAGAAAATAATTTAAATACTAGGAAATATTTGAAATAATAAGGAAATATTTAAAATATGTACCAAGGAAATATTTCAAATAATAGAAAAATATATGAAATACTAGGGAAATATTTGAAATACTAGGAAATATTTTAATTACTTTTAATGTATTTCAAATACTGACATTTTCATCAAATGCATACACCGCGGAGTCAGTATTTGCAAATCCAAATACCAAGAGCATTTTTTTGAAGTATTTGAAATACCAGAAATATTTCAAATACCAGAAAATAATTTAAAAACTTTTTCAACTACATTCTTTCAAAGATTCTCAGCTTGTTTCTGAGAGATAAAAAAGAAAAGAAGAAAAAAAAACGAATACTCACTGTGACCGCATAAGAGGAATGTTGATCATATTCGCTGCTGCTACCGCCGAAAATGGCACTAAACGGCCTATCAATGGTGGTGCTTTCTGAAAAAAAGAACAAATTTATAATATCAACAATGAAGTACAAGGGAGAGTGGGTCATAGTGGTTCTGTTGGCTTCTTACACTAATTAAATATCTACAAAACCTTAAAATATGTGAAAATTCACGCTTCACATCAATTTTTTAATATTTTGGTATAAGCTATATTTTTGTGGTGTTATATACTAATATTTATACCTAATTGGATTACCTTTGCTAGATGATTTAAGGTAAGGGCTGTGGCAACAGCACCTCCAGTCGCTCCAACGTACGACGTTATTAAAACCCTGAAACAAACAGAAAAATTAGTCACGCAGTCAAAATTTCTGGCTTGTGAAGATTAAATAAATATTAATAAGTTTAGTGCCGCTGTTTCAGATCGGGAAGATTCGTTTTTAATTAACAATGACGCTGTTCCCGATCGGCAACCTTCGGTCTGATTCCATGGTACTGCAATTGAACGTTGTTGTGTGGAACAGCATTGTGCAGAAATATTTTAAACTAAATTTTTAGCAATGTATGTCTTAAACAAGCGAATAGTATTAGATATTGTCACCGAGAATGCTAAATTTGTTTGGCTGATATGATTGTAATCATGGTTTAATAAATTTAATTAGGAGAACTCAGTTTATTAATTAAATTTAACGTAATATCAAGGAGCATGCGTTAAATTGAAAGTTCTTGCTCCAATCTACAAACACGTGTGACTTGACGAACAGATTACGTAAATGTCCGAAGGTTACCGCTTATAACAAACATCTTGTTAGAAACAATAGGCGCTTTCCTTTTACCACTTTACTTAAGAAATCTAAGCTAAGCTAAGTTAATCTAAGTTGTAAGAGCGTTCCATTTATAAGACACTGGCTAAGATAAACCAAGTTGTTTCCTCCCCCTTTCCCTTGCTAAGACATTTGACTAACTTCTTAGCTTAGCCAAGCATTTTAACTTGTAAAAGGAAAGCAGCTATTGACTATTTCATCCAACATTAAAAGGAATATCGCGCACACGCGTTGTTCTTTAATATTTAAGATACTTCATCGGCGAATAAAGCTATTAACTTACTTCTCACTAATTGGATTAGCTCCACTCCTGTTCGTGTAATTGACCAACGAGTTAAAACTTTGATTGAGCCATTGCCAGAAGATAACTGCGGGCATCGTCTTGTAGAAGGTCATCATTGCGCCAGTGATAAGTGTGTTCATCGGCACCTGGGCTGACATGCGACCTATAATGATCATTTTCTCCTTCGTGTCCGGATGGTAGGCCGAATCGTAATAAGTTTTCGCACGCCATAGCTCGTCCTCCGTTATACACTGTGGTAGCGGTTGTTTATTTCTAAAACAAAAGAGATTATATTAAACTTAAGTAAACATAGGACACAAGAATTTAGAGGTAGACGATTATTGTGGATAGGCAGGGCTGTATTGGAGGGTATACGGCGGTATACGGTATATATTAACGAATAGTGTATACCCTGTGCTTATTGAAAAATCAAAACATACGAAGATATTAAATTTTCAAATACTTAAATATTTTAAATTGTTAATATTTGCTTTCAAATTTTTTTATCTTTAACCAAGAGCTGAACATTTAATAAAAAGAACCCTACGAATTATAGGGAGTTTCAAAGAACATCCTGGCGAAAAAACACAACTAACTTTAATAGCAAACGCCGAATTAACATTTAAAAATATCCCTTTGGTTTACAATACCAAAATTATACCGATTAATAAAAATTGATGTGAAGTGTGAATTTTCACACATTTCAGGGTTTTGCAGGTATTTAGTAAGTGAATGATGATTATTTGGGATGCGAAAACAAATTTTATATTAAAATATTTTTTTTGTTAATTTTAATTCGAACGCCTAATACCATTATTTAGGTTTCTAAATATGTGCAGTATTGTTCTTTATATAGCAAGTATCATTAAGAATTTTTAAAATTCCCTGCGCCTATGGCTTCCATTGGTTGTTATAAGTTCCGCCCCTCTGATTTCGTGTACATTGAAACAGAAGTAAATTATAATTTCAATTTTATTTTAATTTTAAATTTTAAAAATAATTTAAGAATATAGAATAGAATTTTAAAAACAATTTCCACTGGTTACTAAATTTACGCTTTTAAAAATTAAATGCAACATTTGCCAAAATATAACTAGAATTTTGAAAAAATAATTTAAACAATATAAAAATTAAAAAAACAAAACAAAAAATAATATTGTCTCTTCTCGCAGGGTTCGATCCCTTTCGGATTGAGTTACTTGGGTGAAAAACCAGCGTCAAAAACCACTACACGTTCCAGAGGAGCGTGTTACAAAGCTATAACTTGTGTACATTATTAGCTAAAATTCATAAAAAATGCGTTTTTTTTCCAAAAACATTATCTGATCAAAAATTCCTGTTGTACTATTCCGGTTCACACCAATGTACATTACTTAGAATTTTTTCAGATTTTTAGTTTAAACCATCTGGGCTACAGGGTGTGGGACAAAAATTTTATTGCACAATTTTGGCAAAAATCGCTTCAAAATAATTTATTTTGCAAAAATAAAAATGTGATCGTTAATCCACGTACCAAGGGCTTTCATTTGACACCCTACTCAGAATTATAAAAAAATATTTTTTTTTTCGATGAGCACATATTTGTTTATATTTTTAGGGGGATATGTTTTTTAGATATTTTAGTATTTTTCCTATGTGCGGGTCAAAGAGTTGTATAAGCATGCTAAATTTTAACTCTCTAAGTTTAGCCGTTTGGCTACAATTTTTACCGAACAGACAGACAGGCAGACAGACAGACGACAAAATGACGGTATAATGGTTTTTTGGTCATACCTACAAAATCCTAAAAACCAGTTTATTCAAAGCATGGTTGATAGGATAAAATCAAGACTTTGTTAATTGAGTAAGCATTAACAACTTACCCGCATTAACAACTCGGGTGACAATACATCTTCTTATAAAATTCGTAGAATAATATACTATTTTTGATTTCAATTCGCGACTATAATTACCGAAACGGCGCCACTATCGCCTTGTGAACTTTTGACACGAAAAAGGATAGTCATCTGTCAACGTATGTAAACAGTATTGGTTTATAATCAATTTTTGGTCTAATTTACGTTTTCTTGCTGTATACAGTATATTTAAATTATAACCGAGTATTAAAAAAGTGTATAAATATATGTGAATCCATTTTATGATAAAATTTGCTGCTTGTAAATGAATATTTTCAGAGGTTATGATGTTGGGGCCGGCTTATACTCACAGAGAAAATAAAATGTTATACTTTGAACTTAAAACATTTATTTGAATACTTAATATCTACACATATCTCAAGAATTTTTATAGAAAGAGAACTTGTAATTTATTCTACACAAGAAAACTGTCAAATATTTGCAAACTAACACAGTTATGGAACACTCCCATGAAATAACAAGGGGTTTTAATTATATTAACAATAATTTACACAACATTAAACGATTTTCTTGCACATGTGAGACAGGGAAAATGAAAAATTCAACGTTAAAAACTTGTTTAAAATCATCTGAACAGTATAAATTCCCTTCAATAGAAACAAAATTTTAGAATCACTGATAATCTTTCAATCTAATATTCGAAGATGTTCTTCCTGTGATTGACTACCATACACACAACAAGGGGTATTTAGCTTTTTTTCTTAAATTTATCACTTTATTCGCTGTAAAAATGGAGTGAGAATGGACAGAAACAATAAAACACATGGTGAATTATACGTCAACAATGACAGTAACCTTTTTCGAAGTGTTCGCTTTTTTGCCGCTAGAGGGATACGCGTTAAGTTGAGTCGCCAATACTCAGCGTATTGTTCCTACTATTCTAGCCCACTACTAACAGCAATAGTAAACGTCCAAAATAAAAGTGGCTGCATAAATAAACTGCATGAAATAAGAAAACAGTGACAGGCAAAATTAATAAAAACCTCATTAAGGAACCTTTCGTTGCAAACATTTTTCTAGTTTTGGAGAAATGAAGTTTCATTTTTGATCCATATAAATTACGGCTTTTTGATGTCAGAGTAATTTGGATACTGTCTGCGGTGTTCAGTCGATTATTGTGCTTTGTTTTTAAGACAATGAGAGTGGAAAATCCTTGTTCACAAAGATAGATTGTTGCAAACGACAGCGACACTTTTATCACTTCCTCATGTGCAATTTTGAAAGACTTTGCAGTTCCTGCCATTTTAAAATACCAGACATATGTATGTACTTTGTGCATACGTTTATATGGGTTAAAATGGATTCCTATCTAAGAAGGAGCATACGGTGCGAAGACATTTCAATTTATGATTCTCAACTTTTTGTTGAGATGATTGAAAATCTGAGAGTTGTGTTTGGACCATCAGTGAGTCCGTGGTGGATTGCCGTCGAAGGCAGACCAGTAATCTAATTATGAATTATAATTTATAATTTAGTATTTCTTCAGTTCCCCGACTCCTGTCATAGATGGATTTTTTTTAGCGTTAAAAAAACTGTTAATGTTTGTTTCCATGGATCCATATTTTAACAACACTGAACGTTTATTGGGATTTTATTACCCCCGAGATTTTAACATTTACCCCATTTCGGGTAATTTATCTCAGTTTCCCAATTCCTGCCATAGATGTGTTGTTATTTATCGTTAAAAAAATAAAATTAATTTTATTTTGATTAAGTCACTTGCTCTCCTGTAAACTTGTAATATCAAGTTTACCACCAGTCGTACTCTTCTTACGTTAATGCATCATTTTCATGGTAGTGTCAAAGGCGCGACAGGGGTGAGAGGCGTGGTGTTATACTTGCAAGTTCGAATTTCATGGTGCGGTTGGAGGCGTGATAAGTGCGCGTTTTCGGTTTTGACAACATTTGTATCTAACCCAAATCTAACCTAAAAGTTTATACAAGTGTTTGGAGTAAACGGTTATTCAATTTCATTAAATATGTCGTCAAATCGAAGGAGACGTCTAGCTCGTTTTTATGCATATTTAGACTTATTGCGATATGAAGAAAAGCGATGGTGGGTACGTCCCATATATACATAGAAACAGAAGGCAACAGGGAGATTATTTTAACTTGTTGCAAGAAATGAGACACGAAAAATATAGACAGTTACTTCAATTACAAGAAAAGAATTTAATATACAATCTTTTTTACTTGACATCACAGTTTAGAATGAAGATTCTGTTGGCCCCTGCTTGGGGGTGTATTATTAGTATACCCACTGCACGACATTTCTGCAGACCAGATATTTGAAACCGAATCCATAATAATAAACATTATGACTGCCGACAGCATTGTAAAAGTCGCTATTTCGCTACATCAATTTACGTTTTTTTAATTTTTTTTTAGGAAATTAATATAAGTGTCTCGCTAAAGATCTCACCATTCCGAAAATATATATCTGTTTCTATGGTTTCGACGGTGCGGTCGGCGCTAGAGTTGAAATTTCTGAACTTGCGACACCGCGCTTATAACACCGCGCTTATAACACCGCGCTTATAACACCGCGCCTACGACTCCATGGTATGGGTTTTTTTCAAAATAGAGCGATCCTATTGGTTGAATTTCTTGTTCCACGCTTCCAACACCAGAGTGAAAATGATACATAACTCCCGTGACTTCGACTTGAACCCTAAAATTAGAAAACTATTTCGCAGACTGCTCCGTAGACCGCTCTATACGGTCAAGCAACCAAACAGACGTTGCTAATGACATCCTAATGGCACGACTTCCACATAGTTGGTAACGGGTGTGACAAAATACTGGTGGCTACACTGAAGGGTAGGGTGACCAGACGTACTCTTTTTAAGAGTATTATAATCTTTTTTGAGTAATATTTTCTATACTCTTACTTTTTACAAAAAAAACCCTGAATATACTCTTTTTTGATGGTTACTTGTTTTTATTACTTCTATGTTAGAAGTGAGGACCTTTTATTTATATATATATATATTTTTTTGCTCATCACTCTATTTTGGTAGTGAGGACCTTTTTTTGCTCATCACTTCCATTTTGGGAGTGAAGACCTTTTTTTTGCTCGTCTCTAGTATTTTTGAATGAGGACCTCTGTTTTTTTGCTAATTATTTGAATTTTTGGAGTGTAAACTTTTTTTTTAGTATACTCTTTATCTGTAAAAAAAATCTGGTCAGCCTACTGAAGGGTTGTAAAAATTTAAAACAGGCATATGTTTTGCAAACCACGAACACAACTACTGACGTAACTACTTAATGAAGCAACTATTAAAATGACTTATACTTTATGAATTACTCGGTTATCATAATTTAAACAAGAACGTACACGTGATTACAATAGATAGTAAATTTTCATGGCGAATACTAATGTTTATCATTACAAATATGTAGAGTGCGGATTTATAAGCATTTATTTTTCAAATATGTATAAGCACTTATAAAAAGTACGAAAAATCGAAAAAATCTAAAAAAAACGCGGAAAGCTATAAAACGCTATAAAAGGTGCAAAAAGTGAAAAGCACCACAAAAAAGACAAATACAGTACCTGATTTATAAATTTTATTTATATCTTCAAAAAAAAAAAAAATTATAATATTAATAATAATAATAATATAATAAAACAATCATATAATTAATAATTTATCAGTCAGACTTAATCATTGGCTTTATAACAATAGGGGATAGGCATGATTTTTTTTTTATTTTTTATTATATTCCTCTTGTTAAATATAAACATAAAAAACAGTTTTTTTTTTTTTTTAATTTGAAGGCTTAAAAAAATCATAAATGTATGTAGCGCGCGAAAACGACGTGTGACGTCATACCCCTTCTAACTGACGTATGACACTACTAGCTTATCGGCGTACATAGTCTGTTCTGAACTTATTTGTTTGTATAACTTTCATAGGTTATGTAAAGTTAGAGTGATTTTAGTTAAAATAAAGTTTAATTCTATAAAAACAATTTATACATGTTTACCGAATTAAATTTTATATTAAAATAGATAACTTATATTGCAGTATTTCAATTATGCCTCTAACGTTTTGTAACTTCATGTAAACAATGTAGTAAAATTCTGACATCTAAATTACATAAATATTTACATTTTACAGAGTTGCAGCGTTTGTTTACATAAAGTTATAGAATATAAAATAAAAATTACTTTGTCACCACGTATTTCCTCAGCACTGTAGCATTCATTATTTTTCATATATTCCATGAGCATAAATGCATCAATGTTGGGTAAATTATCACTCTGAGCCCTAACAAAATCTTTATCTGCCATTTTAATAATAAATGCGTGAAAAATTGCTTAAAAACAAATACAAAACTCTCGAACAATACAATACACACACGTGTAAAGATTATGTTGTAGCTGTATCTGTGATGTGAAACCCCTATCGTTTGACGTCATACTCAGACGTTTTACTCGGCAACCTTCCCTCCGTGGTCGGCTTATTTCAAATTTACAATATTTTAATTAAGAAATTTGGCTATAATATTAATTAAAATGTAATTTTTGTTTTGTTAGGTGACATAACTAACATTAACATATCAAAATAATGTAGTTTTAAGGAAATACAAATTTTATGCGTATCCCCTATTGACAATTACATATTTTTAAATGTTTTCCATTGTAAATTTTTGTCAAACCATACCTCATAGCAAAAAAATCAGCTGTGGCCACCACAGGACCGACCGCCAGAGCCGCAGTAAGGGGGGGGGGAGGGGGCGTTGGCCTCTAGCGCACTAAAGAAAAGGGCGCTGACGTGCTTGACTAAGGGGCGCCACATTGCGAAGGTGAAGACCTTTTTTTTTGCTCATCATATGGATTTTGGGAGGTGAGGACCTTTTTTTGCTCATTATTTACATTTTCGGAGATGAGAACCGAACTTTATTTTTGCAAGGGCGCCAAAACACGGTTTTGCTCCTAGCGCAAGTTTTCCTTATTGCGGCTCTGCCGACCGCCATCAAAAGTACTTGTATAAAATACATTCTAGCAGCAGAGTAGAAATAACTTGGCCTAATATTTTCTAACAGAGATATTATTTATCATGACCATGGAAACCATACATATAAGTATGGAAAAATTGAGACTTAAAAATTTTTTACAAATATTTGTCGAAATTTTTCGTTTTATCAAAACACGTCTCAAATAAAAGTGATTAGTTATTGCATTTATAGCAACTTTTGTTCAATAAATTTTTTCGAAATATTTTTCTGTTGCTAAATATTCGCAAAAATCTTAAAATCGACACGAGTAAACCCCTATTTCTAGTCAACCGATTTTTACCAAAAGTTGATCAACTCGTGTCATTGATGTCAAAAGCTTAAATATGCAGTTTCATAAAAATCCTTTTAGCCTAATTTGCTCTGCACGTGACACAGACAGACGGACAGACATACAGACGGACAGACAGACGGACAGACAGACGGACAGACAGACAGACGGACAGACAGACCGACAGACATCATGCTAAAAATAGTCAAAACGTTGTGTAGGGACCTCAATTCGTGGAGATCCATCGAAATCTTGAAATGTCAAAATCGGTATGATCACAATACCTCCCTTATATATGTTGACGGTCGGTAAAAATGATGGAAGAAAAAATCTGATGTCATTTTCGGCTTTTCGGTCAAATTTTATGGGGGATACAACATGTTTCATCCGTGTCACAAAAAATAAGCTCATTTTTTTACCAGTGTAATTATTTTGGCTATGTATTATATTAATTTTGGTATAATTTTCATGTTGTTGACAAAGATGCCAATTTTTACCGACCGTCAACATATTTAAGGGAGGTATTGTGATCATACCGATTTTGACATTTCGAGATTTCGATGGATCTCCACGAATTGAGGTCCCTACATAACGTTTCGACTATTTTTAGCATGATGTCTGTCGGTCTGTCTGTCTGTCCGTCCGTCCGTCCGTCCGTCTGTCTGTGTACACATGCAGAGCAAATTTGGCTGAAAGGATTTTTATGAAACTTCATATTTAAGCTTCTGCTATCAATGACACGAGTTGATCAACTTTTGGTAAAAATCGGTTGACTAAAAATGGGAGTTTACTCGTGTCGATTTTAAGATTTTTGCGAATATTTCACAACAGAGAAATATTTCGAAAAAAAAATATGTAACAAAAGTTGCTATAAAAGCAATAACTAACAACTTTTATTTGAGACATTTTTTGATAAAACGAAAAAAATTTGAAAAATTTTTCGAAATTTTTTCTAAACCTCTATTTTTTCATACTTGTATGTAACGTTTCCATGGTCATGATAAATAATATCTCTGTTAGAAAATATTAGGCCAAGTTATTTCTACTCTGCTGCTAGAATGTATTTTATACAAGTACTTTATGATGGCGGCCGGTCCTGTGATGGCTACAGCTGATTTTTGTTTTATTTCTATTAATTTATTCAATTAAATATCAGAAAAAGAAAAATTTGTACTACATAAAGTACTACATATCTTCCAAAAGTTCTGTCTATAAAATTATACAAATTAGAGAATCAACAAAATAACATTTTATTGATATAATAAAATAATTTGAATAAAATGTTGATTCAAAATTATTTCAAATACAATCTGCTACAATTTATTTTAAATTTTAAAACAAAGAACTTTAATATCAGCACCTCAGAGGTAACTTAAGTCACAAATGATAAACAGCTCAGAAAAGACGATTTAAGATTGTTTACTTCCTTGCGTTGATCGACTTGATACAGTTTTAAAGCAACGTAGATTGAAACTGGCTAGAGCTATAGTTCCAAATTATTTACCAATCGACGGACTATAAAGTATTACAAATGTCAGGTACTAAAATGTCAGTTTTGATAAAAATGCGACTTGATACAGTTTACCTCTAAGGTGCTGACGAATTTTTCATATAGGGGAGATGTGGGGACGGTGGCACAATTGGTACAGTGGAACATTTGAAATATCTTTGAAATATAGAATATTTTCATGTCTGTTTGGGTATATATAGGCCCCTCTGGTACTGAGAAATTATACTATCCACATTTTGAGTCTATAAATTTAAGTCCCGCCATTTATGATGAAAATGTTGATTTGAGGTAGACAAACTAAAGTTTATCGTAACAAGAAAATTTTTATTTGAACGAGACACAACTAAATTAGTAAGAAATTTTGTATTACATGTTGTAAATTGGTCATTTGTCTACAGTGTAAAGCAATTACTAATGCTCTAAACTATATAATTTATTATATTTGATAAAATGTTCGTGAAAATAGGGTTAGGGCTAACAGTGGCACACGTGTTATGTGGATACAGTGGTACAGTGAGCCACTGTACCCACGTACGTGGGTACGAGTTAGAAGAACAATTCCAAGCTGCGCAAAATAAAAAAGATCAGAAAATTAAAAGATTTTCTTGTAAGTTCAGACACATCTGATACTGATGTCAATGTTGATGAGAATTCAAACTCAGATGATAATGTTGACTCTGCATATGATACAGATTCAACAGACTACGTAAACAAGGATATTAAAGTAAGGCAATATGCCTTAATATTTGAAGGATATGGAAAGAATAAAATGAAGAGCCACTCTATAGGGGAAATCATAGAAGTAACGACTGACGATATTGTTGTAACATATCTCCGACGGCTGACTCTACTCTTTAAATTTATTAAAACAAATGAAAATTACACATTTAAAAAATCAGAGCTGATAAAAGTTTTACCATCTCCTGCTCCGTCTGGTAGCACAAAACACCGTTTAGACGTTTTGATTTTTACAGTAAATTTAATGAAATATAATTAACATTAAAATAAAAACTATTAAAACTTACTGCTTCCAAGGAACTTACCAAAATTTATTTCTTTATATTAATAATAAATTTACATTTATATATTTATATACATTAATTAAACTTAGTAGTTTGTTCTAAAAAATTTGATTTTTTTACAATATTATTAATTTTTCAGTACCTTTCAGATGATTTATTTTTAAGGACATTGAATTGAAGTTTCAATAAAAATTATTGATACATATACAGATTTTTTAGATACCTATTATATTTACTGTTCCACTGTATCCCTAATGCTGTTTCACTGTACCCTCACGTATAGGTACAGTGGCACAATTGCAGAGGTCAACAAAAATATTAATTATAAATGGCACGTGATAAGGACATTTATTTTTAACAGGTTATTTAAACAACGACATTATATGTATTAAGTGGCGAAAAGATTTATTTAAAAAATTCAAAATTAAAGATGTTATGTACAGAAAACCAAAATGTGTGCCACCGTCCCCACATCTCCCCTACATTGCGCGTTTGTTATTAATTTTATTTTAGATTACTAATCTTATATGAGCAACTTGTAATGTGTGGTGTTTACCCTGCCTTTAATCTATTGAACTAAATATTTAGATATAAAATGTAAATGAATTTTAGATTGTTGCTGGGTGTTATAATCCATTAAATGTTGATTAGCATACCTGCAGTAAATGTTGAATGTTAATTTAATCTAATCAAGTATGACGTGTTTTATGCATATCTTTTGATATTAACAAGAAATGCAAATATAAATGCTAAATGCGTTTTTCTAATGGATCAATATTAAGCACACTTTCGGAACATCGACATGAAATAACAGGGGTTTTTAATTATATTAATAGTAATTTAGTATAGGCGTTCCCAACCTGAGCCACAGTGGCGCACCCAGGTAGAATCCCCCCCCCCCACGCGCCCTAAGAAGAAAGGAAATAAAAATAAAAACACACAAACACACTAGCAAATTTTAAAAATAGAGATGAGGACCTTTTTTTTAGGTCATCACTTTATATTTTCATAATTTAAATAATTTTGTCTTCCCCCCCCCAACAAAAATTCCTGGGCGCACCACTGCTGAGCCATATGCCCCCCCTGGGGTTCACAAGATAATTTCAGGGAGGCACCGGATAATTTTTGAAAAATGAGAGGTCACATAAATTGCCAAGGGGGCATGAAATATTTCAAAATAATATGAGTCGTAGAACTTTAAAAGAGATAACTCACTTTAAATAAACAATTTCTAAGAATCTTACAAATTGTTTGATTTCATTTACTTCTTCAATATTTATCTTCTTAAATATTTGAGGGCAGTCATCGCATATTCGTATTTGTTGGGTTGTTTGCGTATTTCCAAATAATAATTGAGTTTATGGGAGTCGGAGAGGTGTAGAAATAAATAAAAAAGTTTATTTAACTAAGCTTACGTTTCGATTTTTATTAAAATCTTCCTCAGAGTTAGTTAAAGTCACTAAATTTGAAATAAAACGTTAAGTAATTTGCTGACTTCAACTAGCTCTGAGGAAGATTTTTTTAGAATTTTTTTTTTTTTTTTTGAGCAAACTTTTTTATTTATTTCTACATCTGTCCGACTCCCATAAACTCAATTATTATATTATTTACGGACATAATTCATCAACATATGTATTTCCAAATACTACAAGGGCTACCTTTTAAGTTTTTACAAAAATTAAGAGAAAAAAATTTATTTTTTTTTGGTAGAAACTGTTTTATTGCTTTTCCAAATATTCGCCTTTAAGATTTATACATTTCTGCATGCATTCAAACCAATTCTCGAAACATTTTTTCCACTCTGAAGTTGGTATCTCAAAAACATGGTTTTCGAAGGCTTCAACAGCTTCTTGAGGTAATGAAAATTGTTCTCCACGCATTTTTGTTTGACATTGAGGAACAAAAAAAGCCGTTAGGGGATAAATCAGGTGAATACGGACAATGAGACATTAATTCGATGTTTTTCTCCTTCAAGCAATCAATTGTTTCACAATAAACACAAACGTCATGATGAAGAATGATGCGACGTTATTGGTTGTTTTTCCCGATTTTGTCGATGACTTCTGGCAAACAAATTGTTGTATACCATTCAGCATTAACTGTTCTCCGATCCTCTAAAGGAATGGTTGCAATATGTCCAGTGCAACCGAAGAAACAAGCGATCATTTTCTTAGAAGTGCTTCGTGAACGAACAACTTTTGTGTGTTTCGGCTCATTTTGGAAGCCTCAAACAATGGATTGTTGCTTAGTTTCCAGTTCATATGAATAAATACAACTTTCGTCACTTGTAACGATGTTGTATACGGATTTTGCAGTGCCTAAGTTGATTTTTTTTTTTTTAACCGAAACCCACAAAACTTCAACAACTGAAAAAGCAAGCGATTATTTTATTGGTGCATCGAGATAAGTGCTTCGAGATAAGTGCTTCGAGATAAGTGCTTCGAGATAAGTGCTTCGAGATAAGTGCTTCGAGAATTTCGTTCACGACATTCATTGATAGTCATCGACAAAATCAGGAACAACAACCAAAAACGTCGCATCATTCTTCATCATGACAATGCAAACTGCCACACTGCACGTCGAACAATTGATTATTTGAAGGAGAAAAACATCGAATTAATGTCTCATTGCCCGTATTCACCTGATTTATCCTCTAACGACTTTTTTTTTTGTTCCCCAATGTCAAACAAAAAATTCGTGGATAGCGATTTTCACCTCAAAAATCTGTTGAAGCCTTCGAAAACCAAGTTTTTGAGATACCAACTTCAGAGTGGAAAAAATGTTTCGAGAATAGGGGATAGGCATGATTTTTTTTTATTTTTTTATTATATTCCTCTTGTTGTATATAAACATAAAAAACAGTTTTTAATTTTTTTTTTTTTTAATTTGAAGGCTTTAAAAAATCAAAAATGTATGTAGAGCGCGAAAACGACGTGTGACGTCATAATCCTTTCTAACTGACGCATGAGACTACTAGCCAATCCAGCGAACGGTTGTTTATGCAGCGAACATAGTCTGTTGTGAATTATTTGTTTGTGTAACTTTTATAGGTTATGTAAAGGAGAGTGATTTTAATTAAAATAAAGTTTAATTCTATAAAAACAATTTATACATGTTTACCGAATTAAATTTTATATTAAAATATGGAATATCCAGGCCCCAGTACTTCGAAACATTATCGAAAATATTGTTCAGTACCGATGTGCACAATTAGTTCAACTAGAAATCCAAAAAAACTATTTATATCATTACCTAATGGCGAAAAACAACAGAAAAGGCGAAATTTGTGGCTGAAAACTATGAGGCGAAATAAAACCGATATTTCAGAAAAAAGTAAACTTTATGTTGTGTGCATAAATGCATCAATGTTGGGTAAATTATCACTCTGAGCCCTAACAAAATCTTTATCTGCCATTTTAATAGTAAATACGTGAAAAATTGTTTAAAAACAAATACAAAACTCTCGAACAATACAATACACACACGTGTGAAGATTATGTTGTAGCTGTCTGTATCTGTGATGTGAAAACCCTATCGTTTGACGTCATACTCAGTCGTTTCTACTCGGCAACCTTCGCCCCGTGCTCGGAATATTTCAAATTTACAATATTTTAATTAAAAAATTTGGCTATAATGTTAATTAAAATGTAATTTTTGTTTTGTTAGGTGACATAACTAACATTAACATATCAAAATAATGTAGTTTTAAGGAAATACAAATTTTATGCGTATCCCCTATTGGTTTGAACGCATGCAAAAGTGTATAAATCTTAAAGGCGAATATTTTGAAAAGCAATAAAACAGTTTGTTTCAAAAAATTTTTATCTTTCTAATTTTTGTAAAAACTTAAAAGGTAGCCCTCGTATCATAATGCTCCCATCAACTAATTAAACAATAATTATAGATCAAACTCACCTATATTTCTCTACGATTGTTTTACATCTCTCCAATTCTTTACTGGATATTAAAATGTTAAGTGGATTGGTAATGTTCAAAAAATGTTTAGCTCTGCCTGAGTAGTCGTCCTGACTCCATCGCGGTACATCTATGTTGATATCCTTCCTTAATGGACATTTTTTATCTGCAACACAAAAAAAAAATAGTTACAATTGGTAATCAAAAAATGCCATTCAGTTTAACAGTCATTATTGCTTATGGCGAGGGTAATCAAAAAATCCAACCACGTCTCACGGGCAATTGCCTAACTAGAAATTTTGGGCAAGGTCAGAGGTCGGCAAACTTTAGAGGCTAATGCCGGGTTTACATTGGTAGAGTAAAAGAGCTAGTAACTAGCGACTAGTTACTATCCCTGTGTAAACAGGGGGTCTATTCTGTAAGCATTTCGACAATCGCTTTTACAGTATCGTGTTGAAAGTGCCAATTTTCAACACGTCGCGTTGGTATTCTGTAACTTATCGATAGTGCACTTATTCTGTGATAGTGCAGTATTGTGTTGATTTTGAGACGACACGTACGAACGTGTCGTTTTTGGAAAGAGATATTGTTTTTAGACTTTTGAAAGTTGTTTACGTTTAGTTTGAATATATTGATTTACTTATTTTGAGGTTAGTATGATTTAAAATGTGTTTTATATATGGAAATATGTATATTTTTGTTGTTTTTTATCTTAAATGTTGTAGTTATGGCCGAAGGACTTATTATATTTGAAGTATTGGATGAATTGGAAGAGGAAGAGACAAGGGGATATGTCAATGAATATTTTAATTTATAAAATAAAAATAAAATACATGTCATAAAATATATTATAAAATAAAAAGCCTAATAAAACCATAAAAACAAAAACAAAATTAATCTAAATATACCGTCGTGCGGTTTTGCACAATTTTTTGTAGGGGGTAGAGAATGTATTCATTGAGTAAATGTTATTTAGGGGATTAGATGGAAATTCCAAATTTCTATGAAGGATTAGCATGACGTCATGAGTTCAGAGAAACAAGTCAACCTTTTGAATAATACCTGCTGGAAGGGAAGTTTGCACAAAACCCTGCTACAATAATTATTATTAGAGTTATTTTAAACAAATTATATTAACTGTTACGGGGCAGAAAAAATTCAGGTCATATGTTATGTACATAGGTGTTATGTACATATATGTGCATTGTATATACTGTCTAATAACCTCAAAGTTTATTCTGTCACAGTACGTCAAAATTTCAAAATGGCCACATTTACTTTCGACACTTTCAAACACAAAGTAACACTATACGATGACAGTGTAATGTGCATAGGCAACACGATACTGTGCATGTGACTGTCGAGAAGTTACAGAATAGACCCCCAGTTGACATTGTGACTAGTAGAGTACTAGCTGCCAGTAGTTGGGCTAGGATAGCAGCTAGCTCGTCGACGTATTTACTAGCTACTGTCTTTTCCCCCACTACGCAAAATTGATTCATTTCAAATTGGCGGCAAGCGGTAACCTGTTATAACAAATAGAAAAAAACCCATATCAGGTAAGTTACAATTTATTTACATAAATTGCGTAACATTGATTTATTAATTGATGATTTTTAAAATCATCTGTGAAATAACTGCCTTTAATACACGAAAAAGATGTTGTAGACCAGTGTTTCTCGACCAAAAACGCACCATGGACCAGAATAATATATAATTTTCTAACGCGGACTACTAATAATAATTGTTGGTTTATTTTTTGCATGAAAACAAATATATTTAATGTGCTACTAAACACATTTATTTTATTCGTAGAAAATCACAGAAAGTTTACAGAAAATAAACAAAATATAAACTATTTACATAAAAAATGTGCAAAATAAATTAACTTTCGCGGACCACTAAAATTTTTCTGGGGACCACTGGTGGTCCGCGGACCACCTGTTGAGAAACACTGTTGTAGACTACAATAACTATTTCCTGTGGCTAGGAAATAAAGCGTTAATTCCAATTTTATTTTTGCTGGAATCGCATCCCTTATTAGTGTATCAGTTCGTCGTATTAATGGATTAACTAAATTTAATAGCCTATTAAAATCATCTGGTGTCATTATTAAACACAGTCTGTATTCTTTTTGATCTTCCACGGCTAATTCACGAAATAGAAGGACTGATGCGCCATGGGTAGTTCTTCTATCAATCCATTTTTTAATCCATTTTTGTTTAGGCTTATATCCTGTACCGAATACTTCAATAAGACAATCAATTATTTCCTCCACAAGAAATGATGTAATTCAAAATACCACTTCTTTAATGACATCACGCCGGCGACGATGTATATCCACATTCATAAACTATTTTTTGCAAAAAGATAATTTCACTATAAAATCACAGTGAAGATGTCAAATGTGTTTTGACACTTACTATCCAGAAAATAAGATATGTATGTCAATTGCGTATGAACACCTACTATCCTGAAAATAAGATAGTAGAGTAAAGCGCGTAGTACTTGCGCTAGTTACTAGCTCTGTTACTCTACCAATGTAAACCCGGCATAAAGAACCAAATTCATCCTTTACGGCATCTGGAAACATTCTAAAGAGCCATAATTTTATTTTAACCAGAGAATCGAACCCAGATTTATTTCGTTCGGGTTTACGGTTCCGTTCCAAGTAAATGTTTTTCGTTCCAGTTTCGGTTTCGGTTCCGGTTCAAATAACAAGTTAAAATCGAGTCACATCAAATATCTACAGGTATAAATTTTGGTTTAATTTTATTTACCAAATTTCCTTCTTATTCTTGTTTTTCAATTATAAAATCGAAAATACAAAAGAAACTAGAACTTAATTAAAAAAAATATTATCAAAAACAAAATACAATTTAGGAATATAAAAATTGATGTGAAATGTGAATTTTCACACATTTCAGGATTTCGCAGGTATATAATAAGTGAAGGCGGTATGCTGAGTGTGTAGGACAAATTTTGCTTTGTAGTAAATACGGCAAAATAAACAATATTTTTAAAATAATTTATCGTCTGTTTATTTAAGAGCTTTAAAAACAAATTTTATTTTAAAATTATTTTTAATTCAAATACCTAATACAATTATTTAGGTTTCTAGCAAGGTTCATTAATATTTTGAAAATTGCGACTATGGCTTCCATTGGTTGTCATATGCTCCGCCCCTTTGGTTTCGTATACATGACACATAGAATGAAAATATAATGTGAACTGTGAATTTTCACACATTGCAGGGTTTCGCAGGTATATAATAAGTGAAGGCGGCATGCTGAGTATGTAGGATAAATTTTGATTTGTAGTAATCACGGCAAAATGAATGATATTTATAAAATAATTTATCGTCTGTTAATCTAAGAGTTTTTTAAGAACAAATTTTATGTTAAAATGTTTTTTTGTTAATTTTAATTCGAATACCTAACACCATTATTTAGGTTCATAATACGTACAGTATTTTTTTTTTTTATAGCAAGGTTCATTAAGATTTTGAAAATAGCGCCTATGGCTTCCATTGGTTGTCATATGCTCCACCCCTTTGGTTTCGTATACATGACACATAGAATGAAAATATAATTCCAACAATTTCAACTGGTTATTAAATTTACGCTCTTAAAAATTAAATGCAACATTTGCCAAAATATAACTAAAATTTTGACAAAATAATTTAAACAAAATAAAAATGGAAGAAAAAACAAAAAATTAAATTGTCTCTTCTGCACGGGAGCGAACCCTAGTTTGCTGCGTAGCAAGCGAGCAAGCTAACCATTAGACCAGGATACGCCTTCTAGTATAGTGTGTTACATAACTATAACTTTTGTACATCGTCAACTAAAAAACACAAAAAATGAGTTATTTTCCGAAAACATAATCTGATCAAAAATTCCTGTTGTACTATTCCGGTTCACACCAATGTACATTACTTAAAACTTTTCAGATTTTTAGTTTAAACAATCTGGGCTATAGGGTGTGGGACAAAAAAATCTTTGCACAATTTTGGCAAAAAACGCATCAAAATAATTTATTTCGCAAAAATAAAATTTTGTCCACATACTAAGGGCTTTCATTTGATACCCTACTCAGAATTTTTAAAAAATATATATTTTTTGATGAGTACATATTTGTCTATATTTTTAGGGCGATATGTTTTTTAGATGTTTTAGTATTTTCCTAGATGTGGGTCAAAAAGTTGTACAAGTATGCCAAATTTCAACTTTCTATGTTCAGTTATTTGGCTACAATTTCTACCGTACAGACAGACAGACACATAAGTGACGTTATAATGGTTTTTTGGTGGTTATCCCTACAAAACCCTAAAAATGCGTAGAATAAAAAAGATTTGTTTTCTTCCTATGAACAATTTTTGTTGTATATATTTTTCTGATAAGTCAATAATGAGGGAGAGTTGAAGTTGAACATCCGTAATACGTCAATTCTTGCACTCAAGTGATTGTTTTGTAAACGTTTCATTGTGCAGTCGTCTGTAGGCGGACACGGGCATTGCGATGAAATTTGCACGTATAGAAGGTGTTGGGCATTATAGTTAAATATTTTTATATTAATATTACTTTTTATTGATTATAATTTACCATATGTTATTTTTAAATTAAATATAATATTTTTGAAAAACATTTTCTCAAAATTTTTACAGTCTGTCTCCTAAAACAACTTTTTTAAATTTCTCGGAATTCTCGAAAATCCAGGGAAAGATAATTTTACATTTCCCGTTTCGGAAACAAAAAGAAAACTGGGAAATGTTACCCTCTAGTCAGTGATGGCATCCTAAATTTTCAGGAAGCGGTTCTATAAAGTCATGTGATATCTAGGAACCTATTCTATATTTTTAAGAGTGAAAACAAATCACTTATTTCCATTTATTAAATATAATGAAAACATTTTAAAAGCGTATTATTAATAACCTATAAAATAAATATTCCATTTGCAACATTGCAGGGCACGGCGCACGATTCAAAACTGAAGTCAGAGTAATTCATTTATTTTTAATAATTCTAACAACGGGTTCCCTAAGGTTTCAATAATTTTAACAAACGGTTCGCGCGAATCGATCTCTACCGGTAGGTACAGTGACTGTATAAAGACAGTGTGGCCATACGATGGTCTCATTTTCTATTGGTCGAGCTGAAGCCCGCCATGTTTCTACCAAATTTGTTACAGATTATATATGGTTTACATGTGTTTAGCTTGCGTTTCAACAGATTTAAGTGATATTTTCAAATAATATACGTATATTTAGACGTTTAATAGTAAATATTGTTGTGTTTGTGATGAGTAATGAGTAATGTAGATAATGTAAACTGTGCACATATTTTAAATTGTCGCAAATTAAAATTAAAAATAATGAAACGATTTGTTATGTTTAGGTTTAAAATTGCTGGGAAAAAAGGCTAAATGAACATAAAAAAACATTATGCCAGTAAATCAATGGATGGCTTCACAATTATAAGAAGTATTTACTTTCATTAATTTTAATGTTATTCCATGCTGTTTTCATTTTATTTTTCACCTGACCATAATTTTAGTTGAATAAATGCATAATTGATAATATATACATCAGTTTTCTTTATTAATATATCATTTATACCATGAGTTCAAAAAGAAATTGCATAAGGGTTGGCTATGGAAAATAAAAGTAATGCCAACAGAAAGCTTTAGAATTAATTTACTGTATGAATTAATTAAATCACTCTTGTTGTCATAAGTTATTTATTGTTACATAAAGCTTGTAGTATACATCAGTGTTTCTCAACCAAAAACGCACCGCGGACCAGTAAAATATATAATTTTCTAACGCGGACCACTAATAATAATTGTTGGTTAATTTTTTGCAAGAAAACAAATATATTTAATGTGCTACTAAATAAATTTTATTTGTAGAAAATCACAGAAAGTTTACAGAAAATAAACAAAATATAAATTATTTACATAAAAAATGTGTCTAAAAAAAAACAAAAAAACTGCAAAAAAACATACGAAAACTTTCGCGGACCACTAAAATTTTTCTGCGGACCACCTGTTGAGAAACACTGGTATACATTATTTTATTTTTCCATAGCCAACTCTTATGTAATTTCTTATTAAATTTAAAATATTCAAATTAAAATGTAACTCCCGTTTTTATAAAAAAAATGTTTTAGTTTTTATAGGTCCTCAAATAAAATTATAAAATAATAAAAACATATCTCTTTTATTTCCTTTCATGTCCTTTTTTAAGAATTTTTTTCATTTGTTTTCTTTTTATGTTGCAAACATTTCAAAAAAATACCTTCATCGGTAGACAATTTTAATATTTATCTTAATAAATGTTGAATCATATACATGTTTTTTCTTAACAATAAATTGATATTCACATACATATATATAAACATAAATACGTAAAACTATTAAAAATTTAAGAAATATTATAATATATTTGGATATATTAACATTTATTCCATATAACCCAATACAAATCTGGAATAAACATGGCGGCTACAGTTCATATGGCCACACTGTCTTTATACAGTCACTGTACCGGTAGGATGCCATCACTGCCTCTAGTGTAGGTAGAGTAAAGTTCGTTTTGGCGACCCACAAAGTAGGGCGCCGTTGGCTGTACCCCTTCCCCCCCTGCCTTTCGTCGGTTCTGATTGTAATATTTTGTTAATAATAAAAGTGCATTAGAAATATATGAAATGTTAATACATATTTATGATTACGAAACCTGTTTGTCCGTCCTTGCTATAAATTTGACCTTATGACAAGTCGCGGTTATTTCCTAAACTCGGTTAAATAACTGTCACATTGCCAAAAACTATTTTTCATTCAGAGGATTTGCGCCTTGAAATATCTGTCCTTCAATATATTATCCTGCTTGTAATATTTCACTTTAAAGATTAGGATATTCATATCGAAACAGTTATTAGAAATATCTAAAAAACATAATATATATAGGAAGAGAAATCGAAGAAATGAAGAGTATAAAGTACCTGGGATACGTGCTAACGAAAAAATATATTAAGAGACGAGATGCACGGTGAGAGTGGGAGAAGAAGGGTCACAAAATTTCTGGGTGAATAAAGAGGTAATGCAGGGATGCCCGTTGAGCCCAATACTATTCAACCTATATGTGGCGGATTTGGAAGACACAATGAGGAAGGGGCAAGACGGAAGAGTGGTAGTGGGAAGGAGAAAGATATAGACACTAGGGCAGTGTTTCTTAACTGAAAACGTACCGCGGACCAGTCAAATATTTCATTTTCTACCGCGGACCAGTAAAATATTTAATTTTGTACCGCGGACTAGGGATGTGAAAAAAACATCGATGTATCGAAAACATCGATGTTTGTTTTAAAAACATCGATGTTTTTACCATCGATGGTCAGCTGGCGATAGTATCGATAAAACATCGATGTCTACTACCGATGTCGATGTTTAAACTTTGAAATTCAGAAATTACCGCTAGAGGCGCTGGAATTTTAAAAATTTAATTTTTATTAAAATTAGTACACAAAATATAAGCGCCACCTATTGTGATATAACAACACACTTTTTCTTTTTGAGTCTTGTTGACACTTTCCCAGTTGTTATTCCTCCAATCCCTGGATTTTTGTAAGTTGTCATTAGCTATTTTTTTATATATTGAAGTTGGCTTTTCCTGCACAAAATGATCAAACGCTTCAATTAATCGGTAAAAGTAACTAGAATTGAAAATCTAGTTCTGCCCAAACCAAAGGAACAGACTTTATTTCAACTTAAAAAAGTATAAAAATAATTGTGTATGACAGTGTTATTTTTATGTCAAATAATATAAAATTAACATTAAGATTACTATATTAGTATTGTAATAAAATCCAATATTTCATTTTAGAAATGTAAAAATAATAAGGTCTGTTCCTTTGGTTTAGGCGGAACTAGATTTTCAATTCTAGTTACTTTTACCGATTGATTGAAGCTTTTGATCATTTTGTTCAGGAAAAGTCAACTTCAATATATAAAAAAATATCTAATGACAAATTACAAAAATGAAAATTGCGGTTAGTTCCGCCTAATCGTTTGGAATAGACTGTAGGTACAAATTAGGATTATTATATTGGGTATAATAATATTAATGTGAAATTAATTACTATTAAAAAGGAATATTTCTATTTCAAAATCTAATAAATGCTTTTTGTGTATTATGTGTTACTTTTTTCGTATTGTATCTTTACATTATTAAATAAAACCTATATAATATAAATAAATAGCTTTTTTTAATATACATAAAACATCGATGTTTCCGATACATCGATGTTTTTCCTTCGATGTTTTTTCAACATCGATAGTAAGCGGCGATGTTAACATCGATGTTAAACATCGATGTTTTGCCTTCGATGTACAACCCTACCGCCGACTTTTAAAAATAAATGTACTACTAAACAAACTGTATATGTAAACTCTACATATATCTAAGTAATAACAAATCACTGTAAAATGAACAAAACACACAGAAAATGAACAAAATATCATAAAAAAATTAACAAAAAATCTCAAAAATAATAATTTATAAGCCTTTCGCGGACCACTAAAATTTTGCTGAGGGCCACCAGTGGTCCGCGGACCACCGGTTGAGTAACACTGCACTAGGGTACGCTGATGATATAACATTGATGGCGGAGAAGGAACAAGAAGTAAAGATGATGCTAGACCAAGCAAACAAGTACTTTAAAAGAACAAATATAAAAACGAGCGGCAGACGATTACAGTTGATAGGACACGTGATAAGAATGAGGTAGGTTACAGAATAGTTAGGAAGATATGGGAGGGAAGAACTCAGCGCCCAGTGGGAAGACTTCACAAGAGATGGAGAGATAAGTTTACCGATCTAACAAGTACTCGTATACAGGACACATGGAAAGACCTGACAATGAACAGATCAAGATGGAGGAGTTACCTGGTATATGAATGAGGTCAAAAGTCAACCCAACTGACAGTACCCAAAGAAGAAGAAGATGGTTTTTACCAATAACGTATAATTAATTTCTTAGCTTCGTGTAGAAATGAGAATAAGGCTTTTGGATGTAAGCGCGTGCCTAGTTACGCCACTGGCGTGTAACGCTTTAACGACACTGAAGACTTTTTTGAAGACAATAGATAATAATGAACTTGTACCGTTTGTCTATTATTCAGCAGACCTTTTTTTTCTAATATAAATAATGACGAGTTGTCGTAGTTAATTAACATGCGCTTATATATAACAAAGACAAATATTTGCTGAGTTAAATAACAACTGGAACTTGATAAAAATAATAAGTGTTACACGTATTTTTAATATACTGAAAATAACCCAAATATAAATAACTGAATAGAGTCTAATTTAATTTTCACTCTCTGCAGGATCGCTATATCTATCTACTTATCTAAACTCATCAAAATGATCTAGCCATACAGTTGAAATATCTCACTTCTTATTTACTTAAGGGTGCGCACAACCGTACAGTTTCCTATACGAGACTAACAACCTGAAATAAAATTAGTAACAATCTATACATCAAAATTTTCAGCGAATTTTTATCTACCTAATAGGATATTTTTAATTGTCAAAAGAACTGTCATGTAATTGTAAATAAACAACTTGCGTTATAGACGCCATCTTGTAAACCATTCGACGCATATTTGTGTACCATGCGGCAAATTGTAGCTAAAGCTCCATTCTACAAATATGTTTGGAGATAATTTGTTCTATTGTGATAATTACTTATAGTTATTGTACTTGGTAATCTACTTTTGCCGCCACCTCGAATCTACCGCGGTTCTCAATATAGGTGCGGCGGATAAAAATGATTCATTTTATGCAAAGAATGCTTGCACCAACCGACATTTCATTATCATCAAGTATAATATTTTTCGACGAAGGCTCTAAACTATAAACAATCATGTCGAAAAAAATGTTAACGTATTATTTGAACATTTCTACACAAAACTATATAAATATGAAAATTATTTGAAACCCACAAATATATATAAAAAATTACAGAACATTGTTGTGTAATACCTATTATTAAGTTATTTAGCAATAACATTTATATAATAATTTTTTCTACAATCAAAAATATCCTATTAGATAGATAAAAATTCTGTGCAAAATTTGATGTATAGATGTCACTAATTTTATTTCAGATTGTTAATTTTGTATAAGAAACTAATAATCTCTGGGGGTTGTACGTAGCGTTAATAGCTAAATATGTTTAAAAAAATTGATGTGAAGTGTGAATTTTCACACATTTCAGGGTTTTGCAGGTATTTAGTAAGTGAATGATGATTATTTGGGATGCCAAAACAAATTTTATATTAAAATATTTTTTTTTTGTTAATTTTAATTCGAACGCCTAATACCATTATTTAGGTTTCTAAATATGTGCAGTATTTTTTTTTTTATATATATATAGCAAGGTTCATTAAGAATTTTAAAAATTGCGCCTATGGCTTCCATTGGTTGTTATAAGCTCCGCCCCTCTGATTTCGTGTACATTGAAACGGAATTAAATTATAATTTAAACAATTTACACTGGTTATTAAATTTACACTTTTAAAAATTAAATGCAACATTTGCCAAAATATAACTAGAATTTTGAAAAAATAATTTAAACAATATAAAAATTAAAAAAAAAAAAACAAAAATAATATTGTCTCTTCTTGCAGGGTTCGATCCCTTTCGGATCGAGTTAGTTGGGTAAAAAGCCAGCGTCATAACCACTAGACCAGCATATACCTTCTAGTGTAGCGTGTTACAAAGCTATAACTTGTGTACATTATTAGCCAAAAAACACAAAAAATGCGTTTTTTTCCAAAAACATAATCCGATCAAAAATTCCTGTTGTACTATTCCGGTTCACACCAATGTACATTACTTAGAATTTTTTCAGATTTTTAGTTTAAACCATCTGGGCTACAGGTGTGGGACAAAAAAATTTTTGCACAATTTTGACAAAAATCGCTTCAAAATAAATTATTTTGCAAAAATAAAAATTTGATCGTTAATCCACGTACCAAGGGCTTTCATTTGATACCCTACTCAGAATTATAAAAAAAAAATATCTCTTATAAGGGCGATGGAAGAGTTTTTATTAAGAATGAGAAAATGTGTTGACAATAATATTGGTTTGATCGAACATTTGTATTTTTTATTTTTTTTTTTGTAAAATAATTGTAAAAAGTAATAGTTTTTTTTTTCTAAATAGTCAAATAGTTTATTTTACAGATATTTTGTTTCTTTTTTTATTGTTTTCAAAGCTTGCTACGTTCAACTTTGTAAAACTTATGTTGATTATTATTTTGTAAATAAATGGTCGCCATTTTGAAATGGTTAACATAAAAATATGATTTTTTGGTGTCATTGTAAAGCTAATTTAATGTACTTTTAGGAAAAAAATATAAAATTGTCGATTCCCTATGCTAAATCAAAAGTTGACATCATTTCCGGTGAAACCGGAAGTGCCTCAGAATTCTTATAGTAACCTTTAGATGGGCCTTTTTGTCTAGTTAAACTTTTGTTCTGAAGATTTTTTGTATCTTTACAAATAAAGGAGATTTTCGGGGTGCCCCGTTTCAAACAAACACCCTGTATACTGTAATAGACCACTCAGTCAAGTTCGAATTGAGAACTGCTATGTGTATAATGCATCACAAACCAAACCGTCACGAACGATACGGCGACATGAACACCGATCCATCTCACTTCGTTCACAGCCCAATCGTCGAGTCAAATCCCTGAAATTATGCAGTGAGCCGGTTCATTTAAATTTTATGAGTCGACTCACTTCGTTCTGATCTGATTCAGTGAGCCAGTTCGTTCATGAACGACCCATCTCTACCCTGGATCAGTGTGGAGTGGTCCAACCACAGCACGCCCAAAAGTTTTTATTCGCAACACAATCACTGAATCTCTTTTTAGAAGAATAAGTACAAAAAATGTTTGACTTACCTGGCATGTTTGATTAGTTGCGATGACTTTAGGTGACAGTGATCTGAAAAATCATATGGCATCACTTGTAAATTCTAAAATTAGTAAATTAATGTGCTAATATTAAAAGCAAAGTCATGACATCTAGAAACAGAATGTTGAAATAAATATTAAATATAACTTACAGTGACAAAAATATTAATTTAGAATACAAACATTTAGAACAACTGACGTGATGACGTTAAATTTTTGACATGACAAATTATATATCTTTTGTTTGTTGCCCATAGTTGTCTCTAATTTTTAAACCATTAAATTTCTCTTTTAATGCCCTTGTAACCAAGGACTGAGAGTGAAAATAAATATGTTCGTTTCCGTTCGGAACGAAAACGAAATATATCGTTTCCGTTCTTATCGTTCTCGCCTATAATATTCCTCTGTTGAGGTAGGTTTATTTATTTGCAGATAAATCTAGAAGAATTATTGTCTACTGTTTCCAGTGGTGTAGCCAAGGGGGGGGGGGCTCCCCCAAAGAAGAGGTGACGGCCTTTTGTTTTTTGCCATTACTTGTATATTTAGGAGGTGAAGACCTTTTTATTTTGCTCATCACTTGGATTTTGGAGGTAACGACCTTCTTTTTTTTTTTAAGTGAGACATTATTTATATTTTAAATAATTCTGTCTTCCGGGCTCCCTCCAAACAAAAATCCTGGCTATGCCACTGACTGTTTCCAACTAGTTCATTTTTACAGCAAGATCTATCGGCAGAGGATTATTTATTTACTATTTTTGGACACAAAATTCTTAACCTTCAATTTGTTTAATTTGCGGAATTGTAATAATTTATAACAATTTTTCTTTGTTTGATGTTAACACTTATACATAGCTTGTGTTTCTTCTCAAAATTCTTTCTCGAGAATTTGTCGAGAAAAAGTTATAATTCTTATTTTTCATTTCTCGAGAAATGTAAAACTTTTTCTCGAGAAATGTAAATTTTTCTGACACCACGTTAAATGCATTGTGCTTTTAAAAAACTATTTTAAAAAAATTTAGTGATTCACTGATTATAATTTAATTTTGATAAAATTTGTCTTCTGTCTCCCGCAACGCAACTGTGGCAACTGATAAGAAGCGATTTATAATATTTAGCTAATGAGCATTTATTGTTACAATATTTTATTTTAATTTAGTGTATTATTTATTATTATCAATTACATTTTATTTTTTGGTCAATTTAAAACTAATATGTAAAAGATTACTTATAAGTTAAATAAAATAATTATTACTATAATCTGTCTCAATTTGTAATACGAAACTATGGTCTATTTCAAAGTAAAAAAATGTGTGTAAGAAGATAGGAGCTGTTTGTCCTTGCTTCGGATTGGTTTAGATCGTCATTCCTATTACACTGTTAAAATATTGTTTTTAGTCCAAGTTGACAGATGGTCAGTGTCGTACATTGGAAATACATATTATTTATATTATTTAACTTTTTTCATATATTTTGTTATTATTCACATATTTAGACTTTTATTTATATTCTTGGGGTAGATTTTATGGAGAAAATTCTCCATGTAATTTGTTTTTATGCAGTTATATATTTTTTAGGTTATCTGACATATAAATATTTTTTGACACTTGACAATTAAGAGATCAAGAGAGAGGACTAATGTGAGGCCAAAAGACAGCCCAGCTGATTGTGCCCAAAGAAGCAGTTATTAGGTAACTCTGAAGATATATTGTTTGTTTTATTGCTTTATTTAAACTCTTTTAGCAAATCTCTCTTGTTATATATAGTACATCATTTTTTAAAATTTTCAAATTTCCCATTAAACTGAATTTATGTCGTATAAATAAGTGTATTTAACATCTGCCTTGTTTATTTCAATATCCTATTAACCATTTTCATATTAAAATAAAAAATCACTTGCTAACCCAGTTACTACGCCCATGCCCTAGTTGTAACTTATTTTAAATTTCCCGCTATACTGTATATGTCCAGTGTAAATCGTACTTACAGTGACTGTATAAAGACAGTGAGAAGAGGCCATACGATGGTCTCATTTTCTATTGGTCGAGCTGAAGTCCGCCATGTTTCTACCAACTTTGTTACAGATTATATATGGTTTACATGTGTTTAGCTTGTGTTTCAACAGATTTAAGTGATATTTTCAAATATTATACGTATATTTAGACGTTTAATAGTGAATATTGTTGTGTTTGTGATGAGTAATGTAGATAATGTAAACTGTGCACATATTTTAAATTGTTACAAATTAAAATTAAAAATAAGGAAACGTTTTGTTATGTTTAGGTTAAAAATTGCTGGGAAAAAAGGCTAAATGAACATAAAAAAACATTATGCCAGTAAATCATGGATAAATGGATGGTTTCACAATTATAAGAAGTATTTACTTTCATTAATTTTAATGTTATTCCATACTGATTTCATTTTATTTTTCACCTGACCATAATTTTAGTTGAATAAATGCATAATTGATAATATATACATCAGTTTTCTTTATTAATATATCATTTATACCATGAGTTCAAAAAGAAATTGCATAAGGGTTGGCTATGGAAAATAAAAGTAATGTCAACAGAAAGCTTTAGAATTAATTTACTGTCTGAATTAATTAAATCACTCTTGTTGTCATAAGTTATTTATTGTTACATAAAGCTTGTAGTATACATTATTTTATTTTTCCATAGCCAACTCTTATGTAATTTCTTTTTGAAGTCAGGGTATATAACATGTTCTGCTTATTCTTTTTTAATATGAAAATATCCTATTTTTTTTTTTATATAAACATGCGTTTTTCAATACTATTTCGAGATATTTTAAAAAGACACATTTGTGCAAAAAAGAAATTGTATAACACAACAAACACAGGAAATACGACGGGATGTATAATTCACCCCGTTTGTAGATTCACACCTTCAGGGGTTGATTAGGCAAAATCCTGAAATAAGTTTTTCGGCATTTGTATGAGTAATCTTTGTAAGCAAAAACCAAGTCGGTATCTTATTGGTCCTAAGAGATATTAAGGAATCCTTGAAATCACATGTCACCCTTTTTCCCCCTTTGGGGCTGAAATTTATAAAACTGTCATTTCGAAATATTTTAAAAATACACCTATGTGCCAAAAAGTAATGTTACATCTCAACAATCACAGGAAATACGACGGGATGTATAATTCACCCCAATTGTAGATTCACCCCTTTAGGGGTTGATAAGAACAAAATCCTGAAATTAGTTTTTCGGTATTTGTATGGGTAATTTTTGTAAGCAAAAAGCAAGTCGATATCTTATTGGTCCTAAGAGATATTAAAGAATCCTTGAAATCACATATTACCCCTTTTCACCCTTTAGGGGTGAAATTTAAAAAAACTGTCAAAACCATTTCGAAATATTTTAAAAATACACCTATGTGCCAAACAGTAATGTCACATCTCAACAATCACAGGAAATACGGCGGGATGTATAATTCGCCCCAATTGTAGATTCACCCCTTTAGGGGTTGATAAGGACAAAATGCTGGAATTAGTTTTTCGGTTTTGTATGGGTATTTTTTGTAAGCAAAAAGCAAGTGGATATCTTATTGGTCCTAAGAGATATTAAAGAATCCTTGAAATCACATATTACCCCTTTTCACCCTTTAGGGGTGAAATTTTAAAAAACTGTCAAAACCATTTCGAGATATTATAAAAAGACACCTATGTGCCAAAAAGAAACCTTAGAACTCAACAAACACAGGAAATACGACGGGATGTAAAATTCACCCCGATTGTAGATTCACCCCTTTAGGGGTTGATTAGGGCAAAATCCTGAAATAAGTTTTTCGGCATTTGTATGGGTAATCTTCGTAAGCAAAAACTAAGTTGATATCTTATTGGTCCTAAGAGATATTAAAGAATCCTTGAAATCACATATTACCCCTTTTCACCCTTTAGGGGTGAAATTTAAAAAAACTGTCAAAACCATTTCGAAATATTTTAAAAATACACCTATGTGCCAAACAGTAATGTCACATCTCAACAATCACAGGAAATACGGCGGGATGTATAATTCGCCCCAATTGTAGATTCACCCTTTTAGGGGTTGATAAGGACAAAATGCTGAAATTAGTTTTTCGGTTTTGTATGGGTATTTTTTGTAAGTAAAAAGCAAGTGGATATCTTATTGGTCCTAAGAGATATTAAAGAATCCTTGAAATCACATATTACCCCTTTTCACCCTTTAGGGGTGAAATTTTAAAAAACTGTCAAAACCATTTCGAGATATTATAAAAAGACACCTATGTGCCAAAAAGAAACCTTATAATTCAACAAACACAGGAAATACGACGGGATGTAAAATTCACCCCGTTTGTAGATTCACCCCTTTAGGGGTTGATCAGGACAAAATCCTGAAATAAGTTTTTCGGCATATGTATGTGTAATCTTTGTAAGCAAAAACTAAGTCGATATCCCATCGACCCGAAGAGATATTAAAGAATCCGTGATAACCCAATACAAATCTGGAATAAACATGGCGGCTACAGTTCATATGGCCACACTGTCTTTATACAGTCACTGTAATCGTACTCGGCTCGCAGCGCTATCTACTTTTTTCTACTTTGAAATAGACCATAGAAGCATATTCATCGCATGATAAAACTAATAATTGACCACAAGTCAGAGATTTAAATAGAGTGATAATTTTTAAATAAAACTGTTGCTATGAATTTGATATCTTTGTCATTATTATGCAATAAACGCTATGTGACTTATCTTTTCAACTAGGTCATCAGAACTAGACACGAATAATTATAAGATTACATGAAAAAATCAGACTGGTCCTATTACACATATTGTATGAATGTGCATATCACTATCACATACAATTTAATAACTAATAAATGTATACCTATACAAATGTAATGTATTTTTTCATATAGTTCATGGGTATCCAAGAGCGCACTTTGGCCTAGGCTTAGGCAGATTAGGCCTACAGCTCGTCAAAAGTTTTATTATATAGATTTTTTTTGACGTAGAATCAGAGGATCGAACCCAAATGTTTTTCGTTCCAATTTAGGTTTCGGTTGATCTAAAAATTCCGGTTCAGTTCTGTTTCGGTTCCGGTTCAAATAAAAAATAAAATCGAGTCTATTAGCAAATACCTATCGGTATAAATTTTGGTTTAATTTTACTAACCAAATTCCCTTCTTATTCTTGTTTTTCCGTTATAAAATTGAAAATACAAAAGAAATAGAAAAATTTTATTATTTTATTATTAAAAACGAAAACAAAAGACACATAACGTAAAAATGAAAATATAAAAACATATTGTACGTAAATAAAATAAAATTCTAACAAATTACGAAAGGTGAAAATTTCAAAAATAACTAATAAGACACAGGGTCGGATTAAGGGGGTGTCAAGACAGTCAGTGGCAGGGCGCGAGATGCAAGGAGTGCTGAAAATTTTGGTTGAAGACTTATTTATTGCTCATCAAATATTTTTGTCAGAACAATTTTATTTAAATTGTTTGAAATACATTATTTTAAATATTTCCCTATTATTTCAAATATTTCCTAGTATTTCAAATAATTCTTGTAATTAAAATACATTTAAATTATTTGTAATACATTATTTCAAATATTTCCTTATTATTTCAAATAATTATTCTATTCCAAATACATTTAAATTATTTGAAACACATTATTTCAAATATTTCCTAGGATTTCAAATAATTGTTGTAATTGAAATACATTTAAATTATTTGTGATACATTATTTAGAATATTTCCTTATTATTTCAAATAATTATTCTATTCCAAATACATTTAAATTATTTGTGATACATTATTTAGAATATTTCCTTATTATTTCAAATAATTATTCTATTCCAAATACATTTAAATTATTTGTGATACATTATTTAGAATATTTCCTTATTATTTCAAATAATTATTCTATTCCAAATACATTTAAATTATTTGAAACACATTATTTCAAATAATTCTTGTATTGGAAATACATTTAAATTATTTGTAATACAATATTTTAAATAAATCTTTTATTTCAAATACCTATTTCCCTATATCAGGGGTTAAAAATTAATAAAAATAGTAGTAAAAAGAATAAAAAAAAGTTACAAATTATAATACGTTAAACTCATACAAACATTTCTTGGTCAAATATTGGTCAAAATAGATCTTATTATAAGATGTTTTCTGTAAATAATTTGTAGTTGAATAAAAATAATTAAATTTTTACTATTATTGTTTAGTTATGTCAATAACTAGTTAGATAACAACAAATACCAAAAGTCTTGACCATGTAGGATTATTATTAAATGAGTTATTTGAAGAAAAGCAAAAGTGGGGGGATGTAAAGTTAATGTCAAAAATTTTTCGCGGACCTCTGGTAATGGCTACGCGGACCCCCAGGGGTCCGCGGATCACACTTTAGGAACCGCTGCCCTATATTATTTTAAATATTTCGAATATTTCCTAGTATTTCAAGTAATTCTAGTATTTCAAATACATTTAAATTATTCAAATACTTTTAAAAAGTATTTGATATTTAAAATACTTTTTATCACTGATAACTTATAGTATTTGTTATTTGAAATACTTAAATCGGTATTTGGTATTTGAAATACTTTTACCGAGTATTTGGCACAGCTCTGTTACCCACTATGTATTTTTTCAAGTATTTTTTTCTATATACCAGTTAAAATCTGTATACGTATGCCAAATTTCAACTATAAAATTCAGCCGTTTGTTTCAGCCACAAATTCTACCGCACATACAGACAAAAAATCATTCTAAAAAATCATTTACCAAAACAGAAATAAGCGAAAAGAATTTAAAAATTATTCAAATATTAGAAAAAACAATCTTTTGGTTTATAAAATTTATAGAAACCGATTCATTGTCATAAAATGCATTATTTTTATTGCAAGGCATAAATTATACAAAAAAAAATAGACAATAATTTAAATATAAAAAGAAATGTAAAGTCAAAATACCTGTTTATGAAAAAGTAAGAGCCCAACCAAAACTTGTCCGAGCGCCGCAGGCAAATTTATAAAAACTTCCGATAATATGAACTAAGAATTATTTTATCATTACTCACTGATAAACTATGACATATAAACATTTAAGATTAACAATACATATTTTTAAAAATAATCCAACTGTATAAAGCTAACAAGTGAGTAAAAATCAATATATCATCGCGCACAACAAGGAATCAATGACAAAACACTCAAAATAATAAATTCTCTTACCTTTTTGGATTAAATTAATTTTTTTAAGTATATTATAATATTTATATTAAAAAATATATCACTTGTTATCGAACTATTGCTTAAGACTATTTAAATGATTTCTTAAATCTAGGAGGCGCTGTATGACCTTGATAGTAGCAGTGTTACCAACTGTGTGCTTATGTAAATTGGTGAAGTTTTAGGAATTTTCATACAGTTTGTAATATTGTTTATAGTTTTGTTTGTTGTTTTTGGGGATTTTGAGTGGAGTATTTGGGTTTTTTGTTAAGTTTAGGTTATCGTATTTGTTATTTGGATAATCCATAGCTTAGTTTAGTTTAGAAAAAATATAATATGTTATTTTTTACACATTTCAGGATTTCGTTTGTAATATTGTTTATAGTTTTGTTTGTTGTTTTTGGGGATTTTGAGTATAGTATTTGGGTTTTTTGTTTAGTTTAGGTTATTTGTTATTTGGATAATCCATAGTTTAGTTTAGCTTAGGAAAAATACAATGTTATTTTTTACACATTTCAGGATTTCGTTTGTAATAGGAGATAGTAGCGGTTCGAAAACTTCTAATAGCTAGGGGGAAGGGTTAAAACTGTAGAGACAGTTTCTTGGCTTTAAGCGGAACTAGATTTTCAATATAACTTTTACCGATTGATTGAAGCTCTTGATCATTTTGTTTAGGAAAAGCCGACTTCAATATATAAAAATCAGCTGTGGCCACCACAGGACCGACCGCCATCATAAAGTACTTGTATAAAATACATTGTAGCAGCAGAGTAGAAATAACTTGGCCTAATATTTTCTAACAGAGATATTATTTATCATGACCATGGAAACGTTACATATAAGTATGAAAAAATCAGCTGTGGCCACCACAGGACCGACCGCCATCATAAAGTAATTGTATAAAATACATTCTAGCAGCAGAGTAGAAATAACTTGGCCTAATATTTTCTAACAGAGATATTATTTATCATGACCATGGAAACGTTATCTATATATATAAAAGGCAGTGTCCTGACTGACTGACCACTCATCACCGCCCAGCCCGAACCCCTGGGCCTAGAAACTTGAAATTCGGAGAGTATATTCCCTTCATGACGTAAGCACCCACTAAGAAGGGATTTTTCGAAATTCCACTCCTAAGGGATGAAAAGGGGTGAAATGTGATTTCACGAATTCCTTAATATCTCTTAGGGCCGATGGGATATCGACTTAGTTTTTGCTTACAAGTATTACCCATACAAATACCGAAAAACTAATTTCGGGATTTTGCCCTAATCAACCCCTAAAGGGGTGAACCTACAATCGGGGTGGATTATACATCCCGTTGTATTTCCTGTGTTCGTTTAGTTGCAAGATTACTTTTTGGCACATAGGTGTCTTTTTAAAATATCTCGAAATGGTATTGACAGTTTTTTGAAATTTCACCCCTAAAGGGTGAAAAGGGGTGAATTGTGATTTTAGGGATTCTTTAATATCTCTTAGGACCAATAAGATATCGACTTGCTTTTTGCTTACAAAGATTACCCATACAAATACCGAATCAAGCATTTCAGGATTTTGTCCTAATCAACCCCTAAAGGGGTGGATCTACAATCGGGGTGAATTATACATCCCGTCGTAATTCCTGTGTTCGTTTTGTTGCAACATTACTTTTTGGCACATAAGTGTCTTTCTAAAATATCTCGAAATTTGTTTGACCGTTTTTTAAAATTCCACCCCTAAGGGTTGAAAAGGGGTGAATTGTGATTTCAAGGATTCCTTAATATCTCTTAGGACCAATAAGATATGGACTTACTGTTTGCTTGCAAAGATTATCCATACAATTACCGAAAAACTTATTTCAGGAATTTGTCCTAATCAACCCCTAAAGGGGTGGATCTGCAATCGGGGTGAATTATACATCCCGCCGTATTTCCTGTGGTCGTTTAGTTGCAACATTACTTTTTGGCACATAGGTATCTTTTTAAAATATTTCGAAATAGTTTTGACATTTTTTAAAATTACCCCCTAAAGGGTGAAAAGGGATGAATTGTGATTTCAAGGATTCCTTAATATCTCTTAGGACCAATAAGATATCGACTTGCTTTTTGCTTAAGAAGATTACCCATACAAATACCGAAAAACTTATTTCAGGATTTGGTCCTAATCAACCCCTAAAGGGATGGATCTACAATCAAGGTGAATTATACATCCCGTCGTATTTCCTCTGTTCGTTTAGTTGCAACATTAATTTTTGGCACATAGAGGTCTTTTTAAAATATCTCGAAATAGTATTGACAATTTTTTTTTAAATTTCACCCCTAAAGGGTGAAAAGGGGTGAATTGTGATTTCAAGGATTCCTTAATATCTCTTAGGACCAATAAGATATCGACTTGCTTTTTGCTTACAAAGATCTATAAAGACCCATACAAATACGGAAAAATATATTTCAGGATTTTTGTCCTAATCAACCCCTAAACGGTGGATCTACAATTGGGGTGAATTATACATCCCGTCGTGTTCCCTGTGTTTGTTGAGTTATAAGGTTTTTTTTTGGCACATAGGCGTATTTTTAAAATATCTCGAAATGTTTTAACAAATTTTTTAAAATTTAACCCCTAAAGGGTAAAAAGGGGTAAAATGTGATTTCAAGGATTGTTTAGGACCAATAAGATATTTACTTGGTTTTTGCTTACAAAAACTACCCATGCAAATACCGAAAAACCAATTTTTGGATTTTGTCCTAATCAACCCCTTAAGGGGTGGACTACAATCGGAATGAATTATACATCCCGTCGCATTTCCTGTGTTCGTTTAGTTGCAACATTACTTTTTGGCACATAGGTGTTTTTTTTTTTTAATATCTCGAAAAGATTTTGACATTTTTTTTTTAATTTCACCCCTTAAGGGTGAAAAGGGGTGAAATGTGATTTCAGTAATTCCTTAATTCTTTTAGGACCAATAAGATATCGACTTGGTGTTTGCTTACAAAAATTATCCATACAAATGCCGAAAAACTTATTTCAGGATTACGTCCTAATCAACCCCGAAAGGGGTGATTCTACAAACGGAGTAGATTATACATCGCGTCGTATTTCCTGTGTCTTTTTAAAATGTCTCGAAATGGTTTTAACAGTTTTTTACCTTTAACAAATATCACCCCTAAAGGGTGAAAAGAGGGAATTGTGATTTCAAGGACGCCTTAATATCTTCTAGGATCAATAAGATATAGACTTGGTTTTTGCTTATAAAGATTACCCATACAAATGCCGAAAAATGTGTTTCAGGATTTTATCTTAATCAACCCCTAAAGAGGTGAATCTACATTCGGGGTGAATTATAGAACCCGTTGTATTTCCAGCGGTTGTTGAGTTATAACATTCCATTTTGGCATATATGTTTTCACAGTTTGACAGTTTTCTTTCACTCCTAAAGGGTAAATTAGTATTTTTTTGTTAAAAATAAAAAATTCGGAGAGTACATTTTTCAGTATGAAGTAAAAGGGGATTTTTTCAAGTTCGACCCCTATCTGGTGAAAAGGAGTAAAATGTTTTTTTACGGGTTCCTCAATATCTCTTAGGACAGATGAGATATTGACTAGATTTTTTGTTGCAAAGGTTACCCATACACAAGTTTAAAAACAAACTGCGGATTTTATGCCAATGAGACCATCAATATACCGTAGCGAAGCACGGGTTTTCAGCTAGTATATACATAAGAATAAAAAAAATTTACAAAAATTTTTCGAAATTTTTCGTTTTATCAAAAAACGTCTCAAATAAAAGTTATTAGTTATTGCATTTATAGCAACTTTTGTTCAATATATTTTTTCGAAATATTTTTCTGTTGCTAAATATTCGCAAAAATCTTAAAATCGATACGAGTAAACTCCCATTTCTAGTCAACCGATTTTTACCAAAAGTTGACAACTCGTGTCATTGATGTCAAATGTTTAAATATGAAGTTTCATAAAAATCCTTTCAGCCGAATTTGCTATGCACGTGTATACAGACAGACGGACGGACAGACAGACGGACGGACAGACGGACGGACAGACAGACCGACAGACATCATGCTAAAAATAGTCAAAACGTTATGTAGGGACCTCAATTCGTGGAGATCCATCGAAATCTCGAAATGTCAAAATCGGTATGATCACAATACTTCCCTTATATATGTTGACGGTCGGTAAAAATTGATGTGAATTTTCACACATTGCAGGGTTTCGCAGGTATATAATAAGTGAAGGCGGCATGCTGAGTGTGTAGGACAAATTTTGCTTTGTAGCAATCAGGGCAAAATGAACGATATTTATAAAATAATTTATCTTCTGTTAATCTAAGAGTTTTTTAAGAACAAATTTTATGTTAAAATTTATTTTGTTAATTTTAATTCGAATACCTAACACCATTATTTAGGTTCATAATATGTACAGTATTTTTTTACCGACCGTCAACATATATAAGGGAGGTATTGTGATCATACTGATTTTGACGTTTCGAGATTTCGATGGATCTCCACGAATTGAGGTCCCTACGTAACGTTTTGACTATTTTTAGCATGATGTCTGTCGGTGTGTTTGTTTGTCCGTCCGTCTGTCTGTCTGTCCGTCCGTCCGTCCGAACGTCCGTCTGTCTGTCTGTCTCTGTACACCAGCAGAGCAAATTCGGCTGAAAGGATTTTTATGAAACTTCATATTTAAGCTTCTGCCATCAATGGCACGAGTTGATCAACTTTTGGTAAAAATCGGTTGACTAAAAATGGGAGTTGTCGATTTTAAGGTTTTTGCGAATATTTCACAGAAAAACATTTCGAAAAAAATTATTGAACAAAAGCTACTATAAAAGCAATAACTGAAAACTTTTATTTGAGACATTTTTTGATAAAACGAAAAAAAAATTGAAAAATTTTTCCAAATTTTTCCCTAATAGTTTTAGGTCATTACCTACCAAACATTAATTTTTTCTAGACAAAACAAGGTGTGAGAATTCCAAAAATTCAAACCTCAAGTCTCTATTTCTTACCTTTTATGAGATATGAATTTTTTTAAATTCCAAAAAAAAAATAAAATTTTCCCTAATAGTTTTAGGTCATTACGAACCAAACATTATATTTTTCTAGACAAAACAAGGTGTGAGAATTCCAAAAATTCATACCTCTAGTCTCTATTTCTTACCTTTTTTGAGATATGAATTTTTAAAATTACAAAAAGTTTCAAAATTTTCCCTAATAGGTTTAGGTCATTACGGACCAAACATTATATTTTTCTAGACAAAACAAGGTGTGAGAATTCCAAAAATTCAAACCTCAAGTCTCTATTTCTTAACTTTTTTGAGATATGAATTTTTAAAAATACAAAAAAATCAATATTTTCAATACTTTTAGGTCATTAAGGACGAAAAATTAATTTTTTTTAAATAAAACAAGGTGTGAGAATTCCAAAAATTCAAACCTCAAATCTCTATGTCTTACCTTTTTTGAGATATGAATTTTTAAAATTACATAAAAATCAAAATTATCAATAGTTTTAGGTCATTACGGACCAAACATTATTTTTTTCTAAACAAAACAAGATGTGAGAATTCCAAAAATTCAAACCTCAAATATCTATGTCTTACCTTTTTTGAGATATGAATTTTTAAAATTACAAAAAAATTAAAATTTTCAATAGTTTTAGGTCATTACGGACCAAACATTAATTTTTTCTGGACAAAACAAGGTGTGAGAATTCCAAAAATTCAAACCTCAAGTCTCTATCTCTTACCATTTTTGAGATATGAATTTTTGAAATTTACAAAATGAAATCAAAATTTTACCAATTAGTTTTAGGTCATTACGGACCAAATATTACAGAAAAAACATCGTAAAACTAAATTTTTTAAAGATTTAAACCTTAGGTCTCTACTTCTTACCATTTTTGAGATATAGTTTTGATTTAATACCCAAATTTCCAAAAATAACTACACTTTCACGAGACCCAATATATACAATGTTAAAATACGTACAAAAAATAACTTAGAATTTATAAGAAAGACATTTTAATGTTATCTCGATGTTTTGTTAAACACAAATGAATTAGTATGGGATTAAAAAAATAATTAATCCTCTTAAATAAGTTGATAAGGAAATTTTATTTTTATATCATTAGCAGGAACTACGTAAACATTTATGCGACGAAACCTGTTTATCTGAAAAAATATATAAACTGTGAATTTGAAATAGACCATAGTATAACTTAAAAATGTAACTTGTGTCGAGCTTTTGACCATTTTGGTTAAGCTTTGTAAATCATACAATAAATATTTTTAGGTTAAGGTTAATATCATTATAAAATGTCATTTTCATTATATTTTGATTTTTTGTGTCATTCTTAAAACAAATTTCTCATTTATTTATTTTTTTGTCTTTAATTTTTACCAAATGTCATTCGATTTCACTGTTGAAATTTTAAATTTTCACATGCCAACGTGAGACATGTAATAACCTAAGCAAGGCCCCTTTTTGACACCTTCGACAAAGAACGAAATTCCCATTTAGTCCCGCCCACAGAGCAAATAAAACAGAGGTGTTTATTTAATGTTAAATTTTGGAAACACGAGCGGTCGCGCCGTGGACTCTGATGGTACTAATCGGAGTTCAACCAACCAGGCGGCAATTTCAAATAAAATATTATAGGGGAAGTATTTTAACATCGCAGCGCTATTTCGGCATACTTGGAACCTTCAAAATAGACATTCGTTACATATAAACAACGTGAATTTTACTGGTGGTTTTTGTAATTTTGCTACAATATTAATACTTGTTTTTATGCAATTATATTTTTATGCAAACATTTTTTATAAAAAAAAGCGCGATATAATGTCTATTTCTGTAGTTGCTAAAATCCCACCAGATGTCATATCGTTTAGCAATTTTTCCCCATAGGAAAATATATTTATCTGAGAATAAATATAATTTTTATACTTTCAGTCAGTGATGGGCGTTTACACGTAAA